>OZ018389.1:80895924-81301346 GCA_963969525.1 Ontholestes murinus | reverse complement strand
TTACCATGTATATGTAGGGTGGGCGGGTGGCCTCTATCCCACCCTCCAATCAGTAAAATATAAGCGAGAGTTTTAACTAAAAGTTTCAAAATATAAATAAACACTAAATAATTACAATTTTTAGAGATTTATTCAAACAAATTTTTCATACAATTTTTGATGATGTTTTACTGTTTGGAGAGTGGGATAGAGGCCACCCACCCACCCTACATATACATATAAATCTCAATTACTGATAGTCTCTAGGTTTGGAATAAAATTAATTACAAAACTTTTTGACTAAAAACGAAATTCAAAATGTAAAATTTTTGAGTGGGGAATTTAATAAAATTTTTATGCATGATGGGTGGACATTCTTAAAATCCAAATTAGATAAAATTAGCTAAGAAAAACTTTTATATTTAAATTGAAATTTTGATTTTGTTTTAATTTTGATTTCATAAAGGTTTTGATTATTTTTAGAAGCAAAATCATCAACGATTAGCAATTAAAGTTAATATGTATATGTAGGGTGGGTGGGTGGCCTCTATCCCACCCTCCAATCAGTAAAACATAAGCGAGGGTTTTAATTAAAATTTGTACAATATAAATAAACACAAAATAATTGCAATTTTTGCAGATTTATTCAAACAAATTTTTAAAACAATTTTTGATGATGTTTTACTAATTGGAGGGTGGGATAGAGGCCACTCACCCACCCTACATATACATATAAATTATAATTACTTATAGTCTCGCGGTTTGGAATAAAATTAATTATAAAACTTTTTGAATAAAAAAGAAATTAAAAAGGTAAAATTTTTAAGTGAGTAAATTAGTAAAAATTTGATGCATGATGGGTGGGCAGACTTTAAATCTAAATTGGAGATTATGAAAATCTGAAAGAACTATTGTTGGTTATTGCCATGTGATTAAGAAATTATTAAATAATTAATAATAAAATAATAATGATAATGTTTGAAATTTAGAAGAGAAACCTTTAATTATAAAGAATGATAAGGTTAGTACATTTGCACAATAAATTCCATTGATATTCTAGAAATTTAGGAGTAATTTCTAGAAAAGCTTGAAAATTCCAGTCAGCAAGAAAATTCCTTCCAGAAAATTCTTATTTGTATTTGTATTTATTTATTTATCCAACATGCTTACACATTTCTTCCTAAATAATATGTAATTAAGTATTCTCCAAAATTTTGAAAATAGATGGAAAAAATCTTGTAATTCCTAGAAAACTATTTTAGAAAATTAGAAGATGAGTTCTTGACAGGCTTACAAATTCTATTCATAAAAAAAATCTTCCTAAAAGCTTCTAGTAAAATAGATGGGAAAATCTTGCAATTGGAAACGAAATTCCAAGAAAACTTTGATTGCAAGACTCTTGAAAAATATTTTAGATATTTAGTAGAAGAGTTTAAGAAAGGCTTACAAATTCTAGTCATCAAAAAACTTTCTAAAAGCTTCTAGTAAACTAGATGGGAAAATCTTGGAATTTGGAATAGAAATTCCTGTAAAACTTTCTTGTTGTAAGACTCCTGAAAAATATTTTGGAAACTTAGAAGAGGAGTTCTAGAAAGGCTTACAAATTCTAGTCACCAACAAAAAACCTTCCTAAAATTTCTAGTAAAATGAATGGGAATATCTTGCAATTTTCATAAGAAATTCCTAGAAAACTTTGATTGTATAACTCCTGAAAAATATTTTAGAAATTTAAGAAGAAGATTTCTGGAAAAAGTTACAAGTTCTAGTCATAAACAACTTCCTAAAAGCTCATAGTAAAGTAGATGGGAAAATCTTGCAATTTGGAGAAGAAATTCTTAGAAAACTTTGGTTGTAAGATACCTAAAAAGTATTTCTAGTTCTAGAAAGGTTTACAAATTCTAGTCATTAAAAAAAAACTTCGAGTAAAATATATTGGAAAATCTTGCAAATCTTAAAATTCTTGAAGATAATTTTTAAAAATAAGAAAATAAATTCTTAAAAAAATCTACACCCCTAGAAAATTTTACAGAAATATAAAGGAGCAATTTTTGGAATTATAGATAATAATTATGCTGGAAAATTCCACAAATTTAGAAGAAAAATCTCCAAAAGATAAAGAAGATCCATTTAGATGCTAAAAGTTTAGAAAAAAATTATAATTTATTATTCATTCTCATGCTAATAAGAAATTGATGACAATGTTTGCAATTTTAAAGATAAATTCCTAGAAAATTTTGATAGTAACGAAGGGTGAAGTTAGTATCTGTAGAACAAATTCTATTCATGTTTAAAAATCCTCAAAAATATTATAAAAATTTAGGAGAGAAATTTTAGAAATTTTTTTTGTTATTTCCTGAAAACTAGTAAAGTAAATGGAAAAATCTTGCAATATGGAGAAGGCATCTCTAGAAATCTTTCATAAAATTGTGGTCATCGTCATAAATTCTTTATACATCTAAAATCTTCGAAGATAATTTTTTAAAATTATAAATAATTTTTTTTTTCTAATTATTAAAAATTATAAAATTAATTCCACAACCCTCGAAAATTTTCTAGGAATTTTCTAGTGAAATCTTTACAAAATATAGAAGAGATATTGAGATTCTAAAAATTTGAACTATTATTAATTACTGATGACAATGTTTGCAATTTAAAAAGCAAATTTCTAAAACACTTATTGTAGAGAAATACAAAGTTAGTACATCTATAGAATAAAATTCCATAAATGTTTAAGAATCCTGAAAAATATTGTAGGAATTTAGGGAATAAATTCTATAAAGGCATGAAAATTATGATCACCAAAAAACTTCCTAAAAATCTGTAGTAAAATAGGTGAAAAATTTGGAGAAGAAATTCTTAGAAAATTCAAAATGGCACACGTGTAGCATAAATTCTTTATACATTTTAAAATCCTTGAAGGTAAACTTTTGTATTTAGAAAATTCTCGAAATTTGTTTAGGAATTTCGAGAGCTATTTCTGGAAATTTAGAAAATAGTAATTCCGGAAAATTTCAACCATACATGTTCTAGAATGATGAAAAATTTTCTAAAAATTTAGGAGAGAATTTCTAGAAGAAGGCTTCGATATTTCAATAAAATAGATGGAAGAATCTTATAATTTGAAGAAAAAAATCCTGCAAACCGAAATTTGCAAAAACCATTGTTGATTATAAAATTGATACTAATGTTTGCAAAATTCGGAAGAGAAATTCCTACAAAATTTTGCTGAGGGATAAACTCAGTACATCTGTAGAAAATTTTATTGCAATTTATTCAATTGCTGTGTTTTATCCATCTTTTTTTTAAGATTTATTTTCCACAAATTTTTTTAGAAATTTTTAGGAATTTCTATTCTAATCGTCGAGATACTTTTTTGGTGGTTCTAGAATAAATTTCTTATATATTTTTGAGGATTCCAGAACTCTATTTGTATTTATTCTAACTTTTCCTATATAGAATTTAAAAATATTACATAACTTTACGAACTAAAGTTAAAGGGAATGGAAAACTGAACTAGTTTCATTGAAATATATTTTTCATAAAGTTCTTAGTTTCCGACTTTGATTTTGATATTTTTTGCTTATTATTAATAAACTATAGGAGTTACATGAGATTTATATGAAAAGTAATTGTAAAGAATCAAGAATTTAGCAAATTATTAAGGATAACCATTTCGAAATAAACCTTATAGTTTTCGTGATAAATATAGGGAAAGTACACACAATTTTTGATGATGTTTTACTGATTAGAGGGTGGAATAGAGGCCACCCACCCACCCTACATATATATAACAACTTAAATGCCTTATTTTCTTGCGGTTTTTAATAAAATTAATCACTGAATTTTTTGAATTAATAATCAATTAAAAATATAAATTTTGAGTTAGTAAATTGATACAAATTTTATACATGATGGGTGGGCAGACTCTAAATATAAATTAGATAAGATCAGCTATAGAAAGCCTTTTATATTAAAACTTAAATTTTGATTTTGTTTTATTTTTTTATTACGTAAAGGGTTTGATTATTTTTAGCAGGAAAATCATCAACGATTAGAAATTAAAATTACCATGTATATATAGGGTGGGTGGGTGGCCTCTATTCCACCCTTCAATCAGTAAAACATAAACGAGGGTTTTAATTACAAGTTGTAAAATATAAACACAAAATAATTGCAATTTATAGAGATTTATTTAAACGAATTTTACAAATAACTTTTGATGATGTTTTACTGATTGGAGGGTGGGATAGAGGCCACCCACCCACCCTACATATACATATAAACTTTAATTCCTTATCGTCTCGCGGTTTCCAATCAAATAAATTACTAAACTTTTTGAATGAAAAGATTAATTAAAAAGGTCAAATTTTTGAGTGAGTAAATTAGTAAAAATTTAATGCATGAGTGGACAGACTTTAAATCTAAATTAAAGAAGATTAGTCATGGAAAGCCTTTTATATTTAAACTTAAATATTGATTTTGTTTTATTTTTTATTACGTAAAGGGTTTGATTATTTTTAGCAGCAAAATCATCAACGATTAGCAATTATAGTTACCATGTATATGTAGGGTGGGTGGGTGGCCTCTATCCCACCCTTTAATTAGTCAAACATAAGCGAGGGTTTTACTTAAAGTAGTAAAATGTACAAGGTTTTATTGTTTTTTAAGCAGCAAAATCATTAACGATTAGTATTTAAAGTTGCCATGGATGTGTAGGGAGGGTGTGTAGCCTTTATTCTCATTCACGAAAACAATATTTCTCTTATATATTCTAAATAGGGAAAGTAATTATTAATGTTATATATGGTGGATGCGCCGGGCACATTAGTTGCAAGAAACCTTGTGACAACGTATAACATGATTGACGTTGTTATATGTATTATATATGGTGGATGCGCCGGGTACTACAACTTTTAATACAAGAAAATAATATTTAATTACTCATTTTGCATATTTTAATGCACAAAATGTCAACTATATACCTTCCCAGCCTATTTTTTCCTAACATCTCATTTACACGGGACCGAGAGGCATTTTTCATGCCGGTGACATAACGGCTGGAAAATATGAAATTGTGAAAAGGTTTTCGCTTTTCGGATCGGAGGTACTTATTATTGTACTGCGGTTTCAACAAGTGACACTTGACAGTTCAATAACGGTGACACAATCCCTCTGTCTAGGGAAGCATTCAAGCCCGGAACGAGCGGCGAAGGGACGTTTTGAGGGCATAATACGCGGCTTGGATTTACTTTTCTCTCTCGTTTTTCTTTTTTTTTTTTGTTGATATATATATATATATATATATATATATCTAAAGGTGGAAAGAAAACGAGGAAAAACAGCGTGTAACATTGCGAGTGATTATTGTTTGATGGTTTGAGAAAAAGTGCACGTCTATAAAATTTACGTCTTAATGTAATACATTTTGTTGCTCAAATAAAACATAAATTTTATCCACCTTCATGTTCTATGCTTCAAATTTTTAAGTTAATTATGTATGTATTTTTATGTATATATCTTTTAATAGAACTTGTAAAGTATATAAAATAAAGTATATAAAATATAAATTTAAAGGAATGTAACGTAAACAAATCTTATATCAAATTAAAATAATTAAATAGATAATTGTAGAGGCCTCTACTTTGTGATACTATTGTGTTATTATTTATATAACTGATTGTAAATACCTTGTTTAATATCACACACTTGCGACTATAGTTTCGACAGATTTCAGATTTTCAAACAATATAATAATTAAATTAATACTATCGTTGCTGCATTATTGATGGAATATAATAATTAAGTTTTATTGCATAAGTGAAACATAAATTTTATGAACTTATATATAAACTGATTTAAACCTTTGTAACATAAACAAAATTGTTAAAATCAATGTTTTCGATGATTTCATTGCAAAAATTCCTCTACGCATTTTTTCTTTTATTGAGCAAAAAAATAATATTTCACATGGAAGTATGTTAAAAGCGAGGGGCTTAACCCTTTCGCCCTCCCTCCCCTCCTCAAAACACCGATCCCTAATCCCCTCGAAAAATTTCGCGTCCGGATTTTTCCCGTCCGGCCGAGAAATTTGCAATGCAGAGCGAAACTTTTCTCCCGGCGACCGCACTATTTAAAATTTCATATTTAACTTTAAAGCTCGGTTACGGTCTAAAAGTCGACGGAACTTAATCTTTATTTACCGTTCCCCGTCCGCCCCCCGTCCGCTCGCGGCCATAAATTAAAAAGTATAAATCCGTTAATTTCGAATCTTCCCGGATTAATTTCGCGCAGTAGAATAAATAAAAAAGATGGATATGTGATGATAATAAAAAAAAGAGGAAGAAGCGGAGGAGGAATTAAAGAATACAATGAGAGAACGCTCGGCGTTTAAGCCATAATCATAAATAAACTAGAAGACAGGGCGGGCTTCCGGTGTCTGGGCGAGAACTTCCGCCCTCGTTTCCAGATATGTGCGCATTTCGGGATGATATTCGGAATGGGGGAAAAAGTTGTTTAATTATGTATGCCGTGATTCTTTCGCGTATTTTATGCTAATTAGCAGGAAGGAGGCGGTCATTAAAGGGTGGGTAAGTATTATTACCACCTGAATAACGTCGTTTTTACGAGGTGAAAAAGAATGAAAACGTCGGCGGTGGAGTAAATAATTTTAAACAATTGTTTAAAAATACATTCATTAATTAATACAAAAATTATTACTTATTATAATTACACACCATTGCATATAAAATCTTAATTTATCAAACCGTTTCACTCCTTTTCATTACCGTTCATGTCATTTGAAGTACCTAGACTGTTAAATCCGTTAGACATTAGCAGTCATGGTATTTCAGCGTCTGTTAATTCTCGATTATGAGCTACTTCATCATCATCAAAATGAATAAATTAATGATTTTTAAATTATTTCAATTCTTAATGCAATGGTGCACGTGTGACATCTAAATCGTCGTTTACCCGGTGCGTTTCAGCTTGTTTACACCTTTCTATAAATACGCACCGGATAAATATATTAAGTCGATTCAGTAAACTCCGTGGCGAATCGTAAATTTCGCTGTCATATAAAATGTGTAGCGGCGGATTTAATACTGTTACGTACGCTCATAACATTCAACAATGAACAGCGCGACAATTTGTTGCGCGCCGCGGAACAAATCGCGAAAAGAGCTGATTAGAGCGGCGATATTTCATCTAGTTGTCACCTCCTTTTCATAATATCTCTCACTTCACGGGACATCTAATAATTAATATTCTTTTGTGGGGTAACATAACGCCCCGCGGTGTCCCGATGATTTTTCAAGCCGCCCCCGCGCCCACTCGAACACGAAAAAAAATATATAGAATAAAATCCACGGCGACAGATACAAATTAATCCCCCCCTCACATTTCGCTAAAATCCTCTCGCCCCTGCTGAAAAATTTGCATATCACAGCGCAAACGATAAATATTTATACATCTCGCGGAAGAGTAAATAATTAATTAATCCGCATAACGCATAATTTTCGCATCAATTTGCCGTGATAAACGGCTGTTTGCCGAAATATTTATCACATTTTTCCGGACAAATGGCACCAAATCAATTTTGAAGTAAACACAATATTTTGACACGTACAAACTACGATATCGTGGCGTTATAATCTGATTTCGTCCCTCTTTCTCGGACACGTTTTAATGGAATCTGTCGCGTCTCCCCATTCTGTTTTCCATGCAGTCACCCCAAATGACGAGGGGAGAGTGGCACACTTCACACAATGTCTAATGGCGAATTTCGTGTGCGGGGTATATGTACACCGAGGGGTACGTCACGTTTCGAGTGCGACTCAAATTTGAATGTATTTATCAAAATCATTTCCGCCGCCCTCTCATTGTGTTATAAGCGGTTCATGTTTCACCAGACCTTTTCACACGTACTCGGATTATGGAAATTATTAAGTATGCACACACAAACATGACATCTTACATTTAAATTATTAATTCGGTGTCATGTCGTGTTATTGCGACGATAAAAATAACAATTAAATCGTGATTTACACGCCATTAAATTGTTACCTCGCACGACTCGACTCTGATTAAATTCAATTCCTATAAAAATATCTCTATTCATTATTTCCATTTCTAATTCATAAGTTATTTAAATACAATTCTGTGAAATTCACGTAGTGAATAATAACCATAATTTTTATGACTACACAAGTCAATAACCTGATGGGTTTATGTAAAAACATTAATTACATTGTTACGTTTTAATTATGTAATTCTATAATTTTCAAGCTGCTTTTATATACATACACTTAATAATGTCCTATTTATTTACAATAATTAATTCATTATAAATAAACACTTAATATTTTTATATTTATTCCTTATTAAAAAAAATCGAAAAATTCAAGAACTATGAGTTAATTAATTAGTTTAGCTTACATTTTCTGTAATACATTTCTCTTATAAACTGTGATTTTTAAAATTTTGTTTGCAAATTTCCTTTAATTAATGTTTCGAGAATTGTCCAAATTTTATTGTATAATCTTCACTCAATTCTAGAAAAATTCTTTCAGAATCTGAAAATTTTTAATAAATGACAAATGATAGAGCTAAAGTATCTAGATATCTATCTATCTAGAAATAATTATTTGTGGTCAAGATGAATAGGTGACTTTAATGATTGTTGAGTTACGTGAAGATGTACGTACTATAAATGAAAGATTGAGTCTCCTTTCTTCAGAAAATTTATTGATTGCAAATTAACATTTCGGTCACGATGTGACCATTTTCAATGCTAAACAATGAATAGGTGATTTTTCAATTTAATGTAAACTTTCAAACCTATTTTCCCTCATTTTGACTAATACTTCCAGTATTGTCTAGCATTTCCCTTCCATTGTTCCAGTAGAAATATATTTCTTGAGTAACGTGAAGATTATTATAGCAAAAATGTATTGAAACACTAACACTTTAAACATGATGATGGTTGCGACCGTTATTACCACGTAGTAACGGTCGCAACCATCATCATGATTAAAGTATTAGTGTGTTCATGATATATACTTAAATAAAACACTTACTATATTACATTATCATCATTAAATCAGCCTGACCGCAAAGCACACTAACACTTTCTTCAAAAATTGATTTTTATTTTATTTTAGTAAATAACAATCAATTTATGAAGAAAGTGTTAGTGTTTCAACACAATTTTAATATCACTTCCCAATTCCGAAAATTTTCATCGAGAAAACAAGAAATTTCAAGGAAATTCCAAAAGTATCTTCAAAAGGTTTTTGTACTTCTCTTCCATATTTCTCGAATTTTGCAATATTTTCTCTTCTAAACTGCGAGAATTTTCTTGACAAGTTTTTTTTTAAATTTAACTTCCAGATTTTTAGGACATTTCAGTATCTCTTCTCGCAATTTTTCGCAAGGATTTTCGATCTTTTCTTTTTGTTTCTTATTGTCATTTTTAAAGTAATTAACTTCAAAATTCTGAAAATTTTAACTCAACGAATGAGAATATATTGTGCTGAAATGTACAGATTTTTTACAATTTTTCAGCACATCTTGCCTTATCTTTTTTTTTAAATCCTCACAAATTCTTCCTTTGTTATGTCAGAATTTCAAAAAAGATCAAAAAATTAATTTTGCAAGTTTCTAGAATTTTCTGGAAGTTTTTTTTCTGACATTCCAGTATTCTCAAGCAATCTTAACTTATAGTTTACTCAAATTTACCATTTAAATTACAATAATTTTCGTCGTTAATTTTTAAAATTGTATATCAATATTTCTTCGAAATTTCTAAAAAATTTTATCACAGCATCTTTCATTTTTTGATATTGTTTTTAGATTATTTCAATTTTCTTTAGAAAATTTGAGCTGAAGTGTATAAATATTTTTACAATTTTTCTTATTACCTTGTCTTGTTTTTTAGTTTTCGTTCTATTTTTGTTTTTATTTTGAAAATACTGACAATTTCTTCCTTTGTCTTGTTAGAATTTTTCAACAATCAAGAAATGAATTGCAAGTTTCTAGAACTTTCTGAAAGTTTCCTTCTGATATTTTAATATTTTCAAGCAACTTTTCTTTCAGATTTATAGAAATTTCCAGTAATTTCCCATCTAAATTGCAAGAATTGTCGTCGGGCGTTTTTAAAGTTTTCTATCAATTTTTCTTCGAGATTATTTAAGAAAAAAATTAAGGCACCTTGTTTCATATTTTTGTTTTATGTCGTTTCACTTTTAGAGCAATTCTCTTCCAAATTCTGAAAAATTTGAATAAATTAATGTATTGTATTGTATTTAACCTTTATCTAACATGCATACATAATTAAATATATACTTGTATAAATTAATTAATCAATGATGATAATAATGTTGATGTTAATGAATTAATGTTGATGAAGCGAAGATATCCAGATTAATTCTAGATGATGGAAATTCATTAATTCATTCAAATTTTTTCAGAATTTTGTAGATAATTGCTTTTCGCATGTTTCCTCCTATTCTATCTAAATGTTCTAGAATTTTCAATTTCGTTCTAATTTTTTCGATAATATTCATAACTTCTAGCATTATCTTATCAGAATTTACCAAAAATTTCTAAAATATTTCATAAATTTTCTTCGAGACATCAATGATTTTCCAGAAATTTTCTTTTCACGTTTCAAGAAGTTTTTAAAAGATTCTAATATTTTTTATTCAATGTCGCAATGTTTTATCTTAAATATTCTGTTTTCTAAAAGAATTTTAAATTTTTCCAGCAATTTCTTTTACGGATTTCTATTGTTATTCGTATCTTAATTTTCTAGCAGGTTCAAAATTTTCTTGAAGAGTTTTAGAGTTTGATAAACTCCTTTCTTTTCTTCTTCTAAATTGTGAGAATTTTCTTAATGAGAAGTTAAAATTTTCTGTCAATGATTCTTCCAGATTTGTATCAATATATCTCCGAAGTTTTTAAAATTTTCTAGCACAGCTTCTCTCATTTTTTGACATTTTTTTAAAGTTATTTCATTTTTTTTTTAGAATATTTGAGCTGAAGTGTTTTACAATTTTTCAGCAATCTTGCCTTGTCTTATTTTTTAGTTTTCGTTGTATGTTTCTTTTCATTTTGGAAATTCTGACAATTTCTTCCTTTGTCTTGTCAGAATTTTTCAACAATCAAAAAATCAATTCAAGAAAGTTTTTAGAACTTTCTAAAAGTTTTCTTTCAGATTTCTGGAAATTTCCAGAATTTCCCATCTAAATTGCAATAATTGTCTTCGGGCGTTTTTAAAGTATTCCATCAATTTTTCTTCGAGATTTATAAAAAAAAATTAATGCACCTTGTTTCATTTTATTTTTGTTTTATGTTGTCTTACTTTTAGAGCAATTCTCTTTCAAATTCTGAAAAATTTGAATAAATTAATGAATTAATTAATTAAGGATGATGAAAATTAATGTTGATGAAGCGAAGGTATCCAGATTAATTCTGGATAACTCTGCTCCATCAAAATTCATCAATTCATTCAAAATTTTCAGAATTTTGAAGATAATTGCTTTTCGCATGTGTCCTAAATGTTTTAGTATTTTTCAGCAATTTCGTTCTAATTTTTTCGATAATATTCACCACTTCTAGCATCATCTTATCAGAATTTACCAAAAATTTCTAAAATATTTCATAAATTTTCTTCGAGAAATCAATGATTTTTCAGAAATTTTCTTTTCACGTTTCAAGAAGTTTTTAAAAGATTCTAGTATTCATCCAATCAAGAAAGCAAGAATGATTCAGGAAATTCTATAACTTTCTTCAATTCCATCTTTATTTTTCAATAAATAAAAGTATATTTCTAGATTTTTTTTAGTAATTTATTTTCCAAGTTTATCTATTTCTTGGTAGATTCTAGTATTTAAACACTAAATTAACACACTTGCTATATTTTTCTAGCAAATTTACTATTTTAGATTTTTCGAATTTTAAAAATTGCTGATCAAATTTAGAAATCTTTAATTCGCGAAAATTTTCTTAATGCGTTTAAAATTTCTTTCTTTTGTAAATTGCGAGAAATTTCTCAGCAAGTTTTTAAAAATTGGAATTCAAATTTTCAGCATATCTTCTCTAATTTTTCAGATTTTATCAAAAATTTTCCAACTTTTCTTGATTTAGCTTATCGTAATGTTAGAGCAATTATCTTCGAAATTCTAAAAATTAAAAGTGAATGAATGTGGGAAGATAGATCATTTTAGCATCGAAAAATTTTTGTTTTTATCAATCATTCTCGTTCGATTTTTCTGAATTATCAGATGTTAGGTGAATTATTTTAGTTTGTCATTTATTTTTGCATTATCTTGACAAAAGATTTTAATAATTTTACCTAACCCAAATCTGAAACTTTTCATTAATTGTTTAGTAGTAGATTTTAGTATTTCAACAACTATTCTTTAACATTTTTTGAATATTTAATTTATTTCTCTTTTACATTTCGAGAATTTTCATAGCAAGTTTCTGAACTTTTTTTTAGGATCTCTTCTCTTACTTTTTATTTTCTCAGACTTTTTTTGAGAATTTTATACCTTTTTTGTTTTATCATTTAATAAAGCCCTGAAACAGAGCATGGTTTCAAAAAATGTTTTTATTGTTCTACAACAATTTTTTGAAACCTCACAAATTGTATTTTTACCATTTCTTACTTTATATTGCCAAATTTTTTTATTAATTAATTTTTCCAAGTTTTCAAGAATTTTCTAGAATCGTTTGCCTCAATTGTCTGACGTGGTTTGTGAAGATTTCTTGTTTTATCTTGTCTTAAATTTAGATCAATCAACTTAGATCTCTCAAATTTTAGAAAAAAAATGAATGAATTAATAAATAAATAAAATAAATCTTTATTTGTAGTAGGACATAAATATATGTATTACAATTGTCATAGAAAAGAAACATAATGCCTATTATAATTAGATAATAATAGTAATAATAATAATAAGACTAAAACTTGGTGAAAGTTGGTAGATTTCTAGAATTTTTCTGTATCTCTTCTCCAATTCTACACAAAAAAAATAGTTTTTTTTTTAAATTTTATTCTTCTACGTTCCTTGCTTTATCTTGTCATAACGTTTTAACAATTATTATTATTATTATTCAAATAAATATAAATTTCACTTTATAATTCCGAAATTTTCTTTGAGTTTCTTGATTTTTTCAGCAATTCCTCATATACATTGTGAGAGTTTTTTTTTTGTTGAGTTTATAAAATTTTAAAAACATAGTAAGTGTTTTTTTTTATTCAGTGTTTATTATGAATTACCACATAGTAACGGTCGCAACCATAATTATGATTATAAAATTTTCTTTGAATTTTTCTTCGAGATTTATTGATTTTTCCAGACATTTCCTTATACAAAAATCAAGAATTTTAGTTGTGACTTTTTAAAATTTTGTATCAATTTTTCTTCGAGATTCCATCCATTTTTTTTTTCTCGAGATTTCTTGAATTTTCTAGCATCGATTCCCTCATTTGTCTGACATATTTCGTGAAGTTTTCTGGTTGTATCTTTTGTGAATTTTAGATCAATCATCGATCAACTTAGATCTCTCAAATTCTGAAAAATGAATGAATTAATATAAGTTGCTAGATTTCTAAATAAATCTCTTCTCCAATTCTACACAAAAATTATATTATTTGTAGTGATTTTATTTTAACCTTCAGGGCTTTATCTTGTCATAATTTTTCAAAAATTTCACCTCACAATTCCGAATTCGTTTTTCAAAAAATTTAGATTTTTTCAGGAATTTTTATACAACAGTACCTTCGGGTTTCTAGAATTTTTCATCAAATTTTGATCTAAATTGTGTGAGTTTTTTAAATTTTCTATCAGTGTTTCTACGAGATATCTTGAAATTGTATAAATTGTATAAACTATAGTCAACAGTAAATAAATTGTGTTATACAAACAAAGTTACAAAAGTGTTTATTATTTATACTCAACATGTATAACGAAGTAGAAGCCGCAAAAATCAATAATCTTGAAATTGTCATCAACTTCCCATCAAAATTTCAAAAAAAGTTTTCCATCAAAGTTTTTAGCACCGTCTCCCACATTTTTGATATTTTCAAGCAGTTTCCTTCTTCTGTCATGTATTAATTTTAAAATAATTCTGTTCCAAATTCTGAAACATTTGAATGAATTAATGAATGTTAGTAGAGCGAAGATATTCAAATTTCCAGAATATTTTTGTATCTCTTCTTCCATTTTTTTCTGAAATTGGTACTGCATTTTCATTCAATTTTTGATAATATTCACAATTTTTAGCTTAAACTTTCTTTTCCATTTTCAAATAATTTAGAACTTTTTTTCTTGATGATTTTTTTTTTGTAAAGAAGCTTAAGTCCAATAAACAATATATTCCGTTTCAATTTTTTGATTAAATTAATAAGCATTAAAAATCCTTCCTTCACAATTTTGAAGAAAAGTTTTTAGTCCTTATTAATTTAATCGTTTTTGAATATTCTAGACTTTATAAAGGTGTTATTAAAAATATGATATTATCAGCTGCTACTGAAAGTAAACAATCATTATTTTCATTTATCTCTTCGGCAATGAGATATAATTGGCACCAGATGAAGACGTCTCATACACTTTCTTTCAGCAGAACGCGTTCCCTATTAGGAGTCGCTCTTTGTGCGGAAAAGAGGGACGGCAATCCTCCACCTCATTTGAGAGGTATAACCAACAAGCGTCATAAGCCCGGCACACACTGCAAACAAAGTACAATGATCAATTAGCGAGAACCACTGTCTGCAATCCCTCCGAGATCTCACTGTCAGGCCCAAGTCTCAATCACGCCATTCTTCCCCCCAAGGCACAATGTGCCCGGTTATAAAGACTTTTTGGCAACATTTCTTTCCACCCCCAGTTCGTATTTATAGGACTGGGAAGAGAAAGATAGGGAACCAATTAGTGGATTTCCACGCGAAAATTAGAAATTAATTTCCAAACTTAAAATCGCGTTTTACGCCCGGCTATGATTGTCAATCCAATTCCTAGGGCAATTCCGCGTCTATCAGAGGGGGTGAGCAGCTGCGTCCCGTTTTCGGTAATGCAAGACAGCTAGAAACTAAAAGGATTAAATGGATATTATGCTCCTTCTTACTACATTCTAATGATATTAAAGAATTTAAGTAATGCCTCTTATTGCATTACACTTTTCTGCTAGACTTACAAACAGGATTATAATTTCACGTCAGAGGATGACCTTTTTCAATTTATCGACCACCCCCTTTTTTTATGCCATCGTAACAATCGAAAGGTTAATGCAGTAATCAAAAAGCCGTAGCGTTTACGATTGGTGTGTTAATTTAAGGGGGAGTTCATTTTTAGCATATGAAATTATATAGTGGGCATTTGAAATGATAAAGTCTCTTATTAAAATAATAACAAGGAAACACGAGATATCGCCTTTCTAATTAAAGTGCCTGTATGAAAAACATGGAAGCCAATTAAATGTAGGATAACTATAGCATCGGTTACCGATATGAAAACCGATAGAAGTCGGCGTCCAACGTTTAGATAATATCAATAATTAAGCCCGACGTGAAGTAAAAGATCATTAATTCCCTGAATGGCAATTTTCGAGCGTGATTACAGTCCGGCGCTTCCTGATTTGCTCATTAAAAATTTAAAGCCGTAGATTAGAGGATGCCTCATGTGGAACTTCCCAGTATACCATGGGGGTCCTCAATAGGGGTGATTATCTATCGATTGAGACCGAAGAGGGTTATTAATTAAGTCGCATCACTAACACACTGGGGTCGGTTATTTTTTTCACCCTTCTTTTTTTCACGGGAGGGTTCGGTAATTGTCATAATTTGTAAAGGTGGACCGCCATAATTTCTGATCATTAAGGCGTGAAAATGTGAATAATATTAAGTGCGTGTGGGCGGTTTCGTTTTCGAGAGGTCCGATGTGTACGGGTGAATGAAACCGTGCGATTTATACTGAAACGTGGAGACTTTTACCAGTAATAATGGAAGCTAGTGCTAACACTGCCATGTATCACCCGGACCCTCTAAACGTCTGCACCACCGCTCCCCCGAATCCAGAAAAATGCTACGAACACGCCCAGCTGGTCCACAAAAGCACTAACGGAAAAAGAACTATAATATATTGGGGCCAATTGTGCAATGGGGAAAAAGGCGAGTCGTATAAAATGAATAAAAAGAATGCTAAATATAAACAATAAATTATTAACAATTACTTATTTAAAACTGCTTGTAACTAGTATTAATTTTTGCAATTATTGGTATTCTATTTCATTAAAAAGCACTAAAAAACACTATTCACATTAATTAAATCCAGATTTTATATTTTGGACTCAACGTGTCGATGATTTAATTTTATATTATGCAGTTTCGGTGCAATTCATTAAGTAAATAAAAGTTTAGTTTTTATTAGTTCATTCCAGATTCATCGAAAAGTTTTTTTTTCAATAAATAAACAACAACTTCCTATGCATGAATTTTTAGTAACATCTCTACATCCCTTCAAGCAAACAATAAAATCACTTTGGTAAATTTTCGTAAATGAAATACAATTCAAACAATAAAAGTCTAAGATTCTGTAGCAGCCAGGAATATTTTAAAAATGGTCGAATCGAACTCAGAGAACCTAAAATCACATATGTTTGTTAAAATTTCAGAATCACTTTTGCAATATTCACAGTGTAATTTAAAATAGAATATAAATTAGTTGAAAATTTCCATTGAATTGATAAACACTTATTTTTATTGTTTATCAATTCTCTACCTATTACTTTATAATGTTTCACCATCAAGAAATAAGTGAGAAAATTATTCAAGAAATATTTCCAAACAATATTTCAATATATGATATACTTGTTTCTCATTAATCACTTGGTGAAACATTGTATTAATGTAGGTTTTTGATTAATTTGTGAAACAAGCCAAGTGAATTTTAATTTAATCTAAAACCTACAATATTTCAATCTATGAGAGTTCCATTTATAAATAGAAAATAATAAATTCATGTGAATAAGAATATAATTCAAATTGTTAAGAAAACGGATAAATATTACGAAAAATATAAAAACACAAAAAGACAGTAACGCATTTCTGTTCTACCTCAATAAATAATATATTAACCAAGCGAACTCTTGACCTACACCAATACACTATACATTAACCTATCGTCCATTTCCTTACTTGAACTAGCGTACTCTTGACCTACCCCAATGCACAATTTATTTAGGCCGGTCAGGAGTACGAAAGGTCATTGCATTGTTTATTGTGGTAGGTCAAGAGTACGCTGGAACAAGTAATTATTACGGTTTTAAGTAATATTCGGTCTATTATAGTTTAAAACAACGATTATTACAATATCTAAGATAATAGTTGAAATTGACAAAGCGCTAAAACAATTGGATGTCTCAATAGAAAACAATTGAAATTACTCGAATTAAATAAAAGATAGATGAATGCAAAAAAAAATATTTTAAATTTAAAGAATTGATAATTCTAACATCCGAAAATTTAAAAAATAGAAAATAAACAATTAATTTATAATAGCATTTAAATATTGACGAAAAATGTATTGGAAATGTTTTAATATTAACAAAGACAATTATTTTTATTTGTTTTGCCAGTTAAGGTTGTTAAAAGCACAAAAGTGATAAGATAATTAAAATAATTGGAAATGTATAAAGAAATCACAGTTAATAATCAATAAAAATTGTTGACAAAAAACAGAAGAATGAAAGCAAATGAAGAATATATATTTTTTAAATAGTGAAAACGTTTTTAGAATTGAATTTTAAAAAAATAATTGATAACCAATTTTGTATTGACATACAGAATTACAATCAGTTTAAAAACAAATTAATCAAATTTGTGATATATTAAAACATATAAAAAAGTGAACAATTAAAAATTCGGTTCAACATTTAAGAAAAAAAAAATGTCAAAAAGTTTAAATTAAAAAATTGCTAAAACAATATGTTTGTATATTTAATATTAACATGATATTAAAAAGTAAAAAATGAAGGAATGAATGAAATATTTGTACAGGAAACAATTGAAATTTATTAAAATCAATTAAAAACGTTAAAAAAACCTAAAAAATTAAATATCGTAAGAAACCCGTTAAATATTGTAAAAAAAAAACTTAAAGAACGGAATCAATTCAAAATTATAATTATTATCTTCTAAAGGAGAAAGTTAAAACTAAAATAAATATCAGAACATAAAGTAGTTGAAATTTTTAGATGACAAAAACGATTCAATAAAAGCGAAAATTTTAAAAAGCTATTGAAAAAAAAAAGTAATTGAAGTCAAAAAAATACTAAAACAATCAAGTGTCACTCCAGAAAATCATTGAATATTTAAAAGAAACAATCGACAATTGATCAAATCAGTTTAACTCAAAATTAATAGAGTAGTTTAAATAATCAGTAAAAAAATACATTTTTATTAAGACAACAATTGACAATGAAGAAATCAGTCGAAAATTACTAAGAAAGTTTAACAAGAGAAAACAATTAAAATTCTCACTATTCCTAAAAATAGAAAATAATTATAAAAACAGTTTAAAAGAATTCCGCTTTAATTATTAATTTAAAAAATTAAGAAAATTGAAAATGAAATAATTAGTTGAGGATTGATAACATAACAATAAAAATGAATTTTTGGAAAGAAAAAATTTAAAACTGAGATCACCGTCGGATCACAAAACAAAAACAGTTAAAATTTTTAGACGACTGTAAACACAAAAATAATTGACAATAAATAAAAGTGAAAATTATTATTCAAATGTTTCAAAAAACAGTTGAACTTCAGTCAAAAATTGTTAAAACAATTAATTGATAGTTTAGAAAACAATTGAATTTAAGGAAAAGAGCAGTCAATATTCGATTAAACCATTGTTTATATATATATGTTCTTGAGTTTTGTGAAGATTATATTAATAATAAAAACGCGGTTAAACAACAGTGAAACGGTGAAGAAAGGAATTTAACCGCGTTTTTATTATCGATTAAACCAGTTTATTGGAAAGAAAATAGATAAATAAAAATTAATAAAATATAATTAATACTTTCTAGGCTACACTCTTGATGGAACTGGTATTTCACAGGGTTATTAAAATTATGACACTTGTTGCGTTTCATGTTTTTATTGGCAGTTTCCTGACACGTGTTTCGAGTTTTTACACTCATTATCAAAGGATTAAGTTTGTACTCCTTTGATAATGAGTGTAAAAACTCGAAACACGTGTCAGAAAACTGCCAATAAAAATATGGAACGCAACAAGTGTCGTGATTAATAAAATAGTTCTAATTGGAAGTAAAATATACAATTTCATCAATTGAACACTTTTAAACGTTTCTACCACAATTTATCTAACCTTTAAATTACAATACAAATAATCATTCCTGCTCTGTTCTGCTTTGTCTTGCTCTAATCTGCTCTGTCGTGATCTGTCGCACAAATATAATAATTTACATTTGTTTGCAAATGACAGATGGCAGAGGACAGATGAAAGATGAAAGATGACATGATAGATGATACATAATATTTAAGAGTTCACAGCAGAATGTTTTAAGAAGCTTTTTTTAATTAATAAACCTCATTTTCTTGATTAATGACGAATTATAAATAAAATAAATGAAAGACTGGTTTCTTATGGCAGATTACTCTTCTGTCCTGTTCTGCTCTACTCTAACATTCTCTCAGTTTTGCTATTCTCGGTTGTTTTTTTCTGTTCTATACTGTTCTGTTCTGTTCTCTTCTGCTTTGTCGTGCTCTTTCCTGTTCTGTTATGTTATATTTTTTTTGTTCACTACTGTTCTTTTCTGCTCTGTCCTGATTTGTTCTGTTCTCTACTGTTCTATCCTGCTGTTCTGATACGTCATGTTTTGTTCTGCTGTGTACGGTTATATTCTGCTCTGCTCTGCTTTGTCTTGCTTTGTCCTGTTGTACTCTGTTCTGCTCTATATTCTATTGTTCTATCCTGCTCTGTCCCACTTTGTCTTGCTCCGTCCTCATTTACTCTACTCTACTCTGCTCTACTCCGCTTTGTTCTATTCTGCCCTATTCTGTTCTCTTTCTCTGTCCTGCTCTGTCCTGCTCTGTCCTGATCTGGTATCACCTGCTTTATTCTGTTCTCTACTGTTCCAACCTGTTCTCTACTGTTCTATCCTGCTGTTCTGTTATGTTTTGATTGGTTGTGCTCAGTCCTGCTCAGTCCTGCTTTGTCTTGCTCTGTCTTGTTCAACTTTGCTCTGCTCTATTATATTCTCCTCTATTCTGCTCTGTTCTGTTAGGTTCTGTCCTGATCTGTTCTGCTCCATTGTTTTGTTCTCTACCATTCTATCCTGCTATATCCGGAACTGTCCTGATCCGTATTGCTCTGCCCTGCTCTATCCTGTTCTGTTCTGTTCTACTCTGCTCTCTGCTCTATTCTCATCTGCTCTCAGCTCTAATCTGCTCTGTAATGTTATATTTTTTGTTCTCTTTGTACTGTTTGCTCTGACCTGCTCTGTCATGCTCTATTTTATTCTGTTCTCCAATGTTCTAATCTGCTATCTTGTTATGTTCTATTTTGTTCTGTTTTGTCCTATTTTGTGTTATTCTGCCCTGTTCTATCCTGCTCTGTTATGTTCAATTTTGTTTTGTTCACTACTGTTCTATCCTGCTATTCTGTTATGTTCTATTTTATTCTGTTCTGACCTATTTTGTGTTATTCTGCCCTGTTCTATTCTATACTGTTATATCCTGCTGTATTCTGATTTGCCATGCTCCGTTTTATTCTGTTCTCTAGTGTTCTATCCTGCTATTCTGTTATGTTCTATTTTGTTCTAATCTGCTCTGTTCGTCTCTACTCTGCTTTTCTCTGCTCCCCTCCATTCTGTTATGCTCTTTCCTGATCTGTATTGCTCTGCCCTGCTCACTCCTGTACTCTCCAGCTCTGTTCGTTTCTACTTTGCTCTGCTCTACTTTCATCTACTCTGTTTTGTTATGTTCTACGTTTTTTTTGTTGTTATCTACTGTCTGCTTTGTCTTGCTCTGTCATACTCTATTTTGTTTTGTTCTCTAGTATTCTATCTGCAGTTCTGTTATGTTGTATTGTTTTTCATTTTTTTCTTCTGTCCTGCTTTGTCTTGCTCTGTCCGGTTCTACTCTACTCTGTTGATCTCTGCTCTGCTCTCTTCTATACTGCTTTGTTCTGATCTGTGCTGCTGTGATGTTCAGTTTTCCACTGTTCTATCCTGATCTGTCATGCTGTGATGTATTCGGTTTTCTATTCTTCTAGTCTGCTTTTTTATTATGTTTTGTTCTGTTTTCTACTGTTATATCCTGCTGTTCTGTTATCGTTTATTTGGTTCTATTCTGTACTGTTCTATCTTGCTGCGCCCTGCTCTAAAATGCTCTGTTCTGCTGTACGTTCTGCTCTCAGCTCTGCTCTGTTTTATTTTATTTATTCTCTCGTGTACTATCCTGTCCTGTCCTGCTGATATGTTCTGCTCTATTGTTCTCTTCTCTACTGTTCTATTCTGTTCTGTCCTGCTCTGTCCTGCTCTGCTCTACGAATATGCTCTCAACTCTGTTATCCTTTGTTATGTTCTATTTTGTTTTACTCTGTCCTATTTGTCCTGCTTTATACTGTTCTATTCTGCCCAGTCCTGTTTTGTCTTGCTTTGTTCTGTTCTATTCTCACTTAATATAATAATAATAATAGTAAACTATTGATGATTTTCAACTTTTTATTTTACTCACTACAATTGTTTCGCTACACTGTAGCTTCATCAGGTGAAGAAATATAATACTATTCTGCTCTGCTCTACACTCATTTGTTCGTAGCCCTGCTTTGCTGTATTATGGTCTATTTTGTTTTGTTCTGTACTGTTCTATTCTGCTCTATTTTGCTATATCCTAATCTGACTTGCTCTGCCCAGCAATGTTTTGCTCCACCCTGCTCTATCTACTCTCATTTAATCTCATCTGCTCTCATCCATGCTCTTTATGTTTTATTTTGAACTCAGGAACTTTATCAAATGATAAATAAAACTTGCTTTGTCAATATCACATGCGGAATTTATTTCGTAACTATAGTTTCAACCTAACAAGGCCATTATTCAAGATGTATCACAAAGTTATGGCTTCAAGCATTCAACATCTATTTTGTTTGTTCTCTACTGGCTGCCCTTCTGTTGTGTACTATTTTGTTCTGATCTGTACTGCTCTATCTTGCCTCTGCCTTGTTCTTGCTCTGTTCTACTTTGCACTGCTCTGCTTTTCTCTATTCTGTTCTGTTCTTATCTGTACTGCTTTGTTCTGCTATGATATTAGTTTTAATACTGTTTTATACTGCTCTGTGTTGTTCCGTTTTCTATGTTCATTCCTGCTGTTTTTTATGTTTTGTTTGGTTAAATTCTGTTCTGCTTTGTCTTGTTCTATCCTGTTCTACTCTACTCTGCTCTGCTCTCAATTCTAATCTGTTATATTCTATTCTATCCTGCTCTGCTCTGCTCTGCCATGCTCTGTCCTGCTCTTTCATGCTCTGTTCTGTTCTAATCTGCTCTTATACACTCTCATCTGCTTTCAGTTCTACTTTTCTCTGTTCTGTTCTATTTTGTTTTGATCTTTACTATTTTATTTTAGAGAGCAGAGCAAGACAGAGTATACGGGAGCAGGACAGAGCAGAAAAAACAGTTGAAAACAGAACAAAATCGAATTCTGCTCTGCTCTGTTCTCTCACGCTCTGTCTTGCTCTCTCGTTCTTTGTCCTGTTCTGTCTTGTTCTGTCCTGCTCTGTTAGCTTCGACTTTTGCAGATCAATTTTATGTGTAGGTGAATTAATGTTAGAAACTAGAAGTCTAAATTTATAGAAATTTATTCCTAGAAGAAAATAGCAACCTATTTCAAGAGTTCAACAAAACTACCATAATAAAATTATATAATCATAAAAATTGCGACCTTTACTACGTGGTAATTCATGATAAAAATTTAACTAAAACACTTTTTAGAGGAAAAACATAGTAAACTAAACTTTAGGTTAGTGTTTACCATAATAAGATTACTTTAGTGGGTTTGTTTAGATTAATGTATTACATGTTTTTATTCTTCGTTTCCTTATATATGTTTAGAAATACAAGTGCATTAATATAAAGAACCTAGTAAACATTGGTTTAATAATAAACCAGATTTATTTTTCTATGTACAACTTACAGAATATATATATATATATATATATATATATATATATATATATATATATATATATATATATATATATATATATATATATAGTGTTTTATCAAGGATGTAGCTTTACATCAACTTCGATTTAACCCAATTAAATGATCTATTATTATTAAAGATTTAATAATTAGTAGCAACTAAAACCTCTCAGAATTTATTTTCATTAAGTATAAATAAGCTGCATTATTTTAATCTAGTAATTAAGCTAATAATGAGTACAAGGTATTCGAAATGTACATTTGGCAAATAAAATTTAATTTATGAAGTTGGTGTTAGCGTTTTAATACAATTCATGTATTATTTTTTTTATAATAATCTTCACTTAACTTATCTTGCATGTTACTTAACATTCAAAATTGTACGGGCATAAATACATCTGGTTATACATTCCATTAACGAGCGCGTTTTCTTTGTTTGCTTAAATACATAATATATGTAAACAGCGGCCGAAAATAATTGTTACAAGATCACGAACGTTCGCGTGTGGACGCGAAGCGCCGAAAATCCACGGCGGATTCGGCGGGCCGCCGCCCGGAGCGCTGCGGGCGGTTTCCCTCGGCTACGCCACTGGTGTTTTATAAGCTTAAACTTTAAGTTATTCACGTGGCCCTAAGCCGTAAAACCCATACACCATGAATATTTATACGGCTCATAGTTATGGCGTGCATGTGTCGGGGTTTTAGGTTCCTTATTTCATTTGGAATGTGTACGAGCGTGCTAGTGCGTTCTGTTGGCGATCTCGTTTATGTCAATTCTCGGTATGCACACCTAGTAACGCCTCGTTAATGCTGTTATACGGCTTGTAATGGATAAAGAATACTAGGTATGATTTTATTGAAGTTTTGCCATTTTATTATTACAAATTGTTAACAAATTCTTGAATTCTTTGAGTGTTTTCTCAAATCCTAAAATTACTTTATGTTAAAATAATAGATTTGGTAATTGTGATATAGACTCTAAAGCTAAAAATTTATGGTATGATATGATATGATGAATGTACTTAATATAATAATTTATAATTTAAGTTTCTAATGTGTGAATATTATTGGATTGGAGAAAGGGGGGTGGTGGTACCGTTGGGAAATATTTGCACTGTGAGCAAATGCACATTCCTTGTAAGCCATTGTCTGAAGTGGGCTTAAGTAGCGATCCCGGTTACGCAATAATAAATGATCGATAATCCTTTGAAGCGTTTACCACGAGGGCGACACGTTTTAACGAAATCCGCATGGTTCGTGCATACAAGGGCAATGATTTACCGTTTTGTGGGCAGCAAGAGTGCGCTTTCACAAATTACAAGCGAACATATAAAACATGTACCTCGCGCACAGGTGATAAAAAACCCACTACAACTGTATCACATTATCATTTATCTAAGAAAACGCTATTATAACACGATGTTGGCCGGGCTCGTGGGAAGCGGGTCTTCGGCGTCGTGCGAAATGCCGCTCCGTTCCCGGATGAGGAGGAGGAAGAAGGATGAATTTGACCTTTGTGCACTGCGACGACATAACATAACACAACACACACGTGAGGGTTGACTCGATATGGATGGCCCGTTGTGGAGGAAGAGGTGAGGTGTGAGGTCAATGCGGCGCTCCACGGGGTGCATACCGGCTGCGAATATTAGAGAGGACGAGGAGATGTGAAATATCGGAAAACAGCAGCCCCCAGACTAAGAGGAATGGCGCGGAGACGTGTCCGGACGGTTCACATTGATGTATATTGCGAGCACCCCCCGTTCTATATTGATGAGTCTGCTAATGCCAACTGGAATGAGGCCCATTTTACAAACACCGCCAGCCGTTTTATATTATCCTTTCATTTTGATTACAAATCTTATACGATGGAAACGCATCCATCTTCTCAACACCACAATTTATATTAATACTTACATTAAATTCAAATCTCGATGACAGATTTACGAATAAACGTTAATTTCCTATAAGTTTTCGATTGTTATGTACGTGGGAAATTTTAATTCCCAATGTATAAATTTTAAACTGCAGTAGAAACACGCACGATGAAATGTTAAGACCACCCGGATGCGGTGTTAGTATTTTCCATGAATAAAAATTTGTAGTAGTCGGATTGAATCACAATCCGTTATTATGAAGTACGACAATAAAATGCCGCATCAAATTTAGACAAGTTTTCACATCTACATTTCAGTTAAGCTTTCCATATATTTTTAGGTTTAAGCATAAATTACATACATTTCATGTAATATATATAGTTTATTAGCAATAGGCAAAAAATCTCAAATTTATTAATTTCTTTTTCTCGAAATTTAAGAAATAAATGTTTTAATAAAATACAGTTTTCGTTCCCTTGATTTTTTTTGGAAAAGTTATATAATATCTTCCAAATTTAGAAAACTATCGAGAAAAAAGAGAAAAAGAAAAAAACATTTTACGAAAACAATACGTATATATAGGGAAGTAAAATAAGGTGTGTTTAGAAGCCGAATAAAACAACACGTTTCGCAATTTGTCCGCATCGACCATTCCCCAAGAAAGAACACCGTAATCTGTCAACAAGCCGAAGAAGAGTAACCGTTTCACATTTAAAACTATAATCGAATTCAAACGATTTATTGAAACGTTATTGGCCGCCCCCGCGCACTAATAATAACCAACCGAGAAAATAAAGAGCGCTTCCCCATTGTATTCCCTCCTGCCCTTTGTGGCGGACAAAGACGCTTTTTATATATATATACATATATAGGCAGATATTGGCTGAATGTTATTTCCCGCTATCAAGTTGACAAACCCTTGATCGATAAAGTAATGAGGGAGGGAATGAAAGGAAGATTGAGTTTAATGAATGCCAACAACGGGTAAATATGTTTTTCGTTTTAGATCATTGCGACGCTGGGGAGATGAGTTATTATGTTTGTTTGTTGACAGGGGTTTTATTCTTGTATATGTTTAAATTAAAACGGGATCGATTTTACTCTGTGTGCTAATTTGAAGAAGGAATGTTTTATAGGTTAAAAAATTTGAACTAAATTGTCAAAAAAAATATGTTGCACAAAGTTAGAAATTGTAATTTAGTATTTTATTATCATATACTATTATCAATATCTGCCGAGGTATTAGCCAGAGATGTAGTTGTTTTAATTAAACATTTAATAAATCAATAAAATGAAAAAAATTAGAAACTTACTCTGAGTGAGAGGTATTAGCCAGAGAAGTAATCGTTTCAACAAGTAATTTGTTTTGTAGTCTTAGTAAGACTCATTGTTGTAGATTCACGAAATGTTTTCATATTTTTAAATTATTAGCTTTTAAAATCGTTAACATATACATACATTTTATTTATGATCTAGAGAACTAAAGTAATTAAAGGAATGAAAGGATTAAATATATGTAGGGTGGGTGGGTAGCTTATATCCCATCCTCCAACCAATACATCACACACTAGTAGTATGCTGAATACCATTTTAATTACACGCAGATTTATATAAGATTTGGCAAGTAATGAACACTTTTGTAATATATTTTTTTATAACGACATTATCGCTTACACTGTAAATCTGAAGGGTGTGATAGTGGCCACCCACTACATATGAAATAAAACTTAAGTTACAAACGTGCTGATGAAATCGTTAATACCATCTACAAATTGTTTCTTATGTTTTGGGGAACTAAAATAGTTACAGTAGTAAATTAGCAGTATATATGTAGGGTGGGTGGGTGGCCTCTATCCTACACTCCAATCTATATATCATGCACGAGTGTTTTGCTGAATATCAATTTGATTACAAGCAGATTAACACAAGATTTGTCTTGTAAACTCCTTTTTTGTTATATTTTTTCATAAGGAAACCGTTGCATATAATTTGAAATTGGAGAGTAGGATAGTGGCCACCCACAGACCCTACATATATAATAAAATTTAAATTACAAAAGTACTTTTAAAATCATTGAAAACATCTACATAAATTGTGTTTATGATTTGGGGAACAAAAGTAGTTACAGGAGTGAAATTAAAAAAAATATTGTGATTTACTTAGAAAAAACAGTTGAAAACTCTAAGAAGAACAAAGATTAAAATTTACTTAAAAATATATTAATTTTATAAATTTAAGTTCAGACTTTTAAATTCAAATTTAAATGTAAATACAAATTCAGATTGAAAATCAAATAATCAAATTGAAATTTGAACTTTCAAGTCCAAATATAAATATTCAAATTCTAATTTAAACTTTTAAATCGAAATTCAAGTTCACATCAAAAATTAAAATCAAATTCAAATTGAAATGTAAAGTCAAATTCCATTTTTTTTTTCTTAATGTCAACAACTTTAAAATTTTTTTAAATCATATTGAAACCATGAAATAATAAAATAATTGTGATTTTTTCAGAAAAAAACAGTTGAAAATTTTAAGAAAAGTAAAGATTAAAATTTACTTAAAAATAGATGAATTTTATACATTTAAGTTCAAACATTTAAATTCAAATTTAAATGCAAATTCAAATTCAGATAGAAAGTCAAATATTCAAATTTAACTTTCAAACTCAAATTGAAATTTGAATTTTTAAGTTGGAATTCAAGTTCAAATTCAAATTCATTTTTTTCTTAATTTAAACAATTTTAAAATCCTTTTAAATCTTATTAAAACGCTAAAAATAAAAATTATTGTTATTTGTTCTGAAAACACAGTTGAAAACACCAAGAAAAATAAAGATTAAATTTGAGTTCAAATTTTCAAATTCAAATTTAAATGCAAATTCAAATTCAGATTGAGAATCAAATATTCAAATTGATATTGGCATTTTTAAATTCAAGTTCAAGTTCAAATTCAAAGTAACATAAAAAATATTGTTATTTGCTCAGAAAAAAAAAAAACAGTTGATAACTTTAAGAAAAAGAAAGATTAAAATTTACTTAAAAATAGATGAGGTTTATAAATTTAAGTTCAAACTTCTATACTCAAATTTAAATGCAAGTTCCAAATTCAGATTGAAAATCAAATATTCAAATTTAAATTTAACTTTTAAATCCAAATTTAAATGTTTAAATTGAAATTGGAATTTTTAAATTTAAATTCAAGTTCAAATTCAATTTTTTTCTTTATTTGAATAATTTTAAAATCCTTTGAACTCTTATTTAAAACACTAAAAATAAAAAAATATTGTTATTTGCTCAGAAGAGAACCGTTGAGAACTTAAAGAAAAAAAAAGATTAAAATTTATTTTAAAATAGATGATTTTTATAAATTTAAGTTCAAACTTGTCAATTCAAATTTAAATGCAAGTTTAAATTCAGATTGAATATCAAATATTCAAATAATTTAACATTTAAATTCAAATATGAAAAGTTCAAATTGAAATTGGAATTTTTAAATTTAAACGTTTAAATTTAAATGCATTTTCCAATGTAGATTGAAAATCAAATATTCAAATTGAAATTTAACTTTCAAATCTAAATTTCAATTTGAAATTGGAATTTTTAAGTTCAAATTCAATTTTTTTTTAATTGATTTAGACAATTCTAAAATCCTTTGAAATCTTACTTAAACTGTAAAAATAAAAACATATTGTGATTTGCTCAAAAAACAACTTTACGAAAAATAAAGATTTAAATTTTACTTAAAAATAAGATGAATTTTATAAATTTAAGTTCAAATTTTTAACTTAAAATTTATATGAAAATTTAAATTGAGATTGAAAATCAAATATCGAAATGCAAATTTAATTTTCAAATCAAAATTCGATTTTCCAATTTGAAATTGGAATTTTTAAATTTAAATTCGGATTCAAACTCAAATTCAATTTCATTTCTTAATTCAAACAATTTTAAAATTTCATTAAAACTGCAAAGATAAAGAATATTGTGATTTTGTGATTTGCTTTTCAATTTGAAATTGGAATTCACTTAAATATAAATGAATTTTATAAATTTAAGTTCAAACTTTTAAATTTAAATGCAAATTCAAATTCAGATTGAAAATCAAATATTCAAATTCAAATTTAACTTTCAAATCCAAATTGAAATTTTCAAATTGAAATTGAATAAATTTTTAAATTCAAATTTAAGCTTAATTTCAAATTCAATTATTTTTCTTAATTTTGAAATTGTTTTAAATCTTATTACAATCGTAAAAATAAAGAAATATTGTGATTTGCTTAGAAAAAACTATAAAGATTAAAATCTACTTAAAAATAGATGAAGTAGATAAATTTAAGTTTAAACTTTTAAATTCGAATTTTAATGCAAATTCAAATTCAGATTGAAAAACAAACATTCAAATTCAAATTTAACTTTCAAATCCAAATTCAAAGTTAAGTTCAAATTCCAATATTTTAATTTTCAAATATTCAAATTCAAATTTCCAAAATACAATTCTAATTCACAAGTTAACAGCATTATTTTTTTTTTCTCAAGTTGAAACGCAAATTTTTTTGAAAAATAAACTGTTTGAACTGAATAGTACATAAAAGTTATCTAAAACATAAATAAATTTCTTAAAAGAAGTGGAAAAAAACAGAAACACAGATAAAATTGCACAATTCAAAATTTTCAAAAGTGAGGTTGTAATTTGAGCACAATTTAAATTTTTTATTAAATAAACAATTAAATAAATAAATTTATTTTATAAATAAACATTATTAAATTAAAGAAAAACATTGAACATATCTTATAAAAATTGAAAACTTAAAAAAACAGTTCAAAATTTGTTTGAAAATTACAACAAAGAGAAAACTTCTTAAAAAACTAGAAAAGCAAAAACAATAAAAAAATATCATGAAAAAATAAGTAAAAATTTTCAAGAAAGAATTTAAAATTAAATTTTTTAAGTTTTACAAAAATCAAGTTATAAACTTTAAGAAATAAAAAAGGGCAGTTATAAATGTGCTTAAAATTTTCCAAAACGAGGAGAAAAATGGAGCAAAAATGAAAGAGTTTAAAAAGTAAGCACATTTTGAAGGTTTTAATAAAAACAAAAATTTCTTGCTTGAAATTTTATTTTAAAAAATTCTTAAAATTTAAGCATTTAAGAAAAGAAGAAAAAAGTAAAAATTCTTACAATTGAAAATTGCAAACAAGAGTTGAAAATTAAAACGCTTTTTGAAATATTTTCAAATAATAATTGAAAAAACAACGGAAGAGAAGCAAAACAGAAAAAATATTACAAACGTTTCCAAAAGAAAAGGCTCAAATAAATTTGTTTAAAATTTTTTAAAGAAAAAATTCTTGAACGAATAATAGTACAAAAATATAAACAGAAGAAATTTTATTTATTAAATTTCTTTAAAAATATTTAAAAACAACAAAAAATTTAAACAATTCCAACGATTCATTCTGTACTCATAGTACTAATTTATTTAACTTATGTTTCTCTTTTTAATTTTGTATTATTGATTACTCCATTTTGTGTTTAATTTATATTTTATCTTATGTGTCTAACAATATATGTATTGTATTGTATTGACGTGTTTAATATTGTAAATTAACTATATAATTGATCAATTGAATTGAATTCAATTGCATTCAAATGTTTTCGTATTTTTAAATTATTAGTTCCAATTCTACTCCTCTGTATTTAACTGCACTGCGCTGACGAAACTTAAATGGAACGAAACCAGTCTGTAGTTTATTTTTAAAGGGAAACAATAATTTAAATAAATATTGTATTTATTCTTAAATATAAACTAATCTATAAACTATTGGTATTTTATCGAGGTTACGATATTACGATGGCAGGAAATATTAATTTTAATGCAATGCAAAAGATTTATCGCGTGCCATTACATTAGTAATCGGATCGTGACTCTGTGGAAAACGTTAGAGAGCGCGCAAAAAAAAAAACTAATTATCAATATTGCGTTCGTGAGGCCTTTAAACCGTATAAAAAATCCAATAGAGCCGTGAAATGTGCAGGATATAAAATAAAATTCCTCAGAGGGACGTGAAAAGGAAAAGGAGAGGCCCGAGGCCCCTGAAATTTCCTCGCACTATTTACACATAAATATCCCAATCGAATTTTCAGGCGCGCATAAGGCCCCAGAAATCTCTGTTTAGATTACAGTTAGTGCCAACCTGACGGCTATATTACTTCCGGCTGACCGTGCATTACGGTGTAGAGACGGTAAATAAACGAAATTTCGCCCTGCGCTCGTGTCGAAGGAAGGGTTGAGGATTCTGGCTTTGTAATGGTCCTCCGGACCACAAGTTTATCCTATTTTACATCTCAAACGGGGCACCACGAGTTTTTCACTACCCCCCGCCTCAGGGCGGTGATGAAAGGGCCGGGGCGACACACTACTGCCCTAATAAGGGTGCAAATGTGGGATGTACACGCTAAATGCATTATGTAATAAGCTGTTAGGTCAGTAAACCGTGCGGCATTCAAAGGTCCCTATTACGGCTTCCCTTCTACAGGAAGGGATCCTTTCACTCTACGTACGTACGTTTTCACGCTATCTTTAATATTTAATTAAAACGGTTTAAGGTAATGTATAATAATAAAGCGGGGGCCGGCTATTATCTCGTTTCATTTCCGCAATGGACAATCGCCGCTAATTATGGAAGGCTACATTGTTATCTATTTGCTAGGTGGAAATTAAGGATGATTTGTTGGGGTAAAGGGTTTCTGGATGTTTGATAGATGTACCTTTATTATACGGGCACAATGGGCACAGCGTAATACGATAATTGAAAGGTTCGTCCTGTGTACACAATGCAATAATTCAATTTTATTATGTAACATATGCAACCATGTATACGCAATGGTGTAAAAATGTTTGCCTATGAATAACACAATTATCGCTTTAAATGAACTATTAAATATTAAAAATAGCACATAGTATATTCCTTACTTCACTTGTTTAATTATTAAACAATGAATAAAACCCTTACTATGTTCATTATGAATTACCACATAGTAACGGTCGCAACCATCATTATGTTTAATTATTATTAAATATTATTAAAGGATCACTCTTAAATACTTAAATGTATGATGATAGAAGGTAATTAGCGTTCAATTAATCCCCATATCTGTTGATGAACGTCCAGCCAGTAATGAATCTCTCCTCAGTCGCAATCTGAAGGCGGCCAGCGCAGAATAAGAGACAATGGCCACGTGATTTATCCGTCTTCAGATGGCTACCTCCACCTATACAGGAGGATAACGGATGATCTGTTCATTGTGGGTAATGAAAATAAGAGAGGGACCTCCCTCCGACAACATAAAAGATAATGCCCGTAGAACGGAATAAGATCGATCGTGCGCGCGGGGTGGAGAGGGGTGGAGGATTGAGTGGAGAGAAGGCCCATTCTGGGCCGATTAAAGAAGAGATCCGGCACAGATGTTTAAGTGATTTCGGTGGATTTATGCGTCGGGAAGATCGAGATTGTGCGGTTACGAGACGCAAGACGCGAGCTTCATTTCATTTCGTACGCTCCTACACATTTGTATGTATATATATACGTATTAAACGCGTGCTGGCTTGCATAATTATTTAAGCAGATGCTTCTGGGGGAGGATTTCTACGGCTAATTTCATCTCAGATCGATTTCAAGTTGATTTGGCGCAAGGAAAGTTTCTTATAATCTCTAGATTACTTCTCAAATAGCTAAAATTGATATTTTTTAAATAAGAATGATTCTTTAAGAAGGAGGTTAGGAGTATAGGAATGAAGGAGATTGGCTTAAACTATTCGGCCATTCAGTCACGATCAAATTTTTATTAAAAAAGGAACTCTTCTCACAAAGCAGCAATGGTTTCTATAAGAAATTTCTTTTGATAAAAATAATTTTCTCTTTATATATTTCTAAAGATTTTCAGTTTGAAGAAAACTCAAGAAATATCATAATTTCGACAAAGAACTACAAATGATGTTCAAGACCTCCTCCTTCGAGTTGTGGCAACGAGATACCGATTATCCAGTAACAGATCAATTGACGATCTATGACTAGCTAACAAACCTTTTTTTATCTTAATTAGAATATTACTCAACAAACTTTCATTATATATCCAATAAACTTTGATTAGATTGGATTAAGTACTAAAATTGGCATCCCCTTTAAATCAACATTAATTCCCTCATCGAATTTTATTGCGGTGAACACGTTTACGATGTTCGTTCAAGAATTACCAACCAAACTTGGGGAATGAGGCCAACGACAAATCACCGTATAAGTTATTATATTAAAAAGTAAATCTATGGCCAATGGGGCAAAGGGGTAGAGCGGGTATCTGGGGGTGTACGTTTTAATAAAATCCACAAATGCTTCTAATTCCATGAGCGGAAGGGTGCGCGGCGGTGGTGGCCATGTGGCGGTGTACAAAATAAAACCATCTGCGGTCCGACCGAAATCCCTTTCATAATTAAACGCAAAGTCCACCGTCGCTCGCACAGAAATTAAAGTATATCCTCCCACCCTCTGAACAGGTAAAGCAAACATGCGGAATTTTGATCAGGTATTAATATTACAGCGCGTTGTGCCCACTGATGAGATGATGGAATTTGAATGCGTTAACAGCTAAAAGTTAAGGATTTGTTATTTTAATCGGTTTGATTTTAAATTAATTTGTTTAAAACAAAAATAGTAGTTTTATATGCCCTTAATAATAATTAGCGCAGTTGGTAGGATTGTCATGAATAATCCTACCGACTGCGCCAATGCAATTTGTAACTTCCTTTTTAAAATAGTATTATCATTTCATTATGGACAAATGCTACATTAAAGGAGAAGGATTTTTCTTATTAATAATATATTTTTTTGTGCTTCTTATGAGTAACTTTAAGGTTTTAATCAATGATAATCGAAAAGAGGTCTAAAAATTAGAAATTCAAAAGATACAAACTCTAAAAACTTGTAGAAATTGCTGAGCCCTCAAAGAAAAACCTAGCAATCTCGAATGACAGTGTTTTGAAAATTTTAATAGAATTAAGCAGGAAATTTATTAGACAATAGTGAGAAAATAGTATTTAGAAATCTTGAAGAAAAGTTCTTAAAAAATTTGGTTAAGATGTGCACGAAAATTTGGAGGAGATAATTTCTTAATTGTAAAATAATTTAAGAAATCTAGACACCGTGAAGAAAATTCTCATCAATTCGAAAAGAAATTTATAAATAATTGTGATTAAAAATTCTGTTAAGAAGATAATAATAAAATGATGAATCATTTTCAAAAATGATAGAAAATCTAAAGGAGAAAGTTCTAAAAATAGAGATTACTGACAAAAAAATTACCATAAACTTCTCATCATTACGAGAAAATGTTAAGAAATGGTTGTAGGATTTCTCAACATGAAGAAAATTTTCAAAATTTTAAGCACAAATTACTAAAATATTTTGATACTATTAAACAAGACATGGCAATTTCTAAAAATTTAGTAAAAAAAATTGCTAAAAAATGTTAAAACCTCTAAAAATTTGAAAAAAAAAAAATATAAAAAAATTTGTAATAATTGTGGGATCTTTGAAGAAAATTGGAAAACTAAAGAAATTTCAATAAAATAGTAACTTTGTAAGTATCACATAAAAATATTTATTCTCGTGATTGTAGTTTCGACAAGTAAAAGCCTCTACAATCAAGTATTGAAATTAAAGAAAGTTTTGAAAATTTCTAGGAATCAAGAAAAAAATTATTTCATGTGCACCAGAATGAAAATCTCGAGGAAAAGTGTTTAGAAAATTTCAAGAAATATACTAGATTTTTAAGAAAAATACATTTAGAAACTGTGAGCAAAAATTCTAAAGGATTGTTAAAAAAATCTTAATTTCACAATAAAATTTTGCAAAAACTGAAAATATCTGAAAAATTAATACAAACTCTAGAAATCTTAAAGATAATTCTCAGACATTAGATAAAATTGGTGAATATTTTAAGAAGCGGAAGAGAGTATTGTACATTTTAGAAATTTTGAAGTAACATTCTAAAGCGAAGCGCCAAATTTTCTTAAAATAGAAGAAAATTGTTAATTGAAAGAACAAAAATAAAAATTTTGGTAAGATTATGCAGAAATGATCGACAATTTTCAATTACAGAAACATGAAGGAAAATATACTAATAATTTCTATAACTAATAAAAATATGAAGAAATCTAAAGTAAATATTAGAAAAAAATTTCTTAAACTGTAAAATTCAATAAAATTCCAAGAGAATAAAGCAAGAAGTATATGATAACATTGAGAACATTTGCTGAGAAATTTTGTAATCAATGAAAAAAGCATAAAAAGTCTGAAATCTTCTAAATTGAAGTAGAATTTCACAAAAATTTATCACAATACAAAGCAAAATATGGAAGAATTTATAGGATTAAAAAAAAATTGATGAGATTAAGTATAAAATGATTGGAAATTAGTTAAATTTGAATAATTCTAAAAACCTGTACAAGAAATTACTGTAAAATTTTAGAGCTCTCAAAGAAAATTCATGGAATCTGAAACATAAATTTTTGAAATATATAAGATCATTAGAAGAAAATTGAAATTCTAAGAGCCTTGAAGAAATTTCTCGAAATTTAAAACAAAAACTACTGGAATATTTTGATAAGAAGAAATGTTGAAATAATCTAGAAATCTGGTAAAGAAATTGTCAACAACTCTAAAAACCTTCAAACATTTGAAATGATGTTAAAAATAATATTGTAGAATTCTTGAAGAAAATTTTAGTAATTTAAAGGGAAAGGCCATGAAAATTATTGATAATATTACTTTTTATCAATGAGGGAAAAAAATATGGACAAATTAATCGCAAATTCTAGAAATCTTGAAGGAAAAGAAAAGAAATTCATAAAAAATTCTGATAAAAATTTCATCAACATTTAAAGGAGGATGAAAGTTTTTAGAAATTTGTAAGAATTTAAAAAAAATTCTTATAAATTATTTAAAATGGAAGAAAATTGGTAATTCTAACAAAAAAATTTCAAAAAATCTTAAGGGCAAAAATTTATAGTATCTCAAAGAAATAAATTCTGAAAAATTCTAAAATTGCTACAAGGAATCTGAAAAAGAATTTAATTAAAAAAAATCATTTAGAGTAAAATTGCTAATGTCTGTATAATACTTTAAATTTATTATAATGTATTTAATGATGTTTTAAACCTATAGGCAACATTCAGACTTAATTTTAGTTGGTCTAATTGTATAAATTATTTTTTTAATGAATTTAAATTGAATCAACATTAATATCCGACCCATAAACTTATTATATAAATATAATTTAATACATTGCATAGGCGAATCTGATAAATAAACGATAAGTGGTGGCATTACTTATTGCAATGAAATCCCAATTAACTTTTGACGATGGTTAACGCCGGCCTGGTCCGGGTTTTAAGCAGCAAGTAGTAACAATAGAGTTTGACTATCGATCACGTGATCCTTCCGCTGTGCTATTTGTGTATTAGTGTGTGTAAATGAGCTTGTTACTTTAAAGTATCGCCCTCGTCACTCTAAAGCACCATTAATTGTACCCCAATAGTAAATGGTACTAGTATTGTAATACTTAGTATATTATGATAAATTTGGTTTATATTCTCTGCACAATATAATATTTGGATAACTGAAAAGGTTGAAGCTGAAATAAAAAATTATCTAGAAGTAATCATGAGAACATCTCATAAAATTTCATTAAGAGCGTGTCCAGGGCCCTATAAGAATTCAAATTATTCCTTCGTTTCTCCCCTTTTTTTCCCTCTAATAATAGCAAAATTGAATAATCCGAGTCGGAATCGAATTTCTGGCAAATAGATTTAGCGCGTACGTGTCGATTGAAGGGAATTGCAGGAAGGGGACATTGTCAACTAGTTTAAAGAGCGCGGCCCCATAAGGTGGATGGAGGGGTGCCGTCATACCGACTTCCGTCGGAATTTACCCCGCATTCCGAACGGCCCCGCTAATTGCCGCCCCCCCGGAATTCCCTCGCCCCGGCGCCCGAAAAACCCCTCTGCTGCTGCACCCGTGGAGGGCGAACATGTGCGCCTCTCAAATAACTTAATGCGTATCGAATTTTGACCGGCCAGATTTATACGGGCTGCGTGTGTAATTATTTTTCGCTAAGCCGACGAAATTAGGGTGTAAATGCGGCGCCAATTAAATCATGAATCCATTGCGGATTTTAACAGATTTTATTAATACAAGAATTACGTCCTAATATAATAAATTACAGATTTTTTCATGAATTCATTGCGGATTTTAATAGATATTATTAATTTCACTCAAGAATTTAATTTTAGTTGAATAAAAATAGGTTTGATTACGTATTGTATAGCGCTTTGAAATCGCATCACACATGCAATGTTGTATATGTAAATATGAATAAAATCGAATGTAGCATTGCGTATTTGCGTAACGTAATAAAGTTGCCCTACTGGTTCACAATTTGCAGTTGCATGGTGTAAAGTAAATGAGTTTCACGTTTTACAGAGCCGAGCAACCGTGTAAAATACAAATCGCGTCTACTGTTGAAATTGATTTATATTTTTTTACACAAATATCATCACGTCACTGCCGGATTAAGCGCGCGCTAACAAATATTTCCAAAAAAATGTATCAACTGCGTATCGAAATAATTTCCCACTTTAAAAAAAAAAAACGGATATTTTTCATTCGTGTTTTCGACAATTTCTTTTGATATAAATTAGGCCCGGAGGTGTGCGGAGAGCCTTTACATAAAATAGTAAATCACTCCTTTTTACCGGAGTGATGAATGTGAAAACGTACGGGATTTTTCCGGGGGCGGCGATGGAAAAAAAAAAAGTCTAAATAGTCGATTGAAAAGGTCGGAAGTTTCAGAATTCTTTCAGAGATCAGTATCTACGACTTCTCCCCGGCACAAAAGTCCGCCGCAGAAAACGTGCAGTTAATGGCATGGCTTGTAAGGAGATTGCTGTTTGTCGAAAATTGCTGTGTATTGAACAGAGGGTTACTTTCATCTCCTTGCTGCTTCCGGTGCAGAGTCTGGCTTATTGCTCTATAATGGACATCCCCGCATATATGTATGTATGTATGTATGTATCCATTTGGCCATTCATCCCTTTCTGGGGGGATATTCTGACCCGTGTAATTCGCGAGACGGGCCCCCACCCCTCTCCACCATTCAATCCTCGAACATCTTAATGGAATTTCTGAAATGTATGCGGCTTACACATATGAACTGTTATTACAACGTCTTATAATCCGCCTTTACGATCCATCCTTGCAGATTTACGACCAACTCTTTTCATGATGATGACGTTAACAAAATGCACGCGACCATCCCTTCTTTATATACACTTTGACATATATTTCGGCGTATTTGATACATCCATAAAATTTTTATTCTGCGTAAGCAAAATAACCCCAAAATTCAATTAGGACCATCTCGACACATCAAAATTATTATTAAATGATATTATACAATCCGGGACAGCAATTAGATAGGTGACCACTACCATTCGCCATTGTGATACAATTAATGACAAAGAAAATCCGTTGAAACACAATAGATGGTGGAAGGACCACATGGTCAATAGCGTAATACAACTGCCCTATTATTTATTAATTAAAATTATATTATTGTATATTTTTCTTGAGAGCATATTGAAGTTTTCTTAATCCCTTTAGAAGTTCCATTTTTTTTAATTTCCAAAAATCTCTTCTTTCATTTTTAAGAAATCTCAAGTTCTAGTAAATTTTATAATTATGATTTTTAGATAAAGTTTTCCACAAACTTTTATTTTAGTTTAAAACCTTATTTGAAAATATCTAATTAATAAAGTCATATGAATAGTGAAAATTTCTCACGAGAAAAGTTTCTGGAAAATCGTAGAATCCTTAAAAATGTGTCTCTTGATCTAGAAATTCTGAGAAAAAATAAGAAAATTTGGCGATTCTTTAAGTACCAAGCTCATTTACACACACATACACAAATACGCAAATAACACGGCGGAAGGACTACGTAGTCGATAGCCTAATACTAAGACTGCTAATAAAGAAAATGTCTTCTAATATTCACACAATTTCGTTATCTTTTAAAAATTTCTATTAATCAGTAAGAAAAATAACTGAAAATCTTAAAAACTTAGAAGAAAATTCTCGCAGTTGAGAAATAAAGGAATTTGAAGAAATTTCTAGGAATTGCAAAAAATATTACATTTAATAATAATAATAATAAACTTTATTTACATTTTCAACCTTTTTTTACAATAAATTATATCAAACATTTATAGGAAGTTTAATTAAAATAAGAATTTTTAAAAACATTCTGGATAATTGTAGAAACTTGGAAGCGAAGTTGTTTACAAATTCTATAACGCTTCAAGAAAATTCTTATTATAATGGAATTGCCGCAATATATTAGAATTTTTAGAAATCTTCTGATGAAGGACTTAAAATATTAAAATAAAACAAGAATTACTAAAAAAATTTATACAGTAAATGAAGAATTCCAGATAGAATAGAATATTTTACAAAATACAACAAAACTAAAAATATTGAAGAAAAAAAACAAGAAAATATGTACAACTATTCTACGAAATTAGAAGCGAAGTTGCTAGAAAATTCCAGTATCATTATCTGGAAAAGAAATTCGTCAAAACAAAATCCGATAAAGTAACTGTTTAAATTTAAGGAATTTCTAGGTTTCTGAAAAATTCCAGAAATCCAGAAATTTAAAATATTTGAAGCAAAATCCTCAAAATTGAGAAATCTAGAAGCAATGTATTTAACAAATTCTAGAATCCTCGTAGGGAGTTATCGAAATTTTATTAAGGAATTGCCAACAAATATTTGCATTTTTGAAGAGATCTCTAACAAAATTCAGATAATGCTGGAAAATTTTAGAAATTCTCAAGGATTAAGAAAATTTGGGATGATGAAAAGTTCTAAAAAATGAAGAATTCATGAAATAATTGAAGAAGAAAGTTTGCCAGAAAATAATAAAAAAAGCTGAAAAATTCTCAAAAAATATGCTTAAAAATTCTACATATTTTAAATTGTGGAATCCTCAAAATCTGGAAAAGACATTCCTAAATTTAAGAATGTAAGGAAATATGCTCAAATATTCTGCAGATTGTAAAATCATCGTAATTCCTAAAAAAATATACGATAAAATAAAACAAACTTCTAACTAAATTTAAGAATCCTTAAAGAAAATTCACCTAATTTCGAAAACAAATTTTAGAAAAATTCAAGAAATTTAGTCAAAGTCAAAATCCTCATAATTTATAGACATTTAGAATCAATATGATTAACATATTCTAGAATCCTACAATTTTAGAATTCTAGTTTGATAAAATACTTACATTTAACTTCGAAAAATGTGGCAAGAAATATTGATAATTTTTAGAAATATACAAAAGAAAATTTTAAATCTTAAAAAATGGAAGAATTCTACAAAGGATTGAATATCTTACAAATTACAAAACATGCTGAAAAATTGTACAAATTTAGAAGAAAAGACTTTTAGAACGCTTATAATTTGGAAAAGAAAGATTTGAAAACAAAAATCCGATTTAAAAACAATAAAGAAAATTTCCAAATTTAAGAATCTGAAGAAAATTCTCGTAATTACAAAAATACTAAAAAATCTTCAAGTTCTTAAATTGTATAGAAATCAAGAAGCAAAATAATTATCAAATTTTAGAATCTTAGTAGAAAATTGTTGGGGAAACACTAAAAGAAGTTATACAAATATGAAAGAATTGTACAAAGAGTGGAGGAAGGAAATTGGCTAGAAAACAATAATAAAGCAAAAAATGCTTAAAATTCTAAAACAAATACGCTTGAAAATTCTACAAATTTAGAATTCAAGAATCTTCATAATATGGAAAAAGAAATTCCTAAAAAAACTGATAAAGTAAGGAAAAATTCTAAATTTAAGAATCTTCAAAGAAAATACCTATAATTTTGAAAATAAAATCTAAAAATTAAAAAAAATTAAAAGGTAAAATCTTCAAAATTTATAGAAATCTAGAAACAAAACCTTTAATTGATTCTAGAATTCGTGTAGAAAATTATCAAAATTTTGTTGAGAAATTGAAACTATTAGAATTTTTAAAGGTAACTCCGACAAAATGCAAGAAATCCTAAAATATTTTAGAAATTCTCCAAACAAGGGTTTAGAAAATTTGGAATCCTATTTGGTTCCTAAAATGATGAAAAGTTTTATAAAATTAAAAGAATTTTAGAAAAATCGAATGTACAATATTTGCCGAAAAATAACAGTAAAGCGGAAGCTATTGAAAAATTCTCAAAAAAAATACTTAAAAATTCTACAAATTTAGATCATTTTCATAATCTGGAAAATGAAATTCCCAAAGAAAGTAAAGAAAAACAATTCTCATAAAAATCAAAGAAACATGTTCAAAAATTCTACAAATTTAAAAAAGAAGTTACTAGAAAATTCCAAAATCCTTATTATCCAGAAAATAATTTCTTGAAAATAAAAAATCAGATAGAATAAATATATTTTTTTAAATTTAAGAATCTCATAATTTTCTAAAAAATAGAGCTTTATTAAAATTTGAAGTCAAAATCCTCGAAATTTACAGAAATCTAAAAGCAAAATAAGTTTGTTCACGAATTGTTAGAAAATATTAGAAATTTTTTAGAGAACGCTGGAAAATTTTAGAAATGTAGAAAAATAAATGAAAAGTTCTAAAAAGAATTGAAAATATGCTTAAAAAGCCTACAAATTTAGAAGAGAAGTTGTTAGAAAATTGTAGAATCTGTCTAATCTAGATAATACATTTCTGAAAAAATATTCGATTAAATAAATCAAGTTTCTAAATTTAAAAATCTTCGAAGAAAATCCTCGCAGATTCGAAATTGTGGAAATCTAGATAATTAAGAATTAGAACCCAAAATCCTTAAAAATTATAGACGTCTAGAAGCAAAAATAATTAATAAATTCCAAAACGCTTTAAGAAAATCCGTATAACTATTAAACTGCTGGAGAATTTTACAATTCTTGAAAGAAACAAAATGCAAGAAATGCTGCGAAAAAAATTGGAATCATGATCAAAATGATTGCTCTACTCTAATCTAATCTGAAAAAAAAATTTATTAAATAAAACCGATTAAGTAACGAAAGTTTTTAAATATTAGAAAAATTTTTAGAAAATTTTCGTAAGAAAACAAGGAAATATGTTCCAAAATTCTACAAATTTAGTTACAAAAAAAATTGCAGAATCTTCATTATACAGAAAAGAAAGTCTTGAAAAAAATCCGTTAAAATAAATATTGTTTTTAAATGTAAGAATCCTCGAAAAAATTCTTATATTTTCGAAAATAAATTTCTGAAGTCAAAATCCTCAAAAATTTCTGGGGAATACCGTCAAAATGCACAGTTTTAGAAATTTGTAGAATAGTAATTAATGTGTGGAAAAGTTCTAAATGAATGGAAAACAAAAATTTTTGCCGGAAAATAACAATACAGCAAAACATTCTGAAAAAGTCTTTAAAAATATGCTTTGAAAATTCTACTACTTTAGAATTTTAGAATTCTCATAATCTGTAAAAAGAAATTCCTAAAATAAAAAAAAAACTTAATTAAAAATTTAAGAAAAATCAATTGGAATCGTGATTAAAACGATGAAAATTTCTAAAAAATGGAAGAATTCTAGAAAACATGGATGAAGAAAATTTTCAGGAAAATAATAAAACAAAAAAACTAAAACATTCTTAAACAATATGTGCTTTTAAAAAAATCTACAATTTTAAAAAGAATCCTCATAATTAAGAAAATAAATTCCTGCAAAATGCCAATAAAATAAATCAAATTACTAAATTTAAGTATACTCCAACAAAATTCTACAAATTTAAAAAAGAAGTTATTAGAACATTCCAGAATCCTTATTATCTAGAAAAGAAATTCCTGCAAAAAAATATTATAAAATAAATCTAATTTTTTAATTTAAATATCCTCGAAAAAAAATTCTTCCATTTTCGAAAATAAATTCCTGAAAAATTTCTAGAAATCAAGAAATTTAACAAAATTTGATGTCAAAATCCTCAAATTTTACAGAAATCTAGAAGCAAAATAATATAATAAATTCTAAAACCTTTGTAAAAAAAGATGAAGAAGATTAGCCGGTCAATAATGAAACAAAAACAAGCTGAAAATACTTAAATAAAATATGCTTCAAAAAAAATCTGTAAATTTGAATAAGAATCCTTATAATCTAGAAAATAAAGTCCAGAAAAGAAAGCCGTTGAAATAAATCAAATTTCTAAATTTAAGAATCCTCCAACAAAATTCTCAATATTTTGAAAATGAATTCCTGAAAAATTTTAGAAATCTAGAAACTCTAAAAATTTAAGTCAAAATCCTCAAAACTTATAGAAATCTTTTTCATCTAAAGTTCTAAAAACATGGAAGAATTCTAGAAAATATGAAGAAAATTTATTGGAAAATAATAAAGCAACAAAAAGCTAAAAAAAAAAATAAATAAAATATGCTTAAAAAATCTACAAATTTAAATAACAATCCTCCTAATCAAGGAAATAAATGATGAATGATGAAGAATATTAACCGGAACATAATAAAGCAAAAATGGTTGACAAATTCTTAAATAAAATATGCGTAAAAGTATGCAAATTTAAATAAGAATCCTTATAATTTCGGAAAAAATATATCAAATTTCTAAATTTAAGACGCCGCTAACAAAATTTTCATTATTTTGAAAATTAATTTCTGATAAATTTTTGAAATCTAGAAACTCAAAAAGTTTGAAGTCAAAATCCCCAAAACTTATTGAAATCTTTTCCATCTAAAGTTCTAAAAAATGTAGGAATTCTGCAAAACATGGATGAAGAAAATTTACTGGAAAATAATAAAGCAAAAAAAGCTGAAAAATTCTTAAACAAAATATGCTTAAAACACTAAATTTTAATTAAATCTGCATATCCTCATATCCTCATAATCTAGAATATAAATTCCAGAAAAAAGCCAATAAAATAAATCAAAATTCTCATAACTTTAAAAATGAATTTCTTAAAAATTTTAGAAACCTAGAAACTCAAAAGTCAAAATCCTCAAAACTTATAGAAATTTTTTGCTTTTCTAGATTTATATAAGCCCTGAGGATGTTGACTTGTTGAGATTCTAGATTTGTAAAATTTTTCAGAAAATTATTTTGCAAAATTATGAGAATTATCAAATTCTAGAATTCTCGATGAAAATTATTGAAATTGCTGGAAAATACTAGAATTTTTTAAAGGAACTCTTACAAAATATAAAAAATTGTAGAAAATTTTTAAAATCCTTCGATCAAGAGTTTAGAAAAATTGGAATCACGATTAAAATAATGAAAAGTTATAAATCAAAATCGAAAAATTCTAAAAAGAATATAAGCAAATAATTTTCCGGAAAATAACAGTAAAACAGAAAATGCTGAAAAATTCTAAAAAAATATGCTTAAAAAATCTAAAAATTTAGAAATAAAGAACCCTCACAATCTAAAAAGGAAATTCCCAAGTCTCTTAGAAATAGAACTCAACTTAAATTCTAATTTCAAGTGTAATGGTACCTTAATGGATTAGCGCATTTGAACTTTTAGAGTTGTAGCCCACTTTAACTAGAATTCCTAGAGAAAGGTTTGGGGTTAAAATTAATGTTCGATGTATTAGAATTAGATTTCTTATTCTTTAAAGCTAACTTGGTTTTTGTCTTTTAATGGTTTTAAGAGTTTTTAAACCTCTAAAGTTAAAGTTTATTTATTCATTTATGGGCATTTTATCAGACCTGCGTTATAAATATAATTCAAAATCCAAAAAACAGTAAACAAAATTGATACCCCGTTGAGGCGTTAACTTTGTGATACATCTTAAAACAAAGTTTGATATCAACAAAGTAAACATTTTTGCTTAAATATTTGAAAAACATACAAATAATTTCGTCAGCAAGCTGAAAAACAGAGTTCACTCTTGAATAATGTCCTTCCCCTTTAATATGTTAGAAGGAGAGTGGAAATTATAGACAGAGTAATTAAAGTTATCTGAATTATATATTTCTAACCATTTTATAATTGTGATGTTACAGGTAGAGTTAGAATATAAATTAGAGTTAGGTTAATTTTTTTCTTTATTAAGTTCAAATAGATTTCAAAATATCCACTGATTTCTTTGTATTATCAAACCCACGGTTAAGAATGTAATTTAGTAAAATAACTGGAAGTAAAACTCTAGAGTAAGAACTTTTATTTTATAAAGATTTTGGTAAATTTTGTATGTTATAAATGAGTTATAATTAGAGTAAGAGGTTAATTTACAACTTTTTCTTCTTAAAGTTTTGATATTAAATAATAGATTATCTTAAATTTTGACTCATTTTTTATTGTTAATTGATTTTATTAATATTACAGTTAGAGTTTGAGTTATTTTAATCGTAATTACTTTAACTCTAGAGATGCTTGTATTTATCTTTTAAAAGTTTATATTGATTCTTGAGTTGTTAGAGTTGTAGTTAAAATTTGATTTTAAAGTACCATAAACTCTAATTTTTAAGTGTTAAGATTCTTTTATATAACAATATTTTGTCTTCTTCTCTGTTTCAATGTTTTTCTTAAATCTTAGTGATTTGTTTCAATGATTTTTTGCTTTCTGTAAGTTTCAATTATTCTTTGCGTTCTCATCTTCTTATCATATTTTGATAATAATAATTCTGTTAAAAGTAGAATACAAGTTAAATTTTGAGTTGAAGTTAACTAAAAAGTAATGTCAACTTTAAAATTAGTTGAAAGATTTTTGTCTTCTATAGATGCAAATAAATTTTGAAATGGCTAATATTTTCCATATTCCATATACAATTTCTAATTTTAAGCTTAATCATCACTGTTTATATTTCATTGTATAAATATTAGAAGTAATTAAAAGGTAATAATTGTAAGATCGTGTCGACGTATTTAAACGGTCATTCTATTTCACAGCATGGTGCGTGTCCAGATAAAAGTAATTCACCGGGAGCGCGGCGAGTGTCCGCCATCAAAATATTTATGTTAGCACTCTCGGCTGGCAAAACTTTGTCCACTTTTTTACCCAGCGTGATCTAAAACATCGGGCCACAGCGAGGGACCTTAAAATAATATTGAAACCGTATTTTTTTCCCTTTTTGTTGCAGCAAACTTGGCGGACACGCAATCGGATTTAGCCCTCTACATCGGATTGACAGTGGCCATATTTCTGGTCACGCTGCTCTCCTTCTTTTTGGTCAAAATGTACAGGAAGAAGAACAGCCGCCACCAATCACTCTACAACATGGCCGCGAATGGTGAGTTTGAACGCAGATATTAAATCACAAAATATTTTTTTTTATACATTGTACAGATATTTATTTAAAATAAACGTCTTTAACTTTTTTCTTTTTCGAATTTATTTCCGATTTATTTTTAGTACCACACTACGAGTTCCAATTATAGGCTAATTAAAAAGCGACGCGGCGGCGTAATTAATCGTGTCCCACTCATTAAAATTTTTCGGAGTTTAGGAAATAGTGGCAATAACAATAAATTATCAGCGCACAGATGCTGGCGCAGGTAATAATGAAAAAAAAAAAGGAGGCCCACCCCTGCAACAGCTGGCCGCGAGATGGTAGTGGCAAAGTAATGTGCTGTCTCATTAAAGTAAAGCCGATCATATCTTCGGATTGTAAACATATCAGGAATATTCCGGTCGTTAAAAATTATGATGAATAAACGTCGGCCCAATTAAAGAAACGTTAACTATTTTATGGGCGCACATGTGTTGGATTTTTCTGTGGAGGACGGAATATAAACGAGAGATGGCACCCTTTAAGCCGGGGACGTGTCTTGAGAGCTTTATATTTTGAAATATTCCCGTGTTTACTCAGCAATTACGCCCGCCTTATGCACGAACCGCGAACATAAATCATTCGTTGGGAGTGTGAACGTGAGCGGCGCTGGTCTCCGGAATACTTTATTTTTCGAATCAAATATTAGTTATGAGACAACGTGAATTGTTGTTTCGTATTAATCACAACGTCGTAAAGTACGGTTTCACTTTTAGAACTACACAATTAGCACATACCTATATAAAATTAAGTAATGAAGTTGAAATATGCACATATATTTAATTAAATCCATGCTGTGTACATTTATATGCCGAACATAGTATTATCAACATATACCGTATGCAAATGTGCGTAACCCTTTCCGAGGGGGGTGGTGATGTAATGCGTGTACGTCTGGAGCATTATGGAATTACGCCGGAGAAAGTGAGCAGTCGTTCCGAATGCGATATGTATCATGTATTCATGGGACGTACTTTGGGAGTTAAACTACTATCATATGTAAGCCCTAAATGGTCCGTTTGTCACAAGGAAGCGGACCGTTTTGAACTGCCGCTGAAAGAAATTCGACGTTTGAAACGGGTACTTTCTATATTATTCATAAGATTCTTCTCTGTCCATCCTCTACAGAATAGGTGAATTCTATTCCTCCGCGAGCTTTCAAGTTTTTCACTTTTCACGTCAATAAATTTTAAGAATTATCAAACAATTTTTATTCTGTTAGGGTAAATACGTTGACAGATCTAATCACAATTTAGTTATAAATACCTACATAAACAGCGCAGATATAACTTTGCAACTGATATACAACTGAACATGATAACCTACATCCGGCAGCTACTCTGTTCGCCAACGCTCCGCACGGTGCAAACGTGTGCTGCTCTCCTACTATCCCTCAAAATAATTACAATATGTTCAATAATTTTGTTCATAATCACTCAATTAATCAAACTATATTAAACACTAGTTTGTATTTTGATAGCATGTAATTCAAACTGTTTTTCATTTTATATAATTTTTCACACCTTGAAAATAAAGATTATTATTATTATTATTATTATTATCATTGGTTGAAAAAATCCTTACGATACAAGTCAATTATAGTTTCGATTTCTTTCAACTTTTAACAAGTTTTACAATTATAGTATTTATTATTCAGTGATAAAATTAAGTTTCATTAATCTCTAGAATATAAACTATGTTATATTTATTACTAACCTAAGCATTAAAATTATTTTTATATCATTTGATTTTTATCCTTTAATCTTGTTATATTTTTATACCGTTTTATTTGATTTGTTTAATTTAATAATAAACGTATCAATTATTAATCAAATGGGAACAACGCCCGCAAATCCCAAGGTGAAGACAGGGAAAAGAAAACAAGGAAAAAGTAACAAAAAAATCATTACATTCTATATTAAAAAACACGAGTGTCTACAGTTTTTCTGTATCTTGTAAATTATTTCACGCATCATTTATTTCTAATGTATCAAAACTATAAAATCCGCAAAATCTCGTTAGCAGAACAAAACGAAATCCTCCTTTTTCCTCTTTTTTTTTATTTTGTGGGGATAATTCCGTTGACATGTGCCGCATTTTACGGCGGGCGTAATTCAAGACGGAACTGCAAACAGTCACGAAAATGGCTTCGCTCTCTTCTTATTTTTTTTTTTTCGCCCTCTCCGCCCGGAATGCTAAATCGCTATCCGCAGACGAAAACTTCACATATTAATATTTTAATCTCGTAAAGTGCGGTTCATGTTTCTGTGTAAACAATCCGGTATTGATTTCGGGCCAGTCAGATTGCGGCGGATAAGACCGGCGGGTGGGCCCGGGCGGTCGTGTTTGCGTTTGTACTTTCAGGGTTCGTTGGTATCGTTAACTGGATGTTATTGGGTATTAAGCGTGTCCGGGCGAGGTTTTAATAATAACGCGACGCTTATTTTCCGCATTGAAAGTTTATAATATAGTGAGAAGTTGGGATCGCAAACAAGTTTGCGTTATGGTGGATGCGCCGGGAATATAAAATTTATATTCAATTTTTGTGCATTAATGATAACATATTTTATATTCTATTTGAGAAGATAAATTTGCTAATAACTTGAGGTACAAGACCTTTGAACATATATTCGTTTACGGTGGATACTTTGTTCACTGCATTCTGATGAAACGAAATTATAACATTAGGTAATTTTAAATTAGAACACTTGTTATGTCTCATATTACTATATTCATTTTCTTGACATATGTTTCAATCAGTGACGATTATTTTCAAAGGAATTGGACACATTAAATAGTTAAAAATGAGTGTAAACAATAGAGTGTAACAATATAGAAACTGGAATGGGAAAATTCGGAAATTAAAAGATTTGGACGAATTATTAACAAGTTCAGATCTTTAAATTAAAATTCATTATTGAGGCTTATACCTCTTTATACATTTTAGAGAATCAAATGAAAACACTTGGTAACTTTGTATAGCTGGATTTTATTGATTATTTCTATTTATTTAATTTACTTATGTTTTGATAATGGCAAGTGTGATGCCGAAACCTTAGTCAATAAAAGTAAAAAACAGTTATACAAAGAAACTTACCAAGTGCTTTAATTTTATAATTTAAATTAACATTTAATTAATTCTAACAATGAGGTTTTTTTACATAAAAATTTAATATATAATAGCAAACTACCATTATGAATAAGTTTGTAAGCGAATATTTTCTTTTTTTATATAATTTTCCAATAATTTCTCCTCTAAAGTTCTAAAATTTTACTGCAATGTTTTTTTTCTTTAAACTTTCCATCAATTTATTTTCTGGAATTTATTTCCCAAACTGCAGAAGTTATGTTTTCTAAATATAAATTATATTCTTCTATTGTTATGGAATTTGTAATTTTTAAAAATTCCGTTGATAATTGTTAAAATTTACTTGATGTAACTGTATTTAAACTAAAAAAGTTATATTTTCTTAATTTTTTTAAATATTTTCTTCAAGGGTTATATTTGAAATAAAAATATTTAGGTTTTTAAATTATTCGTTAATTTTCTAGTAATTTCTTTATCATTTAATTGATTATTATTATTATTATTTATTTATTAACGAAAATCTCTTTACAAATATAAATTAATACAATATAATACAAAGAACTGAAAACTTAAATACTGAAATTCATAAATAAAACAATATGAGAAAACACTTAAATACTAAATTAATACCCATTATTTCTACCCATAAAAAGATTAACCTTGAAAAAAAAAAAGAATACCGAACCCAGGAAAACTAAATAAATGTTGAATCTTGATATATCTTATTATTTTCCTTGAGTTTATAATTAAAATGCGAATATTTTCTATTTCTATAATTTTTCAGCAAATTTTTCTCCAAATTATTATTTAACCTCTACGAGAACTTTTTATATTTTTCTACAGTAATTTTCCTCAAAATTTTTGTTTAATTTTTCGACAAGATTCTATAATTTTTTTTATTTATCCTATAGGAATTTCTCTATAATTAATTTTTCATCATACAAAAATCAAAACAAACTCTTGCAACAAAGATTTTTATCCCTAGATTTGGATTGGAATCTGTCTTCCAAGCTTTAATTAATTTTTTCTTTTAGAATTCTAAGATATTCTACTAATTCTTCTTCAAGCCTTCTGAAAATTTCTAACAATAAATGTTTAATTTATCCAGAATCTTTTATTTCTTACTTTTAATTATTGAAATTTTCGTTAAATATATTTTCCAAACTGTTTTGATGTTTGCAGACAGTTTTCTTAAATCTGTCTTCTTGTCTGCCAAGATTCTGTTCTTTTAGTGTTTTAGAATTTTGCAGATTTCTAAAATATATCAGCTATTTTTTTCAAATATGTAAGATATTTTGGAATTTTTAAAAATATTTTCCTTCTATGATTACAGAATTTTCTAATATTTATTTCCATATATTCAAAATTTCCTAAAAATCTTCTCTCACCTAACGCAAACTCTTTATAATTTTATTTCTTTATATTTTTATTTTTTTTTTCATCTAAACTGCCAAGATTTTCTTCTTTTAAAGTTTTAGAATTTCACCAATTTAAGTAAATATCTGACTGAGAAACGTTACTTCCACATTTTTCAGAAATTTCTTCTTAAAATTTTTATAATTGTGATGACTTTATCTCTTTCATAGTTTTAGAATTCAGAATGTGCCAAATTTCTAGACTTTTAGAATTGTGAACAAGTTTACAAAGGTTTAGAAATATGTTTCCAGCATTTATCAGTTAGAGTTGTTTATATATAATTTCTAAAATTCTAAATATATATTTAAAAAATTTAGCGGTTTTCAGAAATGTTTCATTTAGATTTTCAGAAATTTCTTAATAGTTTATAGAATTTTTCGGTAAATTTTCTACCAGACTTTAGGATTTTTAGAATTGTTGTCAAATTTTCTCTTTCAAATTTCTAGACTTTTTATGGGTTTTAGAAGTTTCCAAAACATTAGGAATTGATAAAAATCTGTAACAGATAATAGTTAGAAACACCGATAGAGCACATGATCTGTATCAGCAATAATAAACTATTTAAAAAAAATTCACTTGTAGATTTTCAAAAATATCTTAAAATGTTTTTAAGATGTTTAGAATTGCTGTTAAATCTTCTCTCTCAAATTTCTATATTTTTTATGAATTTCAGAAATTTCCAAAATATTTACTATTTAGAAAAACCTATCTTTTGATATCATATTTCTAAAATGGTAGAATTATCTTTAAAGTTTTCTTCTAGATTTTCAAAGATATCTCTGTACGTTAGAGAAATTTGTCCTCTAAATTACTAGTGTTCTAGAATTTTCCCCTTTAAAATATTTTTATTGTTTTCCGAATATTTTTAATGTTTCCAGCTGTTTTTCCTTCTTTTCTAAAATTATTTTCGAGTGTTTTTAGAACTTATTATAAATGTTTCTTCTAGATATTCAAAAATATCTTCGTAGGCTAGACAAGTTTTCAGAAATTTCTCTTTCAGATTTCTAAATTTTTAGAATTGCGATCAAATTATCCCTTTCAAATTTATAGATTGTGTGTGGGTTTTAGAATTTTACAAATGATTAGAATTATTTATATGAGATTTCTAAAATTCTCAATGCAGCTTCAAGATTTTTAGAATTCTTCAAAAATATTATTTCAGATTTTCAATATTTAGAATTTTTTCTACGAGATTTTAAGATTCTTTGAATTGCTATCAAATTTTCTCTTTCAAATATCTATATTTTTTATAGGTTTTAGATTTTTTTCAAAATGTATTGAATTATGTTTCACATATTTTTCTATAAAATTTTTAGAAATATTTAATAATCTAGAAGAAGATTTTTAGAAATACAGAAATGTCTCTTTAAGATATCTAGAATTGCGATCAACTTATCCCTTTCAATATTATTTGTAGGTTTTAAAATTTTACAAGCGTTTAGAATTATGTTTCCAACATTTATATGTTGCAAATGTTTATATGAGATTTCTAAAATTTTCGATATATCTACGCGGTTTTTAGAATTTTTCAGAAATATTTCTTTCAGATTTTCAGAAACATTTTATTATTTAAAAAATGTCTACCACATTTTAAGATTCTTAGAATTGCTATCAAATTTTCTGATTCAAATTTCCATATTTTTATAGGTTTTAAAATTTTCCAAAATGTATTGAATTATGTTTTACATGTTTTTTTGTGAAATTTTTACAATTATAGAATTATTTTCGAGGCTTTTAGAATGTATCTGAAATGTGCCTTCGAGATTTTTTTAAAATACCTCCTTAGGTTATAGAATTTTTCAAATTCTCCTCTAGATTTCTAGATCTCTAGAATTGTGATCAATTATTATATCTTTCAAATTTCTAAGATATAGAAGTTTCCAAATGTTTAGAATTATGTTTTCAGTAATTATCTATTTCAGATATTTATACGAGGTTTGTGGTTTCTAGAATTTAGAAAGCATCTTCGAGGTTTTCAGAATTTTTTAGAAATGATTCATTCAGATTTTTAGGAATATCTTCAGAGTTTATAAAATTTTTCAGAAATTTCACTACAATATTTGAAGATTTTAGAATTGTTTTATGGCTTTTGGAATTTTTTAAATGTTTCTAGAAACATAGTTCTATGTTTTTAGCAATTATCTGTTATAGATTTTTTAATGAGGTTTCTAACATTTTCAGAAATTTGTTTAATCGAAATTTTTTCCAGATTTCTAAAATTTACCAGCAATTTCTTCCTTTCAAAAATGTCAAATTTTTTATCATTTTTTTCTTTATTTTGCTTTAAGTTTTCATCCAAACTGCCAAGATTTTCTCTTTTTAATGTTATAAAATTTCACCAATTTTTAAATATCTACACTTTTTTAGAAAAATTTTTAAATCGTATATTTCTTCATTTTTTTGATTTTTTTAAATCAAATTTTGCAAAATTTATAATCAAAACTGCGCATTTTTTGAATAGATTTCTTCAAGAATGTTTTATTTAAAATTTTTAAATTAATTCTACAATATTTTCCCTGTTTTGAGATATTTCTATAATTTTATTCTTTATTTTATGAAATTGTTTTTTTTGTCATTTTTTTGTTTTGACTTCAAGATTTTCCAGTCATTTCTCTGAAAATTTACAGCATTTAATTTTGAATGTTTCGAAAATCTTTTATTTCTTGCTTTTTCTTATTAAAATTTTCATTAAATATATTTTCCAAACTGTTAAGATTTTTTTGCAGAAATGTTTCTTGAATTTTTTCTAATATACCAAAATTCTCTTCTTTAAGTGTGTTAGAATTTTGCAGACTTATAAAATTTAACAGTAATTTCTTCTTTTCAAAAATGTCAGATGTTTTTGGAGTTACCAGAAATTTCAGAAATGTTTACCTCCTAGGATTATAGAATTTTCTAAAAAATTATTATCTAACGCAAATTCTTTAATTTTTTTCATTATTTCGCTTTAAATTTTTCATCTAAACTGCGAAGATTTGCTTTTTTAATGTTCTAGAATTTCACTAATTTTCTTAGCAAATTTTTAATCGAATATTTTTTTTCCTTTTTGATTTGTTTTTATCGAAATTTTCTATAATCTTATGATCAAAACTGTCCAATTCTTTCAATAGATTTCTTCCAGAAAGTTTTGTTTAAATTATTTTTAATAAATCCAGCGTTTTTCTCCCTGTTTTAAGATATTTCTATAATTTTATACTTTATATTACGAAATTGGGTTTTTGTCACTTTTTTGTTTTTTTGTTTTCTACATTTTTTTAGCTATTTTTTTAAATCGATTATTTTTCTTCATATTTTGGGCTTTTTAATCCAAATTTTTATAACATTTATGATTAAAACTGCGCATTTTTTGTAATGGATTTCTTCCAGAAAATTTTATTTAAAATTTTAAATTAATTCTAGCATTGTTTCCCTATTTTAAGATATTACTATAATTTCATATAGTCTGTTCGTTGGATCTTTCGTCGTACGTCACAAACTATCGCTTCAAAAAACGACGAAAGTATTACGGTGCGTTCTTTTTCTAACGCATTTGGTTTACTTTATCAGTCTGAATGTTTTTGCGTCGTTTCTCGAAGCGATAGTTTGTGACGTACGACGAAAGATCCAACGAACAGACTATACTTTATCTTATGATATGTTTTTTTTTGTCATTTACTTGTGTTCATTTCAACATTTTCCAATCATTTTTCTAAAAATTTGCAGCAGTTCATGTTTAATTTTTCCACAATTTTTTATTTCTTGCTTTTCTTATCAAAATTTTCGTGAAACATATCTTCCAAACTGTAGAGACTTTTGTAGAAATTTCTCTTACAGCTTTCTTGATATTTGTCTTCTAATCTGCCAAGAATTTCTTCTTTTAGTGTTCTAGAATTTTGCAGGTTTCTAAAATAATTTATCAGCAATTTTTTTCTTTTCGAAAACTTTTGTTGAGACTTTTTTGGAATTTGAAGCAAATTGCAGAAATCGTTTTCTCCTAGGATTATAGAACTTTCCAATAATTTGTTTTCTAAATATTCAAAATTTTCTACAAAATCTTGTTTCACTTAATGCATCCTCTAAACTGCCAAGATTTTCTTCTTTTACTGATATAAAATTTAATCAATTTTCAGATTTTTTAGAATTTTTTTTAAATCGTATATTTGTCTTCGTTTTCTGATTTCTTTCTAAACCGAAATTTTATAAAATTTATAATTAAAACTGCGCAGTTTTCTTCAATCGATTTCTTACAGAAAGTTTTATTTCAAATCTTTAATATAATTCCAGCATTTTTTCCCCTGTTTTAAGATATTTCTATAATTTTATACTTTATCTTTTGACATTGTTTTTTTTGTCATATTTTAGTTTTGGCTTAAAGATTTTCCAGTAATTTCTCTGAAATTTTCCAGCAATTCATGTTTAATTTTTGCAAAATCTTTAATTTCTTGCTTTTTGTTATTGAAATTTTCATTTAATATATTTTCCAAACTGATTTGGAAGAAATTTTTTTGCAGCTTTTTTGAAATTTGACTTTCTATCTGCTTGTAGAATTTTGCAGATTTCTAACATTTATCAGCAAATTTTTTCTTTTCGAAAACTTTTGTTGAGACTTTTTTTTGGAATTTGAAGCAAATTGCAGAAAACTTTTTCTCCTAGGATTATAGAATTTTCCATTAATGTTTCTTCCAAGTATTCAAAATTTTTGACCAAATCTCATTTCAATTAATTCGAATTCTTCATCATTATTTTTTTTATTTTGCTTAAAATTCGTCGTCTAAACTGCCAACTAAAATTTTTATAATATTTCACCAATTTTTAAATATCTACACTTTTTTAGCAAAATTTTTTAATTGTATATTTTTCGATTTTTAAAAATAGAAATGTAATAAAATTTATGATTAAAGCTGCGCATTTTTAAATGGATTTCTTTACGAAAGGTTTATTTTAAATTTTTATAATAATCCCAGCATTTTGGTCTGTATTTTAAGATATTTCTATAATTTTATGCTTTATCTTATAAAATTGTTTTTTTGTAATTTTTTTGTTTTAACTTCAAGATTTGCAAGTTATTTCTCTGAAAATTTCCAGCAATTCATGTTTAATTTTTCCAAAATCTTTTATTTCTTGCTTTTTGTTAGTTTCTATAATTTTATACTTTATCTTATAAAATTGTTTTTTTGTAATTTTGTTGTTTTGACTTCATGATTTTCCGGTCATTTCTCTGAAAATTTCCATCAATTCATGTTTAATTTTTCTAAAATCTTTTATTTCTTGCTTTTTGCTATTGAAATTTTTTTTTAATATATTGTCCAAACTGATTTTTGAAGAAATTTTTATTCCAGCTTTTTTGAAATTTGTCTTCCAATCTGCCAAGATTTTCTTATTTTAGTGTTCCAGATTTCTAAAATTTATCAGCAATTTCTTCTCATCAAAAACGTTTGTTAAGATATTTTTTTGTAATTAGAAGCAAATTGTAGAAAACTTTTTCTCCTAGTATTATAGAATTTTCCATTAATGTTTCTTCCAAATGTTTAAAATTTTTGACTTATTTCTCTTAATGCGAATTATTCATCATTCTTTTTCTTTATTTTGCTTAAAATTCGTCATCTAAACTGTCAAAATTCTCTTCTTTTAATGTCATAAAATTTCACAAATTTTCAGATATCGACACATTTTTAGCACTTTTTAAATCGTATAATTCATTTTTTGATTTTTATAAATCGAAATTTTCTAAAATTTATGATCAAAACAGCGTATTTTCCTTGAAATTGAAATTTTCAAAAATATTATTGGAAAATGTTAAAGCCAAAACAAAAAATTGACAGAAAACTTTCCAGAAAATTTTGTTTCAAATTTTTTAAATAGCATTTTTCCTCTGTTTTAAAATATTTCTATAATTTTATAGAATATATATCTTATGAAATTGTTTTTTTGTCAGTTTTATGTTTTGGCTTTAAGATTTTCCAGTCATATATCTGAAAATTCCCAGCAATTTTTCCTTTTTGATTTGTTTTTATCGAAATTTTCTATAATTTTAAGATCAAAACTGTCAAAAATTCCCAGCAATTCATGTGTAAGTTTTCGCGAAACTTTTATTTATTGATTTTTCTTATCGTAATTTTCCTGAAATATATTTTCGAAACTGTGGAGATTTTTTCAGAATTTTCTCTTACAGCTTTCTTGAAATGTGTCTTCTAATCTGCTAAGATTTTCTTCTTTTAGTGTTCTAGAATTTTTCTGATTTCTAAAATTTATCAACAATTTCTTCTTATCAGAAATGTTTGTTAAGATTTTTTTTGTAATTCGAAGCAAATTGTAGAAAAATGTTTCTCCTAGGATTATAGAATTTTCCAGTAATGTGTCTAATAAGTAATCAAAATTTTTGACCAAATCTTATTTCACTTAATGCGAATTCTCGATTATACTTTTCTTTATTTTGCTTAAAATTCGTCTTCTAAACTGCCAAGATTTTCTTCTTGTTTTATGTTATAAAATTTCATCAATTTTCAGATACCTACACTTTTTAGCATTTTTTTAAATCTATATATATATATATATATTTCTTAATTTTTTGATTTTTATAATCTAAATTTTTATAACATTTATGATTAAAACTGCGCATTTTTTTTGTAATAGATTTCTTCCAGAAAGTTTTGTTTCAAGTTCTTAAAATAATTCTAGCACTTTTCTCTCTGTTTTAAGATATTAATATAATTTTATTCTTTATGAAACTGTTTTCTTGTCATGTTTTTGTTTTAGTTTCAAGATTGTCCTGTACGTTTTCTAATTCTAATTTTCCAGCAATTCATGTTTAATTTTTCGAGAATCTTTTATTTCTTGCTACTTTCTTATCGAAATTTTCGTGAAACATATTTTCGAAACTGTAGATTTAGATTTAGAATTAGATTAAAGAATTTTGCATAAATGCTTCTTACAGCTTTTTTGAAATGTGTCTTTCAATCTGCCAAGATTATCTTCTTTTAGTTTTCTAGTATATTGCAGATTTCTAAAATTGATTAGCAATTTCTTCTTTATAAAAACGTTTCTTCAGATTTTTTTTAAATTTAGGGTAAACTGCAAAATATTTTTTCATAAGATTATAGAATTTTTTAGTTATTAAATAAGTTAAGTTAAGTTAAGTGTTTTCTTTATTTAATAATCGAAAATGTACCACGAAGTAAACGCCTCCAAAATTCAAGAATGAATTTTTTAGTAATTTTTCTTCCAAATATTCAAAATCCTCTTTCACCTAACGCGAATTCTTTATCATTTCTTCTCTTTATTTTGCTTAAAATTTGTATTCTAAACTGCCAAAGCTTTCTTCTTTTAATGTTCTAGAATTTCACTAGTTTTCAGATTTGTACATTTTTCTAGCAATTTTTTAAGTTAAATGCTTCTTTAGTTTCATATTTAATCGATCAGTTTCGCTGTAATATATATGTTTCACCAGGAATGCAACAGCGGAAGTATTAATTTCAATTTTTCAAATCGTATAATTTTCATCATATTTTGATTTGGTTTTAATTAAAATTGGATTTGGGTCATTTTGCTACCTTTTGTCTTTATTATATGAATGGTAAATAAGCCTACTCTTTTTTATCGTTAGCTAGAGAATATATTGGGTCAAAGAGAAGAAGCACTAAGAACTTCGGCTTTGATTGAAATTGTAAATTTTTTGAAAATGTATTTTATTTTGTATCATTTTTCTAAAGCAAATAAACTAAACTGAACTTTTTTCTCATATTCACTTTTTAGATACTACTGGCTCCTTTTTGTTTGTTTTTTTTACCATTTTGGTACCAATTTTAGTTATTTTAATCCCTTTTTCTCTGCTAAAACCTGAACTAAATTGCTCATAATATTTTGTCATTTTGGCTCCTTTATTGGAAATAAAAAGTTTATTATTTGGTCATTTTTTGTCTCTTTATTGACTCACTTTTTGTCATTTTTGCACTTCTTTGTTAATTTCTTTTCCCTTTTGGTCATTTTTGCTCCTTTTTAGCAATCGTTTGTCCCTTTTTGGTTATTTTTGGTTCTTTTTGTAATTTTTGGCTTGTTTTCCCTAGTATATACATGACCTTGTTCAATTAATCATTCATTGCTTTAACATAACCTTTAATTATCCCAGTAATTTTCTAATGTGTTAGCGTACTCTTGGCCAACCTCAATAAATTATTTAATTCCCCTACGTACTGCTGACCTAGCCCAATAAATCATTGATTATTCTAACATACTCAAGTTTAATTCCTTAATAAAATAAAGTTATTGTCCACGAGATAAAAATCAAATCAATAAATCAAACTACAACTTTTTTAGTTCGTAAGGAGATCTCTAAGAAATTAATTAATAGGCTATTTGGGCAAATATAGAGTATGGTAAAACAATTAATGATTTATTGAGTTATGAAATGCGCACGTTAGAGCCATGTAGAGAAAATAACCTAAAATAGCCACAAAAAAACACTAGAATGGTCAAAAATTACTAAACTCAATTACCTGATCATGAATGATCATTGTGTAGATTTCGGTCAATTATTGATTGAATTATTAATATTTATAAGAATCAAAATATTAAAAAAATTCATTCCATCCGTTATGGTGGATGCGCCGGGCAAATAATTATTAAAATATAATTATGATAATGTTCCTTATTCTTACCTACTTTACATTAGTAATTGATAGTGATTTTCAAGCCATAAGGCAAAAACATGGAAAAAAATAATAACAAAAATTTCATTAAAAAAATGTAGCCTAGAAAGTATACATTTTAGAAATTCTTTATGTGGATATTTTCTGTGTAAACATATAAATAAAGTAATTTGATACACGTATAAAGTGTAAGATATTCCATATGACCAACACACTATTTTTACATTACGTCCAAAATTATATACACCCCCGACAGCCGCGCCTCCGTATGTTAAGACGCTTAATTCCGGCCGCGCTCGCAAATCTCGGCCGCGGGGGCGGCGGTTTTACGCCGGCCGGGCGTAAAAATAACAAGATATTCCGGCGCTGTTACATAATACATAAGCATAAAATTATCTGGAGACCCATAAAATATTCTGCATCCTAAATAAGCCTCATTTTAAGTCACAATTTTTTTTTCGTGGGCGAGGATTTGCGAGTGCGAATGAACAGAAGGAGGGCAAAATAAAAATGGGCAAATTGTTTATGAATCGAGCTTAGCGTAGCCCGTTACTTTGCAAAATGCCTACCACGGTGGGTTGTAGCAAATTGAAAATTTTACACTCATTCGGCAAGGTGTTTTTCGGATGTAAATGTGCTCCCTTGTTTCGCGTAATAATAATAATAATATGTTGAATGTTCTCAAGAAAATACAAGAGGTATTAGTGTTGTTATTACGCAATGGGAAAAAAGACATATTTTTAATAATTTTTTTATTATTGTTTAATTTTTCACTCAACATTTTTAATAATTTTCTTAATTATGATGTATGTACCGGACATATAGAGCTACAGAAATAATTTAACTGTGCAAATAATAATAAAGATAATGTTTCCAATTCTGGTGAATGCGCCGGGCATACAAATATAAAATTATTTGCTGTATTCTTAAAACTCCTTTGAATTTCCATCGATCTGTTAATGCACGCATCAAAAATAGTGTGGTTTTAAGGCTAGAACTAAATTTATTGTGCTGAATTATAAAAATTAAGTAAGTAAGTAACAATAAATAAATGAAAATTCTTTCTGTTGTTTCCCTATATTATGAAATTAAGTGATATAGTCGATTTTATCGATTTATTTTTGATGCTGATTCGATTTTAAGAAAAGATACAAACAATAGAAGTCTTATAGACAAATAAAATTTCAATCTAATATTGATATGACTTGCGTATCTGTAGCTCTATGTTGTGTTGCCCGGCGCATCCACCATAACACATATTACGTATTTACAGCATTTATGGTTGTTCTATCGTTTGTTGTTTGATTATAAATTTTTAAGTTTGAAATATAGCATTTAGAAGATTCATTTGTAATAGGCACAATGGAATATATACAGTTGTAAATACATAACTTTTATAATGGTGGATGCACAGGGTACAAAAACTACAATTAATACTATTATAATTAATATGATCTATTAGAAGTTTCAATAAATATAGGAATTTCATTTTGAAGAAGTAAATATACATGCATACATTTTGAAGTTACAAATATTATGATAAATATGCTTTATTAAAGCAACCTTGCTGCTATAATTAATTACGAAAACAAGTTTTAGTCTTCGGAACGTTTATTTTTTTTACTTCTCATTTCCATGTAGCTATTTTTGGCCAGAACGTTGTTAAGTGGTGACGTGGAGATATTTGCGCATCGGAGTGATGATGGATCGTACCGAATATGACGAATCGCAATTCACGACTCATTCATCTTGCAAATTAATGGCGCGACTTTATGTTTGCTAATTGTGCGTTATTTATTACGGCGACGTATTTTCGTTTCGTTTATTTTTTTTTGGGTTTACTGTAGGAAGTTCGTCGCCACCGCTGTGAATCAATCATTCATAAAATGTACCTCGTTCATCAACACCGACATTATTTTTGAAAATAAACACACACATACACAAAATTATGATTGATTGAAAAAAAAATAGTAGCTTAGTAAAAATATTAATGATTTAAAATATAGATAAAAATGCGTTCTCTTCCACGATACTCACCACTATGCCTAAATGGCCTTGTTGATAGAGCGTTGGACTAGACATTCAGAATTTGCATGTTTAAATCTAAAGTTAATTTTATTGCATACATATGAACATGATTAAAAAAATCTCTTACTAACTGTATAATTAACATACTTAGTAATTATAATATACGTATTATAGTTGAATAAACTATTTAAATCTGTTTAATCGACGATTTTCATTTCTACTCTACATACAAAAGCGCTGCCAGTATTTAATTTCACATTATCCTACTTGGAGTGGAGTTTATAATATAGCTAGGAAATTACCACCACCACCACCACCACTACTGCCGCCCGCTACTACCACCTACCACGCGTCTACGAACAAAGCGCCCTTTGTTGCATTAATGCGTTCCACGTTATTTTCGTCTTCTTCTTTTCCAGAGTACCACCCGGAGTTTTTCCCGGAGCACGATAAAAAGTCATTGTCTCTGCAGCCGGATCTGACCCAAACTGCGCCCCCCTGTTATGAATACCCATTTACCACCCCGGCGACGTCCGTCACCCGCTCCGTCTCCGAGCACCATTACGACGTGCCCCACTTGGCTTCCGCATCGGATATACAGATGTCGCCAGCTACCAGCTCGACGTTGGAGTCGTCTAGCGGAAAGCGGAGCCAACTGAGCGGATTCACGAATAATTGTAAGGGTGCAAAATTAAATCGTAATTTTTATTTCTACCGAAAAGTGAAATGAAATTTATTTCTCAAAAGTCAATTCAAAATTTTTTTAAGAAATTCTTAAAATTTCTAGAATTAAAAAAATGAAAATTTATTAAAAATAAGTGATTTTTTTTTAGGAATTATTTAAACCATAAAAATTTAAATATTTTAATATGTAGGGTTTGTAAGTGTCCAATATTCTACCCTTCAATCTTGTAAAAATACGTGTGAATGTAATTAAATTTAAAATCAAATTCATTGAAATAACTGAATAATTTATCTTTAAATTGATTAACTTTATGCATTTTTAATTTCAATATACACTCGCTTATGTTTTACTGATTGGTGGGTGGGTTCGAGGCCACCCGCCCACCCTACATATACATTTGAACTAAAACCAAATATTGCGTATGATTTTTTGGCCACACTCGATTTAGTAGGTTTTTTGCCTGGAAACTAAACAACGATCAGTACTTTGAGTATCATTTTATATGTAGGGTGGGTGGGTGGCCACTATCCCACCCTCCAATCATGTAAAAATACGCGTGAATGTATCTAAATTTAAAATCAAATTCTCTAAGACATTTATCTATGCATTTTTAATTTCACTATACACTCGCTTATGTTTTACTGATTCGTGGGTGGGTTCGAGGCCACCCGCCCACCCTACATATATATTTAAACTTAAATTAAACTTTGTTCATGATTTTTTTAACCACATTCAATTTAGTAGGTTTTTTGTATGGAAACTAAACAACGATCACTACTTTGAGTATCATTTTATATGTAGGGTGGGTCGGTGGCCACTATCCCACCCTCCAATCATGTAAAAATACGCGTGAATGTATCTAAATTTAAAATCAAATTCTCTAAGACAACTGAAATATTTATCTGTGAATTGATTTACTCTATGCATTTTTTATTTCAATACACACTTGCTTATGTTTTACTGATTTGTGGGTGGGTTTGAGGCCACCCGCCCACCCTACATATAAATTGAAACTTAAACTAAACTTTGCGTATGGTTTTTTCGCCACATTCCATTCAGTAGGAATTATTTGTCTGAAAACTACACAGCAATCAGTAATTTGAGTAATTTTGTATATGTAGGGTGGGTGGGTGTCCACTATCCCATCCTCCAACTATGTAATAACACGTTTGAATGAAAGTACATTAAAAATTAAATTCATTGTGACATCTAAATAATTTATGTGCGAATTGATTTACTTTATGCAGTTTTAATTTCAGTATACACTCGCTTATGTTTTAATAATTAGTGGGTGGGTTCGAGGATACCCACCCACCTTACATATACATTTAAACTTAAACTAAACATTGCGTATGAATTTTTGGGCCACATTCTATTCAGTTGAAATTTTTGCCTGGAAACTATAACGATCTGTAGTTTGAGTAATATTGTATATGTAGGGTGGGTGAGTGCTCACTATCCCACCCTCCAATCATGTAAAAATACGCGTGAATGTAACTAAATTTAAAATCAAATTCTCTAAGACAACTGAAATATTTATCTGTGAATTGATTTACTCTATGCATTTTTTTTATTTCAATATACACTTGCTTATGTTTTCCTGATTTATGGGTGGGTTCGAGGCCACTATCTACTATCCCACCCTCCAACTATGTAATAACACGTTTGAATATAAGTACATTAAAAATTAAATTCACTGTGACATCTAAATAATTTATCTGTGAATTGATTTACATTTTGCACTTTTAATTTCAGTATACACTCGCTTATGTTTTACTGATTGGTGGGTGGATTCGAGGCCACCCACCCACCCTACATGTACATTTAAACTTAAACTATACATTGCGTATGATTTTTTTGCCACATTCGATTCAGTAGGAATTATTTGTTTGGAAACTAAACAGCGATCAGTAGTTTGAGGAATCTAGTATATGTAGGGTGGGTGGGTGGCCACTATCCCACCTTCTAACCATTAAATCATACGTGTGAATGTAACTAAATTCAAAGTCAAATTCATCTAAACAATGGAATAATTTATCTGTGAATTGATTTACATTTTGCACTTTTAATTTCAATATACACTCGCTTATGTTTTACTGATTGGTAGGTGGGTTCGAGGCCACCCACCCACCCTACATATACATTTAAACTTAAGCTAAACATTGCGTATAAAATTTTGGAAAACATTCTATTGAGTTGGATTTTTTGCCTGGAAACTAAGCAACGATTAGTAATTTGAGTAATATTGTATATGTAGGGTGGGTGGGTGGCCACTATCCCACCCTCCAATTATCTAATAATACGTGAGAATGAAACTAAATGTATAATCAAATTCACTAAAACAATACAATAATTTATTTGTGAATTGATTTGCTCTATGAACTTTTAAATTCAATATACACTCGCTTATGTTTTACTGATTGGTGGATGGGTTCGAGGCCTCCCACCCACCCTTCATATACATTTAGACTTAAACTAAACAGTACGTATGAATTTTTGGGCCACATTCTATTCAGTTAGAATTTTGGCTGGAAACTAAACAACTATCAGTAGTTTAAGTATTATTTTATATGTAGGGTGGGTGGGTGGCCACTATCTCACCCTAGAATCATGTAAAAATACGCGTGAATGTATCTAAATTTAAAATCAAATTCTCTAAGACAACTGAAATATTTATCTGTGAATTGATTTACTCTATGCTTTTTTTTATTTCAATATACATTTGCTTATGTTTTCCTGATTTGTGGGGTGGGTTCGAGGCCACCCGCCCACCCTACATATACATTTAAACTTAAACTGTACATTGCACATGATTTTTCTTTGGACACATTCGATTTAGTAGGTTTTTTTGTATGGAAACTAAACAGCGATCAATAGTTTGAATAATATTTTAAATGTAGGGTGGGTGGGTGGCTACTAACCCACCCTCCAATCTTGTAAAAATACGTGTGAATGTAACTAAATCTAAAATCAAATTCACTGAAGCAATTCAATAATTTAGTGTGAATTGATTTACTCTATGCACTTTTAATTTCAAAACACACTCGCTTATGTTTTACTGATTAGTGGGTGATTCCGAGGCCACCCACCCACCCTACATATACATTTAAACTTAAACTAAACATTGAGTATGAATTTTTTGGCCATATTCTATTCAGTTGGAATTTTTGCTTGGAAACTAAACAACGATCAGTAATTTAAGCAATATTGAATATGTAAGGTGGGTGGGTGGCCACTATTCCACCCTCCAATCATATAAAAATACGCGTGAATGTAACTGATTGTACAATCAAATTCACTGAGCCAATTGAAAAATTTATCTGTGAATTGATTTACTCTATGAATTTTATATTTCAATATACACTCACTTATGTTTTACTAATTAGTGAGTGGGTTCAAGGCCACCGCCCACCCTACATATACATTTAAACTTAAACTAAACATTGCCTATGCATTTTTAGGCCACATTCTATTTACTTGCAATTTTTGCCTGAAACTAAACAACGATCTGTATTTTGAGTATTATTGTATATGTAGGGTGGGTGGGTGGCCACTATCCCACTCTCCAATCATTAAATAATACGTGTGAATATAACTAAATTTAAAATCAAAATCACTGAGACAACTGATTAATTTATCTCTGAATTGATTTACTTTATTCACTTATAATTTCAATAAATTCTCGCTTATGTTTTACTGATTAATGGGTAGATTCTAGGACACCCACCCACCCTACATATATATTTGAACTTAAACTAAACTTTGCGTATGATTTTTTGGCCAAATTCGGTTCAATAGGATTTTTTTATCTGGAAACTAAATAGCGATCAGTAGTTTGAGTAATATAATATATGTAGGATGGGTGGGTGGCCACTATCCCACCCTCTAATTAATCAATAATACGCGTGCATGTAACTAAATTTAAAATCAAATTCTCTAACACAATTGAAATATTTATCTGTGAATTAATTTACTTTATGCATTTTTAATTTCAATATACACTCACTTGTGATTTACTGATTAAAGGGTGGGTTTGAGGCCACCCACCCACCCTACATATACATTTAATCTTAAACTAAACATTGCGTATGATTTTTTTGCCAAATTCTTTTTCAGTTGGAATTTTTGTCTGGAAACTAAACAACGGTCAGTAATTTAAGTAATATTTTATATGTAGGGTGGGTGAGTGGCGACTATCCCACCCTCTAAACTTGTAAAAATACGTGTGTATGTAACTAAATTTAACATCAAGTTCACTAAGCCAAATGAATAATTTATCTTTGGATTAATTTACTTTTTGCACTTTTAATTTCAGTATACACTTACTTATGTTTTACTGATTAGTGAGTGGGTTCGAGGCCACCCACCCACCCTACATATACCTTTAAACTTAAACTAAACATCGCGTATAAATTTTTGGGCCACATTCGATTCAGTTGGAATTTTTGCCTGGAAACTAAACAACGATCAGTAATTTGAGTAATATGGTATATGTAGGGTGGGTGGGTGGCCACTATCCCACCCTCTAATCTTGAAAAATACGTCTGAATGTAACTAAATTTAAAATCAAATTCTCTAAGACAACTGAAATATTTATCTGTGAATTTATTTACTCTATGCATTTTTTATTTCAATATACACTCGCTTATGTTTTACTGATTAGTGGGTGGGTTCGAGGCCACCCACCCACCCTACATATACATTTAAACATAAACTAAACTTTGCGTATGATTTTTTGGTCACATTCTATTCAGTTGGAATGATTTGTCTGGAAACTAAACAGCGATCAGTAGTTTGAGGAATCTAGTATATGTAGGGTGGGTGGGTGGCCATTATCCCACCTTCTAATCATTCAATCAAACGTGTGAATGTAACTAAATTTAAAATCAAATTCACCTAAACAATGGAAGAATTTATCTGTAAATTGATTTACTTCATGCACTTTTAATTTCAATATACACTTGCTTATGTTTTACTGATTGGTGGGTGGGTTCGAGGCCACCCACCCACCCTACATATACATATGAAATTCAACTAAACAATGAGTATGATTTTTTGGCCACATTCGATTCAGTGGGATTTATTTATTTGGAAACTAGACATCAATCAGTAGTCTTTGTAATATAGTATATGTAGGGTGGGTGGGTGGCCACTATCCCACCCTCAAATCATTTAATAATACGCGTGAATATGACTGAATTTAAAATCAAATTCTCTAAGTCAACTGAAAAATGTATCTGTGGATTGATTCACTTAATGCATTTTTAATTTCAATATACACTCGCTTATGTTTTACTGATTAGTGGGTGGGTTTGAGGCCACCCGCCCACCCTACATATGCATTTAAACTTAAACTATATTTTGCGTATGATTTTTGGCCACATTCCATTCAGTAGAAATTATTTGTCTGGAAACTAAACAACAATCAGAAGTTTGAGTACCATTTTATATGCAGGGTGGGTGGGTGGCTACTATCCCACCCTCTAATCATTTAATAATATGCGTGAATGTAACTGAATTTAAAATCAAATTCTCTAACACAACTGAAGAATTTATCTGTGAATTGATTCACTTAATGCATTTTTAATTTCAATATACATTCGCTTATTTTTTACTGTTTAGTGGGTGGGTTCGAGGCCACCCACCCACCCTACATATACCTTTAAACTTAAACTAAACATTGCGTATGAATTTTTGGGCTACATTCTATTCAGTTGGAATTTTTGTCTGGAAACTGAACAACGATCAGTAATTTAATTAATATTGTATATGTAGGGTGGGTGGGTGGCCACTATCCCACCCTCCAATCATGTAAAATACGCGCGAATGTAATTGATTTTATAAACAAATTCACTGAGCCAATTGAAAAATTTATCTGTTAATTGATTCACTTTATGCATTTTTAATTTCAATATACACTCACTCATGTTTCATTGATTAGTGGGTGGGTTAGAAGCCACCCACCCACCCTACATATATATTTAAACTGAAACTATACATTGCCTGTGATTTTTTGGCCACATTCGGTTCAGCAGGATTTTTTTGTCTGGAAACTAAACAACGATCAGTAGTTTGAGTATCAATTTATATGTAGGGTGGGTGGGTGGCCACTATCCCACCCTCCAATCATTTAATAACGCCCCTAAGTATAACTGAAATTTTAACAAAACTAAAGAATTGATTGGTATTTTTACATTATGTCAATTTCGGGAGTTTTTTGGATTATGTTTTATTGAAAATTTTTTAGAAATTAATCAAATATATGTTTAACGATAAAAATTCGTAATTTGTATAAATTCAATCAATCAAAAACGAAAAATAAGGAGTGTTAAAACATAATTCGGAGGAAACTAAAAATGTCTTAATAATTAAAAACAATTATTAACCTTAAAAAATTGAAAATATTTAATAAAATCAATAATCATTTGTAATAATCATTTAAGATTCCAATTCACTGTAATTTAATGAATTCAATCATTAATAACAGTTTAGATTTAAATCTTTGCTAAATGATTGATTTTTTCTGTTGTGCCCTCTAGCGGACTCGACGTACGAAGTGGCGACGGAATCAGTTACCCTACCGACAGCGTACGCTGTAACACCAACATCAAGCGGAAACTACACCAGCGCCACGATGACCCACATGGGTGCGCACCTGAACCTACCCGAGAGTTCGGTCAGCCTGATGATACCAGAGGGAGCCATACCACGCTCGCGCAAACAAGAATTCTTCCTGTCGATACTGAACGAGGACTGCTTCCGTCCGAAACTGGCGGAAAACGTCACGCAACTCAGCCCTGTAGTTTCCTGCGGCCCGAACGTCGCCATGAATAAGGCGGTCGTCTTAAAACTACCCCACTGCGCCGATTTGATCAAGAAGAATTGGCTCATTACGGTGTTGCAGAGTGACTGTAGCGATTCGCAATGGCAGACCGCAGTTACTTTAGGACAGGAGACCATCAACACGAGTGTGTTTTGTCAGTTGGATAAAGACACGGCCTATTTAGTCACCGACACGCTTTCAAGATTCGTGATCGTCGGCCAATCCATTAACGGGCTAGCAGTTAAACGCTTGAAATTAGCGGTATTCGCGCCTAAATTATGTTTCCAATCATCAATAGACTATAGTATACGAGTGTACGTGTTGGAAGACACAGACAGTTCCATGGAGACGGTATTCGGACAGGAGAAAAGGTTAGGAGGTTTCCTGATGGATCAACCTAGAGAAATCAAATTTCACGATGGTGGAAATAACCTATGTCTGAATCTAGAGAGTATTAGTGAGGGTTGGAAGGCAAAACCAGGGTCTAGTTATCAAGAAATTCCATTTAGGCATCTTTGGCAGGCTAATAGCAATAGCCTACATTGTTCGTTCACTTTGGAATCATTAGAAGTTAATAGGATTTTAGCGTTTAAATTACGCGTTAATCAAAAGGGCTTCGACCACCAACAGGGTTTCGATATAACGTGTAGAGATGATGTAGAAATATCGAATCGAACGAATTCAGCGAAGTTGTATCACGAGTGTGTGCCAAAAGTGACCATCCAGAGTGAAACTAGTAGGTCCAACGAAACGCCCAAAACTTACAAGATGAACCAAGACGAATACGGTGGTTCTTCTAAGAGTGCCAAAAATTACAAAACACAAGAAGAGCATGTACCAAAAGTGACCAAGAATCTAATAGTGACGGATCGTGGCGTTTCCACGTGTGACGACTTCACGTTTAGGCTAAACAAATCAGTTAGGAAACACCTGTGCCAATGCCTTGACCCTCCAACATCAAGAGGCAACGATTGGCGCATGCTAGCACACGCGCTCTCCGTAGATAGGTACATAAATTTCTTCGCGACCAAACCCTCACCGACAGACTGCATTTTGGATCTGTGGGAAGCCCGTAACAGGCAAAGCAACGCCTTAACAGAAATCATCAAAATCTTCAAAGACATGGACCGATACGACGCTGCCAAAGTTTTAGAAAACAGTTTAGGTCCGAACTGGTTGTAACTGCCGAGGCTTTAAACCGAGTAACTTTTAGTTATAAAAAAAAGGTTACACATGTTTTTATATATTTTATATTTTGTATATAATTTATGACGTACTTTAGGGACCACGCTCCCAAAAAAAAAACTGACCGTGCAATTGTATAAATTAAAAAAAAAAACGAAAACGATCGTGAGTGTAAATCTCACCACTTGTTACTAAGGCACTTGATAATCGTTACTGAAAGTAAATTATAATTATAGCCTAGTGTGTGTGTAACACTAGAAAACAGCGTAAACGATGTGACCCAAAAAAAAATAAAATAAAAGTAAAATAAACAAAACCAGATATTTAAATGTAGTATTTTATACAGAAAATCAAAAGTAGTTTTCTAGTTATTTTAGAGAGACGAAGAAATGATGAGAATGGAAAAGACGTTTTTTGTACAAAATTATATCCGTGTATCTGAAATAAATGAAATAGTACGAATAGTATATTATACGTCGGAACAAAATGTACTACTAATGTATTTTAGGAATAAATTCAAACAAAAACTTGTATATAGCTAAATATACCAACAATTTTTATATATAATATATGTGTTGTGTTTTATTTACCCCACCTATTTTCATTAATTATTAAATTGTTTTAAGAGACAGCAAAAAATTAATAAAAATTTTCGAAATAGAAAGGAAAAGGGATTTAAAAATTCTATAAATGTGAAGAATCGGTGCAAATTAAAATTTGAAAGTCAAATCCCTGAAATCAAATTAAACAAAAAAAATTGGAAATTTCTCGAAGAATGCAAGAAACTACTAGAAAATTCTAGAAGAATTAAAAAAAGTTAATAGGTGATACTGCTAAGAGAAATATTTTAGAATTATAAAAAGAATCCCTGATGTGAAAACAATTTGAAACTGAAATTTCTGAAAAATTCAAATTAAACAAATCAGAAATTTGCCGAAGATAGGTTTTTGAAATTCTAGGAATACAAAAGAATAAACAATTCTACAAAGAAATTAAGAACAATTTTAAAAAATACGCGAAAAGTGAAAAGTTTAAAATCACAAAAGTGCAAATTTCATTTTGAAGGTGAAATTCCTTGAAAATTACAAAAAACTTCTTGACAACTATAGAACCATTTTTAAAAAGTCGCTAAATCATTCTGTTAAGAGAAAACTAAAATTAAACAATAATTTTCAAAAAATTAAAGAAAAACGATCAAAAAATTCTATAAAATTGCAAAATCTAAAATCTCAGAAATGTAAATTGTAATTTGAATGTGAAATCGGAAAAATTTAAATCAAATTAAACCAAAAATTATGCAATTTTAGAAAAAATTTCTAAAAGTATGTAAATTTAAAAATGTGTCTCTCCACTTCTGGAAAATTCGACTCAAATAAAGCGAAAAAGATAGTGGAACTTTCTCAAGGATGCGAGAAACTTCTTGAATATTTCAGAAATAATAAAAAAAACTCTGATAAGTATTAAAGAGAAAGCAAAACTTAAAAAAAATAAAAGAAACAGGTTTCGAAAAATTTGGAATGATGGAAAATCTGAGCAGTGAAAATAGCAATTTGAAAAAATTAAATTTAAATTAAAACATAAGCTATAATATTTCGCTAAAATAAAGTAAGAATACTCTTGATAATACTGTAACAAGTGAAACTAGTCGAGTAAATATAAAAAAATCAGTAAAACAATCAAAGAAACAAAGTGTTTATCAATTCTCTATCTACAGTAAGAAATCCTCAAAACTTAAAAGTATTCAAAATTTCTAAATATATGGTAAAAAAATTTCTAGAAATTTCTAATATTTCAAAAGTATTTTTTGCATTTTGAAAATTAATTAAGAAATTATAGATAATAAAACGAGGTTAAATTCCTTTCTTCACTTATAGAATTATGCAAACATTTCTTGTAAATCTAGAAATCGGGATAAACATTTGATAAAAATAATGGAGAATTCTTTCAAAAAATTTTGTGATAAAAAATTGTAGAATTTTTTTTTTATTTAAAAGAGAAATTTTTGAAATGCTTGAATAATATAATGCAAGACATGGTGAAAATTAACAAAAAAGTTGTTTCAAAATGCTGAAAAGAATTATGCTTATTATTCTTGGAAATTGGAAGAAACGTTAAAAAATCAAGTATTTTGCAATTTTAAAGAAAAATTCCGATATAATAAAAAAAAGAAATGATAACAAATTCTCAAATAATGCAGGATTTTTCTAAAAAATTCTCGAAAATGAAACAAAATTACTTACGAGGTTTTAAATTTTTCGAGCAATTTCTTTTCCATATTTCTAGTAATAACAATTCCTGGAAAATTCTAAAAGCTTAAAGTAAGTTTTTTCAATTGAAAGAGAAATTCTTACAAAATTTCAATAAAATAAATAAAGAACTGTTAGAAAATTTTAAAAAAATACAAGGAATTGCTTGAAGAATTTAGAAAATTCTGGAATAAAAATTGCTAGAAATTTCCAATAAATAATATAAATATAATATAAATTATCTCTAAAAAATTTGAATTCTGGAAAAAAAAAATCAGAAATTTCCGTTCAAGTGAAAAATTCTTAAAAAATGTAAAAAAAATGTATTTAAAAATTTTGCCACTATGGAAGAGAAATTGCTGGAAATTTCTAAAACCTCATAAGTTTTCTCAATGTGAAAGAGAAAATCCTACAAAATTATAGAAAATTTCCTAGAATACTTGTAAACATAATTCTATATTGTGGTAAGGAAATTGCTAAAAATTTCCGTTGAAATTAATATGGAAGAAAAATTGCTAGAAAAATATGAAACTTCAGATATAAATTTCTTGCAATTTGAGTAAGTTACAATAAAATTAATCAACAACTGGCAGAAGGTTTTCAAATCCTTAAAGAACACAAGAAGTTGAAGATTCTGAAAAAAAAAAAAATTGCTAGAAATTAAGATAAATTAATTTGAAAATTTGGAATGTAGAAATGTAGAGAAACCACTGGAAAACCTCAGATATAATTTTTGCAATTTAAAAGAGAAATTCCTGTACAATTCTTAAAGAATACCAGGAATTACTAGAAAATTTTAGAATTCTAGAAAGAAAATTGCCAAAATTAATAAATTAATGTATACGAAAATGTAAAAAGGAGTTTTAGAAAGTTTTGCTAATAATTCAGAGGGTTTTTATCAATTTGAAATAGAAATTTTTATAAAATAAAATAGGAAATGGTAAATAAATCTCAAGGAATACAACAAATTGTTAGAAGAATTTAGAATTCTGTAAAAATATTGCTAGAAATTCAAAGAAATAAAAAAGGAATGCTTACAAATTTTTCTAATATGTAAATGAAATTGCTCGAAAATTCTAGAACCACAAAATGTTTGCAATTTGAAATTCAAATTTTTTAATAGGTTGATCTTAAATATTTGAAACAACTATATACATTACATATTCACCTTTACAAAGGTGAATATGTAAATAAATTCTACAGAAACTGTTTCTAATATAACTTAATAGATTTTATGTTATTTTGTTGAAGAATTAAGAATATTCTTAATCCACATAAGTAAACTCTAAACTAATCCACGTATTCGTAACCTACTTTATAATTTGCTGGGAAAGTATAGTCTTAAACTAATTATTGCCAACTGTGATCACCGAAAGAGGAGAGTGCACGACTAGGAAATATCACATGCAGTAATTGAATTGTTTCATTGGCTGTATGGATGTGGCACCGTCTTGTTGAAACCACATATTTTTCACATCAATATCATCCAATTACTTCAGTAATCCAAATCAAGCGAAATAATCGCTAAGATTTGGTGATTCAGTCGCTAATCCTCGAAGAGGAGCAGGATTTTTTGGCGAGCAATTTTTCACTCTCCCTATCCTTCTGATAAGGTTTTTATAACGTTGTTGACTTAAGTTGAATTTTTGGCAACTGAAGGTTATAAAATCATTAAATTTGATATCACTATTGTATTTAAAATGTCTTAACTAATATTCTTAAGTGAAATCTATCTAAATTAAAAAAAAAATGGTGTTGAAGAGACTCTCCTGTAATTTTGGATTGTTTAAATTTTCTGGAATATTCATCATAGATTATTATTATAAAAGTCAATGATTTCTTTAAGGTAGGTTATAAACTGAAGTATGAATGATTGTTGTAAATCAATAATATTCACATTATTAATTTATTAATCGAATTTCAGATATGTACTAAACAAGTTTAATAATATACTTTCAAAAGACGCCAAAGACTTTATTTGAATGCTTATAAATAACAATCAAAATGATTTACAAGAATGCGTTCAATAATAGTTATTTAAGGTACAAGTGTAAAAAGTGATGCTTTATTGCACGAACTGGCATTTAAAAACACGAGCGAGGAACGAGCGAGTTTTTTTAAAGCCAGGAGTGCAATAAAGAAACTTTTTACACGTGTGCCTTACAAAATTTTATCTTCGATCGTAAAGGATTTCAAAGAATATATTCTTATGAGTAATATTTTAATGTCATTTCAATAATTTAATTAATGAAAACATATTTTACCCGCAGTGCACTAATGAAAGCGTTACTTAGCAACCAGTAAACAAGTTGCACAAATGTCGGCCGCCATTATTATTTATGGGAAAAATGTTCGCTTTATTGTAATCGCTTAGACTTGCATTAAATGAAATCTTCAGAGTTCTTAAATCTGCCATTTGGTTTGTATTATATATTTTATTTATAGTTATAATTAGTTATTTGTATTAATTAATAAAAAATTAAGGTTTTCGTCGAAATATATTCATCTGTCAAATTTGACATTTCTGTGCAATAAAAACAGTTTGACATTACCGTGCAATAAAAACGTAAAAAAGCACTAGTGCTTTAAAACGCCACTTTTACAATGAAAAATGATGCAAAAAGCGTCTACTTTCTGTACGATCGTAGATAAAGAGCTTTATTTGTTACAAAATATAAAGACCAATAATTTGATGGCCTAAATTTTAGTCGATCTATAGCATAGATATTTTTTAAATTCAGTAAATTCAACTTTAATATTTTTAAAACAATAAACTCGCCAAATGCTTAAAATGGTTTTATAAAATGTTGTTTTAAGTTTATCAAAAATGATCGATTAGAAAAGCTAGATTTTTAGACTATCTATGAATTTTGTTTTGCTATCTCGGATAAAACGTAATGTGTTTTAAACACCAGACTACAAAACATTCATATTAAGTGTTTTAGTTTAGTGTTCATCGTTAGCTTCCGCGTAGTAAAGGTCAAAATTATTTTTAGGATTATTTTTTATGAATCACCTTGTGTCTGAAAAAGTGGATCCTTTTTAAATAACTTGAATTTAAGTATAATGTGAATTATATATTATTGGTTTTAAGAAATTATATTTAACAACAAGATGGGTAAGAAATTAAAAATAATCACATAAAGAAAACTTGATTGTAATACGCAATTTAACTTAAACTCTTAACAATTTTTACCTTCTTTTCGCTAGATGGCGACGTTTGTAAAAATCAATATCCCAATAAAGAAACCATTTGTGTCCAACAGAGGGAGCTGTATATAAGTTATTGATTTCTTACACATCGCCATCTAACAAAAATTGGCCCAACTCGACTATTTTAATGTATTACAAGTTAACTTTATTTATAGGAACTTATAATGTGTAAAAAAAAAAATACAGATATCTTTGTATATTTATTATTGAATTTGCGTTCCTGAAGAGAAGATTACTATATTTTTTTAAATAAAATAGAAATTTTAAAACAGAGCTCGGCAAAAAATTTTATTCTCGACACCTATTAATATAAACATGTGCAAAAGTCTTCTAAATTTTTATTTGAAATGTTTGCATGTGTGTTTTTCATAAAAACAAAACGTGCTGATCTACGAATAAGTCCTTAAAATTGTACACAACAAAGAATTAATAATTAATAAAAATAACGAGATAACTTGCAGAAAACCACCTAGTGTTAATTAATTTGACAAGAAATTAAGAGATGTTTAGGTTTCAGCGGTTTCTAAAAAATATAGAGGAAACAAATACAAAAGTAAAAATTGCCAACTATGTATTTGCACCTCCTCGCTAATTAGCAGGAAGTATTTCAGGTTTTTGAACGTCTGGGAAATTAACTCTGCTGTGATAAATATAATTATAAAATGACAAGCTAAATTTGTCGAAACTAGTCGCAATAAAAAAATTTCAAGTTATATAAACAAAGATATCGTGTTTTATTCAATTTACCAAAATGTATAACTAAGTAGAAGCCTCTAACATATATAACATAATTGTTCTTTAGAATCTTTAACGTTTATGGTTTTCTTATTCTAAAACTAAGCATTAAGTTTCTGGTTTGTCTTTAGAACCTGTGTTCTCATATTTGTTCTCTTTGAAATTTATGAGTGGTCAATACTTACGTTTTCAGAAATTTCTGTTTTAATAATTCTTCGTTTTGAAATTTGAGAGTGGTTAGTACTTTTGTTTTTTTTCTCTTTAAAATCAGTATATTTAAAATATAATGGATTTATTATTTATTATTTTTGCTACGCTTTTTCCTACTGCTCTATTTTTTGTAACATAAGACAAAGTCACTGTTGACATTGATAAAGAATTCAAAAGCATTGTCTGAGCTTAAATCTAAATGGTCATGGTAGAAAGAATATTTTTCTGATTTTTTAAGGGATTCAGCAATATATCTTCATGTTTTTTGTCTAAAGTTTTTATTTCTGATTTGCCTTCAGAATTTTTAGCTTCATTTTCTTGTTATCGAATTTACTGCCCCTTTTACTTATTTATCTATAGATCTTACTCATTAAAATTCCCAGTTTAATTTAATCTTATTTTAAATGTTTGTTAAAGCTTCCATTTGTTTCGTGTGCGTAACTCGTCATCAAAATTTCTGTCTTTCTGGTTGTTATCTTTATATTTCTGATTCTTCTTCCAATATTTAGAATCTGCAAACCCAAGAGAAAACGATGATTTACACAAGATCAAAATGGACCATAAAAACTTTATAATCCTCTTCCGATTTATTTCTCGTTTTTTCTTTATGATGCTTCTGATTAACTGTAATTCAAAAATCATGTACGTTAAAGTCATTGATTTGACTGTTAAGCTTTCATTTTGGCTTTATATCATAATTATCGTCTTCACTTTTAAATTTAATTTACTCAAGTTTAAAGGTTTTGTTGATGTTGCTGTTGTTGATGGCTTTATTGACTTAATTGTTGATGTTTCCATCATTTAAACCTTGTTCTTTTGTATCCTTTGGTTTCCAAAAGTTGCTAAGGTTTGTTTTGTTCTTTCACTTTCGTAAAAATCCTTGGTTTCGTCTCATATCTTACATGGAAGTTCAAGTTCACCTTTCACCTTTTTAGAATATTCCAAATGTCTGGTTTACATCTATATATTACTAATTCTTCACTCGTTCTTTTCAGAGCCTATATTTTTTTCGTGCTTTTAGAATCCTGCAATTAAGACTTGGAAGAATAAATTTAATATACTTAATTAATTATTAGAAAAATTAAATGATTTTTTTAAATTTAAATAAAAATCCCTATTTTTCTCTATTGCGAATTTTTCCCTCTCTTTTTTTTTCCTACATGAGGCGACGTCATAAAGCGATATTGGATGACGACCCTCCCGGGCAATGTTGCCAATATGACAGCCCATAAAATAAGTGTATGTCCATCTAGTCGGGTAATAGAATTGCGATCTCCACCTTCGATAACAAATTGCCAGGGGATTTCTTTTCAGCTTTAGATAAAACTTTGTTAGTGTCGCGCGATCGCGATATCAATTTCATTACGCCCACCCTGCAAATCTCCCTCCATCTCTTTCTCGTTTACACACACAGATACATACACATACACACACTCCATCTCTTCAGTTCTATATTATAACTCGATTTTTATAATGCCAGTCCGATGAAATGGACGGACAATATATATCCTAAAATAAATATGATTGCAGTTTCCTCAACAAAATCAATAATATATATTATACGAAAATAATACATTTATAAAATTATTTAACAGGAAAATAATTCACTGTTTCATTATGAATTACTTCTATTAAAGATTACAAATAGTTTACTTATATAAATTAATTATTATCACATAAAACATAGTCTTAAGTTATCCTGTAATATTTTTTTATTATTATAAATTCTTAATATTATATGTTAACAGTTTACCTATTATATTCCAGAGGGCATGATTATTTGCTGAAGAGAAATACTAATAGATTTCACAGTTTGCTTCAATGTTTTGAACACAGATGTCGCATGTTTGTCGATTATGTAACCGCAGTGGTTTGAATTTAATTTAATAAAGCTGTTCGATTCACATGAATCTATTTCTTAAATAGCGGTAAAAAATCGTCGAAAGTACTTTTATTTACCTTTTAATATGTAGTATTTTCATTTACAATAATTCACGTTAAAAGTATAATATAATAATACATGCATGCCCGGCGACTCCACCATAAATAATTATATTAAAAATTCATAAAATTTAAAACTATTAGAAACATTTTAAACATTTATTCTGCAGTTTTTCTTTTGTAACAACTATCAAGCATATACTAGTTAAGCAAATATTGACTATAACTAGTAATAATACACTTATTAGAGGGAGAAAACATCTTTATTTAAGCTGGTATATAAATTATGTAATTATAACAATAATTATTGTACTCCTTCGTCTTCTTCACGGTTATTGATCTTAGTTGTTTCAGCTTAGTTACTTATTTTCATTTCCTTAGTCTCCCTGTAATAATTGTACGGTTTCATCCTGGTTATATGACGATGATAAATACGGAACGGAGTCGCAAACTTGCGGTGGAAATCAAGTTCGAGCCGGTGGTCGTAATTTATTGGCGTCCGTGAGGGCGGCGCCATAATCACGAATGGTAAAAAAGATAACACACAATCCGATTTTCTTGAACGCCCCGCAGTTCAGTTTCAGTATGCTCCTGCGGAACAGGCTGTGCGCCAACAACCATAATCGTTTAGAAAATTTCATTTTCGCATGATGTTTTTATTTTAACCACAACTCTTATTTAACAAATATTTACAAACTACTTAAGTATTATTCTATTAAATGTCAGCATGACGATGTTTGTTCTTGAGGTTTCCTGAAATGTTGTATATAATAACAACTGAATTCTTAATAGACACGTGAAATATATATTTAAGCATAAAAAATTAAGTGTGAATGAAGGATACAACAGTATTATTTATATAGTCCTAGTATTAGTTTAATATTTATTTATTTAGTGGGTGCTGCACAGGATAGCCGTCCATCCTATATTTATATTAGGTGTACAAATGAATAATCAAATTTATATCAGCCAAATTCAAGGTTTATTTTAAAAAAAAGTAAATTAAGCAGTTCAATAAAAGTAATATCAGTTGCTTTTTATAACTTTAAGTCATTTTTCAGGCAGCTGATGAATTCCACCTCGTGGAATCGTTACGTTTTTGGTCATGATAAAGTGATCAATTCTTTTCTGTCCACTGATTGAAAATGCATATCAGGCAAGACAATCTTTTAAATTGGAATCAATTCGTGATCTGGCGTTGTTATGCAACGTTCTCCTTTGCCAGTAATGGCCGTTTGCGTTTCAATTCTTTAATCAAATGGATCAATTGAGGTTAGTAGCGGTCCATAGTAACTGTTTCACTCATTGCAATAACTCGTACGAAAGCAATGCAAAAAACACCTTCTTTCCCAAGTTTGTGATAATTCGCTGGGATTAACCAACCTATGATATTCTGCGTTTTGGATTATCATAGAGTATCCATTTCTCACAATTCGTTTATTTACCAAATGAAAGACTTCTCGATGCTGTTTATTGAGCAGAGACAGACACACTTGCACTCGTTGTTTTTTCCTTCTTCCTTTATATTTTCCATCTTATGTAAGCATTTAGAAATCAATTGCTCAATTACTTCCAGCTGTTCTGCAATACCTTCGACGAGAAAGGAAAAATCAATTTGCACGCTCTTGCAGCATTTCTTCTTTGTTTGGGATTGATTAAGAATGCAGTTTTATCTGTTACCATTTTTGACAGTACTGAACTGCATACTTTTAAATATTATGTGAGGCTTTTTGGCATACCAGCTGTCATTTTCAAACACAATCAATTGATTTCAAATTAATTTCTTGACTGCTTAAAATAATTTGGATTATTTACGTCTAAAATGAATTCGAGAGTTTGAATCCTCCAAAAAGAATAATTACCAATGGGATTGGTTTAAAAATTTTAAAATACGTAGATAATTGACGTATCTTTAAAAGCCCACTAAAAGAATTGATGTATCGTAGTTAGAAACAAAATGGCGACGGTTAAAATTGAAATGAAGAAATTAAAAAATGCAGTCGAGGATTTGAATCCTTCAAAAATAATATTTACAAGTGGAATTGGATTAAGAAATTCAAATTATATACATAATTGACGTATATTTAACACCACTCTAAAATAATTGATGTATCATAGTTATAAACGAAATGGCGAAGGTTAAAGTTGAAATGAAGGAATTAAAAAATGCATCCGATGGTTTGAATTCTTCTAAAATTATAATTATCAGTGGAATTGGTTTAAAAATTCCAGAATACGTACAAAATTGACGTATCCTTGACACTATACTAAGACAATTGATGTATCCTAGTTAAAAACAAAATGGCGACGGTTAAAATTGAAATGAAGAAATTAAAAAATGCATTCTAGCGTTTGAATCCTTCTAAAATTATAATTACCAGTGGGATTGGTTTAAAAATTTCAAAATACATACAGAATTGACGTATCTTTAATAACCCACTAAAATAATTGATGTATCGTAGTTAGAAACAAAATAGCGACGGTTTTAAATTGAAATGAAGGAATAAAAAAATGCATTCGAGGGTTTGAATCCTTCTAAAATAATACTTACCAGTGGGATTGGTTTAAAATTATTAAAATTTGTACAGAATTGTCGTATTTTTGACATTCTACTAAAATTTTTGATGTATGGCAGTTAGAAACAAAATGGCGAAGGTTAAAATTAAAATGAAGAAAATAAGTGTTTGAATCCTTCTAAAATAATAATTACCAGAGGGATTGGCTTAAAATTTTTTTTAAATACGTATAGAATTGATGTACCTTTAACATCCCACTAGGGGACCCCGGTGGCCTAGTGGGTAGAGTGCCTGCTCACGGGCCACACGGTTGTGGGTTCAAATCCCAGCCGGGCGGTGGATTTTTCTAAGGAAGAATTCTCCGTCCGGATCCATGGGTGTTAGTGTATGTCCCTCATTGGTATCACAACGGGCCTATCTAGGCCTAAGTGTGCATCTCTTCGCGGTGCACGAAGAGGTGCTGCCACACCAACCTAACCTAACCTAACCTAACATCCCACTAAAACAATTGATGTATCGTAGGTAGAAACATAATAGCGACGGCTAGAATTGAAATGAAGGAATTAAAGAATTCATTCGATCGTTTGAATCTTCCTAAAAGAATAATTACTAGCGCTATTAGTTTAAAAATTACAAAATGCAAACATAATTGACGTTTCTTTAATACCACACTAAAACAATTGATGTATCATAGTTAGAAACAAAATAGTGACGGTTTGAACTGAAATGAAGGAATTTAAAAATTAATTTGAGAGTTTGAATCCTAAAAGAATAATTATCAGTGGGATTGGTTTAAAAATTTCAAAATTTCAAATTGTATACAGAATTGACGTATATTTAAGACACTACTAAAACAATTGATGTATCGTAGTTAGAAACATAATAGCGACGGCTAGAATTGAAATGAAGGAATTAAAAATGCACTCGAGGGTTTGAATCTTCTTAAAAGAATAATTACCAGTGGGATTGGTTTAAAAATTACAAAGTGCAAACAAAATTGACGTTTCTTTAATACCACACTGAAACAATTGATGTATCGTAGTTAAAAACAAAATGGCGACGGCTTGAATTGAAATGAAGAAATTAAAAAATGCATTCGAGGGTTTGAATCCTTCTAAAATAATAATTACCAGTGGGATTGGTCTAAAAATTTTAAGATTCGTACAGAATTGACTTATCTTTAACTCTCCACTGAAACAATTGATGTATCCTAGTTAGAAACCAAATGGCAACGATTAAAATAAAAATGAAGGAAATGAAAAAACATTCGATAGTTTGAATCCCCCTAAAAGAATAATTACAGTGAAATTACTTTGAACATTTCAAAGTACGTACAAAATTGACGTATCTTTGATACCCCACTAAAACATTTGATGTATCGCAGTTACAAACAAAATAGCAGGAGTTGGAATTGAACTGAAGGAAACAAAAAATGCAATCGGGGGTTTGACTCGTTCTAAAATAATAATTACCAGTGGGATTGGTTTAAAAATTTCAAAGTACATTCAGGATGGACCTATCTTTAATACCTTACTAAAACAATTGATGTATTGTAATTAGAAACAAAATGGCGGCGGTTAGAATTGAAATGAAAGCATTGAAAAATGCATTCGAGGGTTTGAATCCTTCTAAAATAATTATTACTAGTGGGATTGGTTTAAAAATATCAAAATTCGTACAAAATTGACGTATCTTTAACACCACACTAAAACAATTGTTGTATCATAGTTAGAAACTAAATGGCGAGGGTTAAAATTGAAATGAAAGAATTAAAAAAAATTGCATTCGATTGAATCGTTCTAAATTAATAATAATGAGTTGGATTGGTTTAAAAATTTCAAAATACATTGACATTTAACGTATTTTTAAGACCACATAAAAAGTGTTGATGTATCTTAGTTAAAAACGAAATGGCGATGGTTTGAATTGAGATAGAAGAATTAAAAATAAATTCAAGGGTTTGTATCCTTCTAAAATTATAAATACTAGTGGGATTGGATTAAAAATTTCAGAATACGTACAGAATTTACGTATCTTTAACACCATATTAAAACAATTGATGTATCGTTGTTAGAAACAAAATGGCGGCGGCTAATATTTAAATGAAGGAATTAAAAAATGCATTCGAGTGTTTCAATCGTACTAAATTAATAATTACCAATGGGATTGGTTTAAAAATTTCAAGGTACGTACAGAATTGACATATCTTTGAGACAGCACTGAAACAATTGATGTATCTTAGTTAAAAACTAAATGGCGATGGTTTGAATTGAAACGAAGGAATTAAAAATGCATTCGAGGGTTTGAATTCTTCTAAAATAATACTTACCAGTGGGATTGGTTTAAAATTATTAAAATACATACAGAGTTGACGTTTTTTTAACATCCTTCAAAAAAATTTGATGCATCGTAGTTATAAAAAAAATGGCGGTGGCTAGAATTGAAATGAAGGAAATAAAAAATGCATTCGAAGGTTTGAATCGTTTTAAATTAATAATTACCAGTGGGATTGGTTTGCAAACATCAAGATACGTACAGAATTGACATATCTTTAACTCCCTACTGAAACAATTGATGTATCCTAGTTAGAAACAAAATTGAAACGGTTAAAATGGAAATGAAGCAATTAATAATGCATTCGTGGGTTTGAATTGTTCTAAATTAATAATTACCAGTAGGATTGGTTTAAAAATTTCAAAATACGTATAGCATTGTCGTATCTTTAACACTCCACTAAAATAATTGATGTGTCACAGTTAGAAACGAAATGGCGAAGGTTAGAAATAAAATGAAGAAATTAAATAATGCATTCGAGGATTTGAATCGTTCAAAAATTATAACTACTAGTGGGATTGGTTTAAAAATTTCTAAACACGAACAGAATTGACTTATCTTTAACATTCCACTAAAACAATTGGTGTATCACAGCAGCTAGAACCAAAATGGCGACGGTTAAAATTGGAATGAAGTAATTAAAAAATGCATTCGAGGGTTTGAATCCTTCTGAAATGATAATTATCAGTGGGATTTATTTAAGAATTTTAAAGTACATACAGAATTAAAGTACCTTTAAAAGCACATTGAAACAATTGATGTATTGTAGTTAGAAACAAAATGACGGCGGTTTAAATTGAAATGAAGGTAAAAAGCGCATTCGAGGTTTTTAATTCTACTGTGGAAGAAGTAGAAGAAATTTTGGTGAAGAAAAACACTCGGTATTTATTATAGTGTGCTTTTTATTGATCAGAGATGATCATTTTCAAAATAAATTACTGATTGAAACACATGCCAAACTGTAGAACGTAACCAGTGTTTTTTTTTTGTAGCGCAACAAGTATCAATAATAAAAGTAGAAGTTCTCGAAGACTAAAAAATTATTCCTTCCTCTTAGGTTTGTTTTCGGGCCTAACTATTTATTTATCCTTTAACCTTCTAGAGTGATTGAGTTCATTTCAGTGTGGTTTACGATAAAACGCCACGCAGCGGCAGTTTTCCTTGACATTTCAAAAGTGTATGATAGGATTTGGCATTTAGACTAATTTTGTAAAATGTAATGTCTTAATTAAACAAAAACGTTTACGAATAACAGAAAAACGTTTAACTTTTTTATACTACTTTTTATTTTTATACAACACTTTGTGTTACTTAGTTAGATAATGATTACTGTGTAATTCGAAACTAGTCACAAAGTGTTGTATAAAAATAAAAAGTAGTATAAAAAAGTTAAACGTTTTTCTGTTATTCATTAAAAATGTACTACGAAGTGAACGCCTCCAAAATTCAAGATAAAAAACGTTTACTTTGTTAATATCACACTTTATTTTTAAGTGACTCGAGTTTCGATCATTAACTGATCATTATCAAACTTTAAGTTTAATGATCGAAACTCGAGTCACTTAAAAATAAAGTGTGATATTAACAAAGTAAACGTTTTTGTTTAATTTTCCAAAATATATCACGAAGTTAACGCCTCAACCATTAATCAATTATGTAATGTCTTAACTTCTCTGGGTATTTAATTAGAGTCTTACACAACTTACTTTGAAACAGAAAGTTTTGCTTCACAAACAAGTGAATATAAGATCTGTACCGGTGTACCACAAGGAACTGATCTATCTTTAATACTTTACATCTATGCATGCAACATTTCGAATCTGGATCCGATAATTATCGCTCAATACGCGGACGATACAGTTTTAATTTATAGAGAAAGTACCACAATATTTACGAGAAATAAGTAAAGCAACTTTTACTGACTATTCCTCCCTAATACTAATTTTATGGACAAATAGTTCCGATAGAATACCTCGGTATAATCATTTTCTAATCAATAACAAACGCATAGCAAATTCAAAACATCTGAGCTTCTTTGAGTAAGTTGTAACGTAAGAGCCACACTATTTGTGAAAAACATAGTAAAGTCTTTCACAGTGCTGATAAGACCGCAACTGACCTATGCTGTATTTATATGGAGTTATTGTAGACCCTCTTTAAAAGAGAATCTTCAGCTTACACCAAACGTTGACCTAAGCAGATTCATCGTAATACCAGGATGAGGACACTTGGATCCTAAAGTATATATCAAATAACTCGCTGTGAACTTCTACAGCAAACTAGATGAAAAAAATTCTTCCTCTTGAATAACACTCCTGAAGTGTGATGTCACTGTTGATATAAAACATCGAAGGCTTCGAACGAAGTTAATTAGCCTCCTCAAATCGTTGGGTTAAAATTCATGTGAAATACAGAATTTAAAATATCTCGATCATAAACTTCTTGCAAGTTACTACTCACAGTTTAGATTTATGAGTTTTATGAGATAGGCAAATTATTTAATTTATATAATAAGGTTATAATAATAATAATCTAGTTTATTTCGTATTTACTAAATTATTATTAATATCTTAAACTTATTATTATTTAGGAAATCTAAACAATTATTTTTCGATTAAAAAAAAATTGTAATAATTAATTAATAGGTTATAAGAATATAATGTATTGATTTTAGATTAATACTAAAATCGAAGTCCAGTTAGTGTTAGTGCGGCATTAGCACACAGCCCCCAATCAGTAATATTTCAGTCTTGGGAAGACAGTGGCAGCCATATTCTGAACCGGGGCGAGCTATATGCTCAACGACTTCATTTATTGAAGCCCATTTAAAAAAGTATTTTATCAAAGCCTCGTCTCTCTCTCTCTTTATTCCTCTCTCTCTTTCTCGCTCTTTTCTCCTGGTTAACTTCGGAGCTGTGAAATCGTTTAAGGCAGCTTATAAAGTCGACCCCTCGACGTAATCAAATATATTTCGCCGCCCTGACATTTTCCACATAGTTTTTAAAATTGTATTCCATTTATCTCGCCCCGGCGGCGATAATCCACTTCGGCTAAAATAAAAAAAAAGAAAGGAGAGAAAGAGTGAAATCCATTCAGGGGGTAATAGACTTACGGCCAAAAACGAACTTTTCGGTTATTAAAGTTTATTTCGGAGGGCGCAATTAAATAACGTTCGACTTTATTTAGTGGGGTTAAGGTAAAGCGGGTGAAACTCGACGACACGAGTCTTATCTCTTTCTATCAGTGTTCGTACGCGGGGATTTCGGAATAAGTATCGTCGGCGTTCTGCTGGAAACTAAGAGAATCCTTATTGTGGCTTTAGAGGACCCTAAGTTCGAGTTCGGGGCGAGTTTAGCAAATCGGTGTGCGACCACCGGCATAATAAATGAACACATTTGCGGTTAACTGAAGTGGACCTGGACAGATCCGGCGGTTCGCCGCCGGAATACTGATGTAATCAGGTGTAAATATACTCAATGTCCTTTAAGTACCTGTTAATCCGTACGAACACGCAATGAATACATTTATTTCCATTCATTTGCTACCCTCAACACTGGCATTAAATAAAATTTACTAAACGTAATAAAAGTTATTTATTATTTATTTATTACATGCCAACACTTCGTTTTACCAAAAACGAAAAACACTGTAAATGTTAAATCAACTTAATGTACTTCTGACCTGTTTCAATTGATTAGTGATTATATGTTTCTGTTTATTAGCTTATTTTATAGATAATGGTATTAGCTGTAACATCCTGAAGTTTTTACGTGAATCATTGCAGGAATTTTACAGGAAATTAAAGTCTTTAAACAAAACGATTTTGATCTGTTTGAAGAATTTTAAATGAAAATTTCAGGCAAACTAGTGATGATATGTTTCTGTTAATTAGCTTATTTTATAGCTAATGGTATTAGCTATAACATCATGAAGCTTTTATGTGAATCATTGCAGGAATTTTACAAAAAATTAAAATTTTTAACATAACAAATTTGATCTGTTTGAAGAATTTCAAATGAATAATTCAGGAAAACTAGTTATGATGTGTTTCTTTTTAATAAATTTTTTTATAGTTAATGGTGTTTGCTATAACATCCTGAAGTTTTTACGTGACTTATTGCAGGAATTTTACTAAGTTTTTAAACCTAGTGTTTTTTATCTGTTTGAAGAATTTCAAATGCAAATTTCTGGAAAACTGATGATGTTATGTTTTTGTTTATTAGACTATTTTATAGTTAATAGTTTTAGCTATAACATCCTGAAATGTTTACGTTTATCATTGCAGGAATCTTACAGAAAATTAAAGTTTCTAAATATAACGATTTTTATTTGTTTGAAGAAGTTCAAATGAAAATTTCAGGCAAACTAGTGACGATATGTTTTTGGTTACTAGCATATTTTATAGCTAAAATACCAAATGTATTTATTTATTTCATAAATATATTGTTTTTAATTGAAAAGATATTAAATTATGTCCGAATTCATCGTAGGGAAGTAGGCAGTGAGCGCAGTAAGCTGTAACCGAACACTTGTTCGCCGATTTTATTTTTTCATAGAGCAGCAAACTTAATTTTCCGGGTCGTGCACTGAGCCGAGCGGACAAGGAACAAGATCTCATCAGATTATATGCTTAAAAAATATCAACACAAATCTGTCGCCAGGGAATTCAACATTTGTCACACATTATTTATACTGTGCTGATTTCCGCACCGCCACGGCCATAACGCGCTTTTTATTACTATTATTATCCCCCGTTATATTGCACTTGATACTGATATGCACATAATGTATAGGGCGGTGAGCTTTCGGGGATGCGGAAGTAATTCCGGGAGATATGAATATAGCGAAATCTTAAAAAAAAGACATCTGCACGTATATTTCGGATGTATTATTTCTTTGCTGATTTATTGAATGCGATTAAAGAATTGGCAATGATAAAAAATCGATCACGTCTATTTTTATAGACTAATAGTTGTGATTATCTTTCGATCATATATGTATTTACATATATGTGCGTATAAATAGGATGTTTTTTTTAATAAGGATCGAAAACTTAAATTTGAGATTAGAAAAATTGCATTCGGTGATTTGAAAATAAAAACATGTAATCCAAGCAGGATGTAGCCTCCAAATTGAAAAATTAATTAAATATAAATTCGTCTTTAATGTAACAAACTTATGAAACATTTCATTAAGTGGTCTAAAGTTTTTATCGGCTATATCCTAGATATAGCTTCAAAATTGCAAAATTATTTGTTTAATTAATTGTTCTTTGATATTCTATTGAAATAACTTTAATTGAATGAACTTGGCTAATAGCAAAAAGGTGACGATTAAAACTCATACTTAGGAATAGAAAAAAAAATCTTTCAGTGGTTTAAAGATTTTTAACGAATACATGCACGATATTATTATAAAATAAAGTATAATTTGGTTTAATTAAACTTAGCTAAAAGCAAATTGGCAACGATCAAAATTCAAACATGACATTAGAAAATTGCATTCGGTGATTTGAAATTTTTTAACGGTTAAATTAAACATGTTGTAATAAAAATAAAGAAATATTTAATATTTCATTGAAATATACAATGAACTTAGCTGGAAACAAAAAGGTGAATCTAAAATCTGAAACCTGGAATTAAAAAAAGTACATTCAGTTGTTTGACTTCTTTTCAGCAAATATTTCAAAATTGCAATATCACTCAAAAATAAGTTATTCTTTGATATTCCATTTCGATACTTTCATAAAATTGACTGAGAGCAAAATGGTGACTCTCAAAACTCAATTCTGGGGTTAAAAAATTGCATGCGGGGATTTAAAAATCATTTTAATGACAACCCAAACAATATTTAGTTTTAAAATTCTAAATTCAACAATAAATTAATTATTTTTTGGTGCCTTAATTAAATAACTGAATAAACTTGACTGAATAAAAAAAAACGACGCTTAAAAGTCAAGGCCTTGTATTAGAAAAATTCCATACGGTGATTTCACGATATTTTAAGGAAAATTCTAAACAAAATGTACTTTCAAATCAGCAAAATAATTGAAAATGTATTAATTTAATGAACTTGTATGTAAGGCAGATGGCACTACTTTAAACTCAAACTTAGGATTCTAAAAATTGCGTTCGAAGATTTCAAAACATTTTAAGGGATAATCCAAGTAAAATTACAAAATCATTGAAAAATAAATTGGTTTTTCATATTCTTTTAGAATAACTTAATGAACTTACCTGAAAGCCAAATACCTACGGTCAAAACTCAAACGTGTAAAGAGAAAAATTGTATTCGGTGATTTGAAAATTATTTAATTGGCAACAAATATATGATGTAGCTTTTTAAAGTTATTTATGCAAATTAAATATTTAAATTCGTAGTGCAGTATTAATAATTATAATTAATAATGAGACAAATAAAATCTCCAGGAGCATTTCTGCACTTATGTTTTACATTAAATCTAAAAACTCCAACCAATGGTTAAAACAACTACTCCCCGTACTAAGATTGAAGATTTTTAACTTTTAATTCAAGCAAGATGTAGTTTCAAAATTGCAAAATCATTTACAAATATATTGGTCTTTGATATTTCTATTGAATTGGCTTCACAAACTTTATTCGACTGCTAATAAAAGCAAAATGTAGTTTAAAAATTGCAGCATCTTTAAAAATAAACCAGTTTTCTTTTTCTATTGAAGTAGTCTAATGCGCTTGGCTGAGGGTACAATAGTGTCGATCAAAACTCAAACATATCATTAGAAAAATTGCGTGAGGTTGTTTAAAGAATTTCTAAGGAATAATCTAAAAGATGTGGCTTTAAACTGTCCAAATTATTTCAAAATAAAAATGGGTTTAATATAACACAGAAATAATTTTATGAACTTGGTTGAAAACCAAATAACGACGCTCAAAAGTCAAACCTTGAGTTTGGAAAATTGCGTTCGGTGATTTTAAAACATTTTAAGGGACAATCGTAGCTTTCAAATTGTAAAATGTTATTAATTTGATGTTCCATTAAAATAATTTAATGAACTTAGCTGAAACCAAACCGGCGACGACTAAAACTGAAACTTGTAAAGAGGAACATCGTAGTCGAAATTTGAAGGGCTAAGTAATGTAAGATGTTGCTTTAAAACTGTTAAATCAATTTGTAAATAAATTCGTCTCTCAAATTATATTGTAGTCATTTATTGGTGTTGGCTGAAAACAAAATGGTGACGTTCAAAACTAAAATCTGGGATAGAAAAAAAGTTGCAATCAGTGACAATAAAGATGTTCATTCATTATTTGCTTTAATTCGATTGCCTAATAAAACTATCAAATCTATAGAACTTTTTAAGTATCATGTGTGATTTGCCATGCATTACCAATCATCTGTTATTTGTCATTCGTGATCTATTTTTTATTAGCTGTCATCTGTTATCCCTCCATTATTTAATGTTATTTGTAATATGTCATCTGCCAATTCTGCATTAGATATCCAGTGCTAATTGTTATGTAGTACGAATCATTTGCCATCTATCAACTAGCACCTATTATCTATGTTTCTTGCTATCTAAATTTGTGTGCATGTTAAACAAGAAGAACAAAGTTATAAAAAATAAAGAATAAATTATGAATAATATATAACACGTTGGTTAATCAACTATTAATAATGGACACATAGTGTCCAAAATGTACATTTAGTGCTTAAATAAAAATAGTGATGAAAGGAATTTAACCTCGTTTTATTATTAATATAATCTTCACAAAACTCAAGAACACATACATATATAACACGTCATCTGCCGTCTATGAGGTATTATCACTAAATATATCTTACAGATTTTAAACAAGACTGAGGCAAATGATAGACATATGAAAAATATTTAATAAAAGGAGGTAACAGATAATATACATGACAAATTAGTATATTATCTGTTATCTGCTTTTATCAAATATCTATTATTTGTCATCTGTCATCTATTTTTCATTCATTGTTATTTTTTATATATTATTGATCACCTAATATATCTTATTTGACATTTCATAGGTATTTTCTGTCGTTTGCCAAAATTGTTCTGATCTGTTAGATCGTGTCATTTGCTTATGTGGTATCTATTATCTATTATGAATGATCTATTATACGTCATCCATCATCCGTTATGTATTATAGATCATTTGTTATCCATAAACTGATATCTATCATCTACTACAAATAATTTTTTATACGTCATCCGCCGTCTATTGAATCTCGATGTCTTGTTATTTATCATGTATATTATCTATAATCTTTAATTTGTCAATTGGTATCTGTCTGTCAAATATAACTTCTGTTAAAACTGCCAATCTAAAATTTATCGTTCATTATGCCAATACAAATCTGACCATGCTGCTTGGCATTATTTGTTATGTATGAAATTTCTGTCAAATATCATCTATTATCTGTCAACTGTCATCAACTATCATATGTCATCTATCTCCTGGTAAATCTATAGGATCTATTAAGTAACAAAAATTATCCATCATTTATTTTCCCTATCTTCCATCGTTCAGCTATTATCTAACTGTATTTTTTGTAAATCATCTATCTTCCGTTATCTGCTACATGTCAACTGTCATATTTAATAATTTTCTTCGGTCGAATTTGACATAATAATAATAATTTGTCACGTAGTTTTAATATATGTTAGTTGTAGTCAGATACCTGTCTTTTATCACCTGCAGATGGCAAATCATCCGTGCAATTAACATCTAACGGGTGTCCAACAATTATTGCAGTCCCGGGTGGCGTTGGAATCAAAAACGTAGGTCGATTCTTACATGTGCCAAATAAATGAACTGAAATTTTAATTGTCAAACATAACCTAAACGTGCATTTACACAACACTTTAAATGCACGTTTAGGTTATGTTTGACAATTAAAATGTCAGTTCATTTATTTGGCACATGTAAGAATCGACCTACGTTTTTGATTCCAACGCCACCCGGGACTGCAATAATTGTTGGACACCCGTTACTAAAAAGTATTATCTGTCATGTATATTATCAATCATGTTTAATCTGTCATTTGTCATATTTATAAGATGTCATCAACTGTTAATATCACCTTTCTTTTTTAAATTTGTCAATTTACCAAAACTATTGGATTTTTAAAATTGACGTCTCCAAAATGTCATATTTCATCTATCATATGATATTTATTATTTGTCATCTGCCATCTGCTATTTGTCGTGTTATATCAATTTTCTGTCAACACTCAATACTGAGCACTCTCTGTTATCTCTCATTTAGGCTATACGTAAAATGTCTTCGATCAATTGAATAATTTTTATCGTTTAAATTATATTTTTGACATTCGTTATCGAGCATCTGTCAACTGTTATACAAGTATGCTATCTATAATATAAGTGATTTTTCTGAACGGAAAATACAATCAGGATAAGGCTTTAAAGCTGCAAAATCATTAGATAAATAAATAGCTATTTTATATTCTTTAAAATTATTGTAATAAAATTGATATTCTCTAAACTTAAACTTGATTATACGATGAATCAAATTCTAACTTAAACCGCGATGAAACTTTTTAATTTTAATTAGAAGATTAATAAAAATAAAAATAGTGAAACGAAACCAAGTGTTTCAATTAAACTTCTAATTAACTTAAACTTGGTATTAGAAACATGGCACTTGGTAATTTAAATATCTTTTAGAATAAGAATAAAACTTTGAAATTGGAAAACATTTTGTTTACGCCGCTAAATTTAGTTTTAGAATTAGAAAATCTTTAAATAAAATCCAACACCTCTTTGATTTTCTACTAAAATAATTTAATGAGCGCGAATGAGAGTAGAATGGCGACGCACAAAACTTAATCCTGGGATTTAAAAAAAATGCATTAAAGTCATTTGGGTCGTAGAAAATACACTAATAAATTAAAACTACGAAAGCATTTCGTAAATCTACAAATGATTTTTATGTTAGAATGGAGTGCAAATATGTAATAAATAAATAAATATTATTTTTAAGTCCCATCTTGAGTCTATTTTATCTTAAAAAATGATTTAAAATCACCGAATCCAAACTTTCTAATCGAAAGTTTAAGTTTTAAGTGTAACTATTTTTCTCTGAGCTAAGTTTATTAAATTATCGAAATGAATATTATCAAAGAGTAACGTATTTTTGAATAATTTTACAATTTTGAAGCTATAACCTATTTGGTTTTTCCGTTGAAGAAATAAATGAATCCTTTAATTCTAGGTTTAAGTTTTTAGCTTCGCTATTTGGCTTCCAGTTAAGTTAATTACATTATTTTAATGCAGAAACACAGATTAATACATACTTGTAAAAGATTTTGCAATTTTGAAACTACATCTTGTTTGGATTGGCCTAGAAATAAAAATCAAAACAAGTTTGAGTTTTTTAGCCATTTTGCTTCATTAAAATATTTTAACGGAATATCAAAATTGATTTTATAATTTTTAAGCTTTATAACCTTAATGACTTTTTAAATCACTGAATCCAGTTTTGAGCGCCACAATTTTGTTCTCAGCCAAATTTATTAAATTATTTAAAAGTAATATCGAAGTTCTTTTTCTGTGAAACAAACCAAGTGTTTTTAATATCTAATCAAGATTTTATCAAGGTTCAATATATTTTTAACTGATTTTGCAATTTTGAAACTACATTCGTCTGTTATTGCCAATTAATTAATCTCCAAATAGCGAGAATGTAACTTTTCTAATACTATTAAGGACTATAAAAACAATTGAAATAAAATAACACAGTTGAGAGGGTTTCACATTTATTGTTGAACACTGCAACATGTTTCGGCACACAATGGTTTCATCAGGTAGATGGATCTGCCTGTCTGGAGCCACTGTCTGGCGAAACATGTTGCAGTGTTCAACAATAAATATGAAATCCTTTCAACTGTGTTGTTTTATTTCAATGTGTTATCGAGTTTCATTAGGTATCCGCCTCGTCAATTCAATAAAAACAATTTTTTGAAACCTCACAATGTGTCAGTGTTTTATTAAGTTATACTATTAATTTTAGATCACCGCCATATTGCTTTCATCCAAGTTTAATAAATTATTTCAAATGAATATCAAAGACCTATTGATTTATAAATGACTTATTAATTTAGAAACATCTAAATTAGCGGTTAAATAAATCAAATCACCTGAAGCAATTTTTGCTTCAACGATGTTGACTTTTGCTTTCAGCCAACTTGATTAAAACTTTATATGAAATATTTAAGACCAATTTATTTGTAAACAGTTATTTTTTAATTTTGAAGCTAAATTTGACTCCAATTAAATGCTAAAAAATTAAATTACTCAAAGCAATTTTTCTTTTTAATAGTTTGAAATATAAGCATCATCGTTTTGCTTCCAGGCAATTTTATTAATATATTTTAATGGAATGTCAAGGTCTAATTTACTTTTTATGGATTTTGCAATTTTTATAACTTTATAACTGATTAGATTATCTTTTAAAAACTGTAATGTAATTTTTTATCACAGTTTTAAGTTTTGACCATCACTATTTTTCTCTCATCCAAGTTTATACAATTATTTCAATAGAATATCAAAGACTAATTTATACTCAAATGATTTTGCAATTTTGATGCCATATCTTGCTTCATGATCTGTTAAAAAAAATTTGAAATCACTAAAAGAAATCCTTGTAATCCTAAGTATAATTTTGTGCATAATTATTTTAACTTTCAACCAAGTTTATTAAATTATTCTAACAAAATATAAAATACCAATTTATTTTTATTGATTTTGGAATTTTGAAGCTATATTCAGTTTGGATTTTACGTTAAAACTTCTTCAAGTCACCGAATGCAATTTTCTTAATCACAAGTTTAAGTTTTGAACTTAACCATTTTTTCTTTTAGCCAAATTCATGACACTATTTCAATGAAATATCAAAGACAAATTTATTTATAAATGATTTTGAAGCTGCATAATCGAAATTAGTCGGAATAAATTGTAAAAAAAATGTTTCACCACGGGATAAACGAGAACGAAATTCAACAAACTTCAAATCTCTAATTGCAATTCTTCTAATTCGCTGAGTTTTATAATTATTTTAATGAAATCTTAAAGACCAATTTATATTTATACGATTTTGCAATTTAGATTGTATGCTTCAATAGAGATCTCTGTCATATATATAACAATATGCAGTAAAAATGATTATCATTTCAGGTGTGAAAAATAGGCGTGAATGAAATGGTTCGGAATGGGAATTGATTTACAGTCAGCGTTTTGACTGATAGCACGAGAACAAATCGCGCGTGATTAACAAATGTACGGGTGTTAGTTTTTTTATTCTTTTTTTTTTGGCTATTTTTGCGAAAGGAAAACATATATGCGAGCGTTTCCGGTAGCGCATTAGCGGCGGTTTAAACCTTTTCCAACAAATCATCCGCAAATGCACGCAGATACAATCGGTCCGGGCACCGATGATGACTACTACAATAAATAACTGTTTTTGTAGGGCGCTGAAACGAGCCGAAGATAAATTTAAATTAGCCCGACGTCATATTGGGTAGCCATTAATCAGGAGCCGCTTGATCCGATTTGTGTGTACAATGCGGTAACAGGATTATTCAATGAGGATCAAATCGGACTAAAGCTGCTGTCCTGCCTATGTGCACGCATATATACGTATATATACAGTATAGATGAATCCTGCTGTCTGCACCTTGCTCCTCCGCTCCTCATCCACAAACCGGATTATGGTTATTACAGTCCTGTTTGTTGTCTATCGGTTTCTGTCGCCTACCATGTTCGATTCCCATAGTATATGCTTTATATGCTGATCTGCTCATGTTACGGATCAGAATTTACAATTTATCGCCCCAAATACACTCAATCGTTTACCACTTGTAATTAGCATAAAAAAATTGCTTTATTTTTTTATATATACACATCGGGATGTAATGCGGGAGCAGACGTTGAAATAGTCGCGGATTTTTTTGCATAATGAAAGGAAGTGGGCCCCGTATAAATGGCAGGAAACCGGAATTAAGGATATTCTTTCAGAGAATATTTTTATAGAGCTCTTTTACATTTTAACTGTTCCTGCAGCGTTTCGCCGCCCTATTTATGCCTTCTAAAGATATTATTTTACGTTACAGAAATGCTACACAACTTTCTAATGAATTATACTCTTAAAAAATTGTAAAATTTTGGCATATATCATTACTTATTTTCTGATATTATTATAGCTGATCTTTATTACATAATTATTTAATTTTCTGATTAGATCTTAAAAGCAAAACATGCAATAGTGTTAAATAAGGTCCAATAAAGTTTGAAATTGTGCAAAATAAGGTATACATCATATTCCATTTATTAGTTTTAAAGCCATAGAAAATACGAGGGATGGTAGGAAAGTAGTGCCCGTTTGTACCGTGTAGAGCGTTGGCGAATAGAATAGCCGCCGAATGTGTGCTAACACGTTCAGTTGTATTTTTGTTGATTCTTTTAAAACAAGTTTGAGATTTAGTTAAAGGTTCTACAACTGCCTAATATTTTTCTTTAGTTTTTAATTTGTCAGTAAAATTAAAAATTTTAAAAGGTTTTACCATTTTTTCTGTTAGCTTTTTACAATTCTTGAAAGGTCTATATATTTTTTTGCAATTTTCCTTCTGATTTTCTAAATTTCTAGATTCGAATTTCTTTAATTTATAAAGTAACAGAATTTGTCAGCAACATTTCTCATATAGATTTACAAAACTGTTAAAAATTTATGAATTGCCTCTCTTAAATATCTTCAAAGGTTATAGAGTTTTTTAGAAATTTCTTCTCCAGATTTCATCTATTACTAGGATAATAACTAATGTTTAGAATTATATTTCTCTTCCAGATTTCAAGATTGCGATCAAATTTTTAGAAAATTTATTGGTTTTAGAATTTTACAATGGTTTAGAATTATGTTTCCAGCAATTATTTGTCACAGATTTCTAAAATTATAGAAAAATCTTTGAGGATTTTAGAATTATTCTTGAAACGTTTCTAATAGATTTTCAAAAGTATCTTTTAAATTTATAAAAAATTTTCTATATATTTTTATTAACGATATCTTTACTAATAGAAAAAATAAATTATAATGCATGTAACAAAATAAATTCTAATGTAAGACAATGGTTTTTAGTTTTCTGTCCAGCGGATATCGAGCCTAAAAATCTGTAATTTTATATCATATTTCTAAAATAGTAGAATTACCTTCAAGTAATTAAATTTTTATTCAGAATTGTATCTTGCAGATTTTCAGAAATATCTCTGAAGCCTAAAGAACTTCTCAAAAATGTCTTCTTAAATTACTAGTGTTTTAGAATTGCTATCAAATTTTCCCTTTAAAATTTCTAATTTTTCTATACTCTAAAATTCTAAAATTATTTTCGATGTTTTTTTAGAATTTTTCATAAATGTTTCTAGACTTCTACAAGTTATCTCTTTCGAATTTTTAAATTTTTTGAGGTTTTAGAATTAGATGTTGATAATATGAGATTTCTAAAATTTTACACCTTCGAGGTTTTTAGAATTTTTGAGAAATAATTCTCTTAGATTTTCAGAAATATCTTTTTATTTAGAATTGTAGGAGAAGTAGAGAAGTTTTTAGAAATTTCTCTTCCAGATTTTTGGAATTGGAATCAATTACTATATCTTTCAAAATTCTAAATTTAGAATTTTTCAAATGTTTAGAATTATAAAAATATATAAGTCCTTTACGTTCTAGAAAATTTTCTAATTATTAGTTTAGAATTATGTTTCCAGCAGCTGTCTGTTACAGATGTTTATATGAGATTTGTGGTTTCTAAAATTTGAAAAATAAAACATCTTCCAGGTTTTTCAGAATTTTTCAGTAATAATAAATAATTTTTATATTTGTTTTCAAATTTTTTTTTTCAAATTTCTAGATTTTTTATTAGAATTTTCCAAAATGTATAAAATTATTTCTTCCAGATTTCTAAAATTGCTATCAAATTTTTTATGGATTGCAGAATTTCTTAAATCTTTAGAATTATTTGTCCAGCAATCATTTGTTATATTTCTTCTTTTAAGGTTTTAACATTTTAGAATTATTTTCCAGGATTTTAGAATTTTTCAGAAATGTTACTTCCAGATTTATAGATTTTTAAAATTGCAATCAAATTATATGTTTCAAATTTCATTCTATTTTTCTATGGGTTTTAAAATTTTACTAATATTACCAACTTTTATCAGTTAGTGTTATTTATATATAGTTTTTTTTTTTTCTATTTATTTAGAATTTTTCAAAAATGTTCCATTCAGATTTTTATTGTTTATAGTATTTAAAAAAATCTATTCTATACTTAGAATTTTATTTCGGTTTAGAATTTTCTAAAATATTTAGAATAATATTATATTATAGCCTATACCGAAAAGTAAATGGCATTTTTGATAATATATATTTATAATTATGTTTAATCCATTTTTCTATGACAATTTTAAAATTCTAAAATTATCTTCAAGGCCTCCAGATTTTTAGAAATGCCTTCCTAGGTTATAGAATTTTTTAGAAATTTCTAAACACAATGACTTTGTCTTACCACTTTATTGGTAAAACAAAACAAAATCTTACCTTCTTCTTCATTAGATTCAAAATGGACCACAAAGTGAAGCCCTCCATAATTAAACATTCTAGATTTTTTTATAGAATTTACAAGTTTCCAAATGTTTAGAATTACGTTTCCAGCAATTATCTGTTACAGATGTTTATATGAGGTTTCTAAAATTTAAGAAATATCTTCGAGGTTTTCAGAATTTTTCAAAAATGTTTCTTTCCAATTTTCAGAAATATCTTTATTTATTTATTTATTTATTTACGGAAGTCCATTTAAGTGCAATATAAAATATAATACATATTAAAAATAAATAAAACGCTTTAAGTATAACAAATTTTTCTAAAAACATATTCAGACTAATATTGAATTGACGAGGCTGTACTTTGTGCCATTCCATAATATATAAACCTTATATTTTCAGACTATATAGACTTTTTTTAGAAATTTAGATTTCTTGATTTCTAAAATTGCAATCTTTTTTTTCTCTTTCAATTTCTAGTTTTTTATGTTTCTATTTTTTGAATTTTCTAAATGTTTAGAATTATTTTCAGCATAGATATATGAGATTTCTAAATATTAGATACATCTTCGAGAATTTTAGAATATTTCAAAATTATTACTTATTACTTCCAGATCTTTCTAAAAGTCCTCTTGCGGATTTCTAAATTTTTTGAATTGCGATCAAGTTATCTATCTCAAACTTTTAAATTTATTATTGGTTTTAGAATTTAGTATCTTTCAAATTTCTAGAATTATGATCAATTTATCTCATTCAAATATCAAAATTTTTCAATAGTTTTAGAATGGTAAATGTTTATAATTATGTTTTCAACAATTATATGTTACAGATGTTTATATGAGATTTCTAAAATTCAAGAAAAATCTTTGAGGTTTTCAGAATTTTTCAGATTTTCAGACATATCTACAATTTTTCAGCAATTTTCCTACAAGATTTTTAGAATTGCTATCGAATTTTTTCTTTTTTTTTTCAAATTTTCAGAAATTTCTCTAGATTCTTAAAATTGCTGTCATATTTTCTCTTTCAAATTTCCAGATTTTTTGTGTGTTTTCGAATTTTCTAAAATATTTTAAATTATGTTTTACATATTTTTCTACAAGACTTTTAAAATTATCTTTTAGGCTTTCAGTAATGTTTCTCCCAGATTTCAAATTGCTATCAAATTCCTTTAGACATTTCAAATTGTTTAAAATGTTAAATTTCTTCCTTCGAAGTTATAAACATATATTTTTGAGTATTTTAGAATTTTTTACAAATGTTACTTCCAGATTTTTCACTAATTTCTCTTTCAGATTTCTAGATGTTTAGAATTCCGATCAAGTTACTTCTTCCAGATTTATTATAGGTTTTAGAATTTTAAATCTTCAAAATTTCTAGATTTCTAGAATTGTGAGCAAGTTATTTCAAATTTCTAGATTTTCTACGGCTTTTATAATTTTACAAATGTTTAGAATTATGTTTACAGATGTATATATGAAATTCTAGATGTATATCTTCGAAGTATTTAGAATTTTTCAGAAACATTTCTCTCAGATTTTCAGGAATATATTTAGTGTGTATAGAATTTTGCAGAAATTTCTCTACAAGATTTCAAGATTTTTATAATTGCTGTGAAGTTTCCTTTTTTAAATTACTAGAAGTTGAATTTTCCTAAATGTTTACAATTATGTTTTACATATTTTTCTATGATATTTCTAAAATTCTAGAATTATCTGCGAGGCTTCAAGAAATGTTCTGAAATGTTTCTGCCAGATTTCAAGATTTTTATAATTGCTGTCAAATTTTCTCTTTTAATTTCTAGATTTTTCATGAGTTTTAGAATTTTCTAAAATGTTTAGAATTATGTTTCTGGCAATTATCTTTTACACCTCTTCCTTTCAGATTTTTAACATTTTAGAATTATTTCCGATTTCTGAAAATTTAAATTTTTTCAAAAATGATACTTTTCAGATTTTCCAGTAACTTCTCTTCGAGATTTCTAGAATTGACATCAAGTTATCTCCTTCAACTAGATTTATTATGGGTTTTATAATTTAGAATTACAAGAATTGTGATTAAGCTAAATATAAAATTACTGTATTTTTAAACTAAACAAAAGAGAAACAGAAGAGCTTCGACAACTATTAATATGTCTTCATTTGCAAAATTTTAAAGAGTAAAAATTAATGAAAAAAGTTGAATAACAAAAATTGTTTAATCTTAACATTAAACAGACTAAAAGCCAAAAATGTATGTAAATCTTCCATCGATAATTTTTTAATAACTAATCAAGGTATTTTAGTTCTGAAAAATGTTTTTAATTAATTATAGTATTAAGAATAAAACCACAAAGATTTATTTATTTTAAATATAACATTTAGGTATAGCAGAGGCGTAAACTTAGAATTTAAAAAAATCAATATTTTGAATTTAAAAATTCGTATAAAATTACCATTTAAAATTTAAATATTTTAAACCATTACATCACATGCGTGCATCAATTATGTAAATATAAAAGTAATAATTTTTTAAAAATATTGAAAAACAAAAATGTTGTAAAGGTTTAATTTTGACCTTACATCAAGACCAAACGGACTAAAAGCTAAAATTATATGTTTCTCTTCAATCGATAGTTTTTTAATAACGAATGAAGATATTTTAGTTATAAGCAATATTTTTGATTAGGAACAGTATTCAGAATAAAACTTCAAAGACGTAATAGTTTTGAAGAAAAGATTTAGACATGACAGAGGCGTAAATTTAAAGTTTCGAAAATTAAATACTTTGATTTTAAAAATTTGTATTAAATCACCACTATAAATTTGAATATTTTTAATTATTATATCGTATATGTGCATTAATTGTGTGAATGTAGAAGTAGAAATTTATGGAGAAAGTTAAAAAATTAAAAAGTTATGAGTGTTTAAATTTGACGTTGCGGTAACACCGAACGAAGTAAAATCGAAAAATAATTGTTCTTCTTCCATCGACAGTTATTCAATAACTAATAAAGATATTTTAGTTCGGTAAATTATTTTTGATTAAGAATTTAATGAGGAATATATTCTTAAAGGTGTAATAATTTTGAAGGAAGCATTTAGACGTAGCAGAAGCGTAAACTTGAAATTATGAAAAATCAATATTTTGATTTTAAAAGTTTGTATAATTTCACTATTATAAATTTGAATATTTTTAATCTATACATCGTATGCGTGCATTAATTGTATAAATTTAGAAGTAAACATTTATGACACATGTTGAAAAACAAAAAAATTATGAATGTTTAATCTCGACGTTACGATAACATCAAACGGACTAAAAACCAAAATTATATGTTTCTCTTCCATCGATGGTTTTTCAATAACGAGTAAAGATATTTTAGTTCTAGAAACTGTTTCTGATTAAGAATAGTATTCAGAGTAAAACCATAAAGATATAATAGTTTTGAATAAAGCATTTAGATATAGCAGAGGCGTAAATTTAACGTTTTGGAAATTCAATACTTTGATTTTAAAAATTTGTATAAAATCACCACTATAAATTTGAATATTTTTAATCATTACATCGTATACGTGCATTAATTGTGTGAATACAAAAGTGGAAATTTATAGAAAAAGTTAAAAAATAATAAAGTTATGAGTGTATAGATTTGACGTTGCGATAACACCAAACGGAGTAAAATCGAAAAATAATTGTTCTTCTTCTATCGACAATTATTCAATAACTAATAAAGATATTTTAATTCCGTAAATTATTTTTCATTAAGATATTAATGAAGAATATATCCTTAAAGGTGTAATAATTTTAAAGAAAGCATTTAGACGTACCAGAAGCGTAAACTTGGACTTATGAAAAATCAATATTTTGAATTTAAAAATTTATATAATTTCACCATTACAAATTTGAATATTTTTAATCTATACATCGTATGCGTGCATTATTTGTGTAAATTTAAAAGTAAAAATTAATGAAAAATGTTGAAAAACAAAAAAGTTATGAATGTTTAATCTCGATGTTACGATAACATCAAACGGACTAAAAACCAAAATTATATGTTTCTCTTCCAACGATGGTTTCTCAATAACGAGTAAAGATATTTTAATTTCAAAAACTGTTTCTGATTAAGAATAGTATTAAGAGTAAAACCCTAAAGATATAATAATTTTGAATAAAGCATTTAGATATAGCAGAGGCGTAAACTTAGAATGTTTAAAAATCAATATTTTGATTTTAAAATTCTGTATATAATCACAATTATGAGTTTAAATTATTTTAATCATTACATCGTATGCGTATATTAATTGTGTATATTTATGAGTAAAAATTTATGAAAAATGTTGAAAAACAAAAAAGTTATGAATGTTTAATCTTGATCTTACGATAACGGCTAAAATATATATTCCTCTTCCAACGCAAGTTTTTCAATAACCATTAAAGATATTTTAGTTCGAAAAATTGTTTTTGATTAAGAATTATATTAGGATTAAAACCTTAAAGATGTAATAATTTTAATTTTAAAGAAAGCATGTAAATTTAGAATTTTGAAATTACAATATATTTATCAATATATATCAATATGCATTTATATAAAGAATTATAGTTCTCTTTCGCATATGTAGTTATATTTGATTAGAATAATATAATTTGCATCCGTAGAATCATTCAAATTCAAATTGAAAATAGTAGAATAAAAGATCAAGAGCGCGTAGATACAACACAAAGCGTCTAAGAGACGGAAAATGCAAAACGAAAATATAGAAACCGATGCCCGGATGTACGACTACACACATATATCGGCATATATTATTGGTCAAAAGACTCAGTGAGCGTATTCGAAATGTGAATTATGATTTCGCAGCCCGAAACGAATCATATTTTCTTTGGATTTTCAAAGGATCACCCTCCGTCTCTTTCCGGGGCATTCGTTCCACTGGCGGCCGTCCTTCCCCGACACATTGTACTGGCCATATCCGTTTACAAATTACAATCGGTCTCACTTCGACCCATTCAGGAGTTCCGCCACCAAAATTATTATTGATACGTAACACTTTGAGGGTGCCAAATAGACATGTTATATTCATAAGGACCGAACTACGACCCGGCAAACTGTTATCCCCGTATTCCACTGTATCCCAGTTGCTCTCGATCAATTCTGAATAACGATTTTTCACGGTGTCAATCCACGATTACTGCAAAAGGGACGGATTTCTCAATCATCGATAGATGTTTATTTGGATGTAAAAACATAATAATTCAATAACAATACGAATTAAAATATCAAATCATCAAGGTTATGTTTTAGGAGGTAAAAAATTGATTACATGAATAATAATAAATATCGTTGAAAACTGAAAACGTTAATACAATGTTCGATTAAACTAGTGTACACCTAGGTTAAAGAATAGTTTGTTAAAGTAGGTAGGGAGTACGACAGGTCATTGTACTGAATATTGTGGTAGGTCAAAAGTACGCTACGGTAAGTAATGATTAAGACAATATACTTTTTATTATTTAAGAGATAAAAGTACGAACGTGAATTGAAATATTTGATAAATCAGTGCATTACAATGTCATCCAGTTGATAATTTATAGGTGTTTCATTCGCGTACAATCTCAGTTATCATTAAATATAATATTTGCTCCATTTCAGACGGAACAAATTAATATTCGCCACGCTTAATAAATCATATCGTGATAATCGGCCGTCTCTGTTTACCGCCCTCCTATTTGCGCGACACGTTCCCGTCTCGCTCTCGCGGAAAGGGTTGGTAATTAAGTTAATGGTCTCGAAACAAGATTGCGTTCGGTTACCAGTTCAACTGTTTCACTGATAAAATTGTTTCTTTATCTCGCAAAGTGGTGAATAATTTACGCCGTTTAAAACGGGACGCATAAATACATTTCCGTTCTCTACGTCTGAGGGCGGAGAATATTTTTCAACGCATTATCTCTCGCCCCCGCGACGATAGATACTCTTTTTTTTCGTCTTCTTCCTCGGGAGTGGTATTATTATTTTAAATGTTTGCTGGAAAGGAACAACGACCGTAATTAGGTTATAATGTTATCTTGCGGAGAATAAGTGGCGGGAGGGGGTTAACTTTTGAAATATTGCTGGATTCTTTATGCACTTAATTAGTTATTATATTAAATATTATTAAATACATAGTTATACAGACAGTTATTACAATTTATGTTGGATATGTTAGACCACTTCTTCGTGCCTGAATTGTAAAACTTTCTTTGCTATAATTGAAGAACATGGTACCAGCAGGACGGAGCAACGTCACACGTGTCCAATACGTCTCTGCCAAGAGTTCTTGAAAATTTCCTCAGTAAATTGATCTCCAACCATTAAAGAAGAAATGCTAAAATCTCAACACTTTAGAAATACAATTTGCTTAGATTGGCGATAAAAATGGTGAAGTAAATTATTTCAATGTGGAAGAACTTTTGCTAAAAATTCTGTAATACAAAAAATGATAACTATAAAAGACAAAAATGTGAAACATTTTAGACATGTGGGAAAGAAATTACCAGGAAATTATCATAATTCGAAGCAAGAATCACTGAAGAAAAATCTGACAAAATAATGGTACGAAAGTAGAAAAGAAAACTCTAAACATCTTTGATATGATTTGATTGGATTTATTTATACGGATACACTTTTTACATAAATATATATCGGGAAAATAAATTACCAAATAAATCGATAATATGAAGCAAAACATGTTAAAGAAAATTCTTCTAATTTTGAAGAGCTTTAACAAAAAAAAAAACTGTTAACACTGTAAGGAACTGCTAGAAATTTATAAGATGAAGCAAAATAAGTAAAGAACATTTTTAAAATTTTGAAGAATATTTGCTAAAAAATTCCGATAGAACTAAAACCGATTGAAAACTAAAAAAGAAAAATGTTAAAAAACTCTAGACATCTGGAAAAGAAATTTCTTTAAAATTATGATAAGATAAGGCAAGAAATATTTTAATTTAAAAATATCCTTCAAATTTTAAGAACTTTTTTTTGTTAAAAATTCTGATGAATCAAAAAATAGTAGAAAACTAGAAAAGAAAAAATGTTTAAAATTTTAGCCATATGGAAAAGAAGTTGTACAAAAAAAAAGATAAGAAGAAGCAAATATCAAAAGTCAATTTTGAAGAATATGTGTTAAGAAATTCTAAGACCAAAAATATATAAAACTAGAAACGGAAATGATAAAAACTCTAGACATCTGAGAATGTAATAGCTAGAAAATTATGATACAATATGATGAAGCAATTTTTTTTTAAATTCTATCAATTTTGAAGAACATTTGTTAAAAAATTCTGATAAATCAAAAATAGTAGAAAACTAGAAAAGAATATACGTTAAAAACCGTAGGCTTCTTGAATAAATTGCGTTTCAAGCAATACGATAAGATGAAGAATGAAAATTTGAAGAATTTTTCCTTAAAAATCTGCCAGTTTTACAGAACATGTGCTAAGAAATTTTGATTTAAAATTTTTGAAAGAACTAGTAAAAAAATATTAAAAACTTTGCTAAAAATTATGATAAAAAGTACTATCAGTTTCGAGGAACATTTGCTAAGAATTTCCGATAAAATAATAACTTATTAATTAATCAAAAAAATAGAAAGGAAAACATATTAAAAAATGTAGACATCTGGGAATGAAATTTTCAGGAAATTATGGTATTCTGAAAAACAACTGCTAAGAAATTTTGATAAAACACAAAAAGTAAAAAAAAAACAGAAAAGATTTTATATATTATATATTTTTTAAATCTGTTACTTTGAAGAACATTTGCTAAGAAATTCTCATTAAACTAATATGATAGAAAACTAAAAAAGAAGCATAAGCAAAAAATATTTAAAAAATCTATCAATTCGAAGAAAATTTCTTAGCAAATAAATTTTGATGAAAAAAAAATTTGATAAAACTAGAAAAGAAAATATGTTAAAAACTGTAGACATCTGAAAAAGAAATTGCTAGAAAATTATGATAAGGTGAAGCAAGAAATAATTTTAAACATCTGTCAACTTTGAAGAACATTTGCTAATCAATTCTGATAAAACAAAAAAATCGCAGAAAAGCCAGAAAATATAAAAAACTCTAGGCATCATGGAAAGAAATTGCTAGAAATTTATGATAACTATGTAAAAAATTTCTATGAGTTTTAAAATGCCGATAAATCACAAAATTATTTAAAAAAACTAGAAAAATAATATATTTGCTAAAAACGGAATATTAAATAAAAATCTCTTAATTTTAAAGAACAACTTCTAAAAAAAATAGAACAAAAACAGACAAGTAAAAAACCTTTGAAAAATAAACTGCAGAAATTTTACGATAAGCTCAAGCAAAAAGTATTGAAGTACATTCTTCCAATTTTGAAGAAAACTTACTAAAAAATCTAATCAAATTAATAAATGTTATAAAATTAGATAAGAAAAATGATAACAACTCAAAACTCTGGAAAAGGATTTGTTAGAAAATTCCGTTAAAATCAAGTAAAAAATATTGTAGAAAATTCTTCTAATTTTGAAATTAAAAAACAAATCTGATAAAACAAAAAATGGTAGAAAACTAGAAAATAATTAATATTAAAAACTCTACACATAGACATCTGGAAAATGAATTCCTAAAAAGTATCTATAAAGCAAGAAATATTGAAGTGAATTTCTCTAATTTTGAAAAACATTTGTTTAAAAATTTTAATAAATCAAAAAATAGTAGAAAAGTAAAATTGAAAAATTGTTAAAAACTCAGGACTCCTCAAAAATAACTGCTGGAAAATTGATGTAAAGTGAAGCAAGAAATTTTGAAGAAAATTCTTCCTACTTTGGAGAAAACTTACTAAAAAATTCTTTTAAAACCAAAAATAGAACTACTATATTTAATTTTATGGAATTCGTGTCTTTATGTATTTTTTAAATTCATTTACTTTTAACACTTTTATTATTATTATTATAGAAGAAAATTAGTATGGAAAAATTGTTTATAACCCTAGACCTCTAATAAAGCTGCTAGAAAATTAAGATAAGGCAAGAAATATTGAAAAATATTCGTCAAATTTCTTTAAAAATTCTGGGAAAACATAAATGGTAAAAAACTAGGAAAGAAAGTGTTAAAAACTCTAGACCTGTAGAAAAGAAATTGCTCGAAAATTGCGGTAAGATGAAATTATTGAAGAAAATAGTTCTAAATTTGAATGTTCTTCGAAAATTTTGATAAAACAAAAAATAATAGAAAGCTATTAAAAACGAGTATTAAAATCGCTAGACATCTGAAAATTTCGATTAGATGAAGCACGAACTATTGAAGCAAATTATTTTAATTTTTATTTGCTTAATTAATCTGCTAAATCAAAATTAGTGGATAATAAGTATACATAAAATTGGTAATAACTTTAGACCTCTGGAAACGAAAAATCTTGGAAAATTACGATTAGGTAAAACAAGATATATTTAAAAAAATTCTTCCTATTTTTAAGAACATTTACTAAAAAATTTCTGATAAATCCAACATGGTAGAAAATTATAAAAGAAAAATATTAACAAATCTAAACATCTGATAAAACAATTGCTGGTAAGTTACGTCAAGATAAAGCAAGAAATAGTGAAGAAACTTCTCCTAATTTTGAGTATTTGTTAAAAAAAAGTTCTGATGAAATAAATGGCTGATATCTAGGCAAAAAAATATTTAAAAGTCTAAACATCTAAGAAAGAAGTTGCTAGAAAAATCCTTTCAATTTTGAACAACATTTACTAAAAAATTCTCATAAAGCAAAAATTAGTAGAAAAATAGATATGAAAAATTGTAAAAACTGCAGACCACTAGAAAAGAAATTGTTAAAGAAAATTCATTAAATTTTGTAGAAAGTTCTGATAAAACAAAAAATGGTAGAAAATTAGGGATAAAATTGTTAGTAACTCTAGAACAGACATTGCTAGTGGGTTATGATAAGATTAAGAAAGAAATTTTGTAGAGAATTCTTCTAATTTTGAAAGTTCTTCAAAAATTCCAAAAAAACAAAAAAAATTGAAACAACAAAACAGAAAGTGTTTAAAACCCTAGATCTCTAGAAATGATATATCTAAAGATTTACAATAAGATACGGCTAAAAATATTAAAGAAAATTCTTTTACCTTTCAAGAACATTTGCTTTAAAACTATGATAAATCAAAAAATAGAAAAATTGTTAAAAACCCTAGACCTTCAAAAAGAATTAGCAGAAATAAATTAAAGCAAGAAATTTTTAAGAAAATTCTTTCAATTTTGAAGAACACTCACTAAAAATTCGGATGAAACCAAAAAATGGTATAAAATTAGAAAAGGAAAACATGTGGAAAATAAATAGCTGCTAAATTTTTATAAGAAGCAAGAAATATTGTGAAAATTTCTCTAATTCTTCAAAAATTCTGATGAAATGGAAAATGATTTAAAAATTTAGGAAAGAAAATAAAGTTAAAAATACTAGACCTCTAAAAATCAATTGCTGGAAAAGTATGATAAGATGACGGAATAAATATTGAAAAATATTAACTTACTCAAAAATCATGATAAATAAATACACTTTTCACTGTGTTTTATCACAATCTATTGTGATAAAAATTTATTTTTAATTTAACGTCGAAAACATTTAAGAAAATCTGATAAAACCAAAAGATATATTGTAAAAAATTCTTAATTGATAAAAGAAAAAATGGTAGAAAACTATAAAAGAAGAAATGTTAAACCTACCAAAAGTTTTTTTTCTAGATTAGATTTTTTAACATGTTTACTTTGCAGGTAACTTACAATAGGATAAAACAAGAAATAGTAAAGAAATTTCTTCTAATTTCGAACAATATTTGCTAAATCAAAGTTCGGAAATCTAGGAAAGAAAAAAAATTAAAAACTCACATTTGGGAACGAAATTACTAGAAAATTATTATATTATAATGCAAGAAATTAAAAAGATAATTCTTCTAATTTAAAAAAAGAAACATTCAACATTGACATAAATTCTGATAAAACAAAAAATGGTAGATTACTTAAAATGAAAAAAAAATGGTAAAACTTTAGATCACTGGAAAAGAAATTGCTGTAATAAATGTATAACAAGGTAGAAGCCTGTAATATGAACAAACAAATGATGGTGAGGAAAATTTGGAAGAATATTTTCTTAGAAAATATAATTATAATATAAATGGTTTAAACTAAAAAAGTAAAAATGTTAAAAAACATCTAGAAAAAAATTGCTGAAAAGATATAATTAATCTCAAATGGAGAGAAGTTAGTTAGCTAGAAGTTATTATAATATTTTTAAAGAGTATCAATCAAATCAAGAAATAATTTTAAGAAATGATGTCTAAAAGATTTTAAAGGAAGATGAAGGAAATATACAAAAGTATCGAACGAACAAATGTTAAAGGAGTAGAAAGGGAATTACTTAATTTTGTATAATTTTTCTTCTTTTCTTCTTTCAAGCATTTCCATCAGCAGAAAAAAACATGCATGTAAGAATGCTAAAAATGTTTTTCAAAAAGTTTAAAATTTACTTAAATAATATATTCTTCAAATTCATGTAGACATTCATAAAATTAAACAGTGAATTAATAAAGTTAGAATTTTGTTGAACCTATCTCATTTTCAGATCAAGCATCTGCAAAATTACTAAAAATTAAAGAAATTTTGAAGTAAAATAGAATAAAATAGAGGCTTCAAAAATTGGAGAAAAACTCCAAACTGGCAAAACAAATTAAACGAAGCAGGTGCTTTTTTCGTTCAAATAAACAACTTTATTTTCGCGATTTTTTCTGGAAAAGAGTTTATAGTCTCAATTTTGCATCACAAATCTATTTGGTTGGCACTGGTAGCATATAATGATGCATGAAATATTTTGCGCATTTAAATCCTATAGTCATAGGTAGTCAAAGGAACTTCAAAACAATATCTGCTTCAAATTACTGAAAACTTTCAAATGATTAAGCTGTGATGTTAACCTCATTATAAATATATAAATAATATAGATTAAAGAGAACTCGAAAATATTTATAATTCACAGTTTATTCTGATGACTGATAACTCGTTTAACACGATTTTGATATTTTGATACAAGCGAGAAGACATATTAGCTTTGCAGACATTCTTAGTTTAATAAAAAGATCAATAACGTTAAGAGTAAATTTGATGACGAAAAACACTTGTAAAGATTTATAATATTGATTTTATTTTCAATCGCCTGACACGTATTTCGATCATTGCTGATCATTTTCAAAGTACTTTGACGACTTTTATGGGACATAACAAGTGTTTTTCTTCATCAAATTTACATTTCTGGTTCCATCAAGAGTGTGTTTCAACAAGAATTATATTAAGAACTTCAAGGTATTGATGCTAAATTAGTAGGTGCAATGTCTCTCAAGCTATAGCTTGAAGTTGATAAAGCAGGCATTTGAAATAAGACCATGCAATGAGTTATTCAGATTCACCAAGAAGTACGATGAAAAACTTGCGTTCGACACAGATTGATTTTTATCTAATAAAAGCGATCCTTCCGTTTCCTGCTAGAATTCTGTTTACAAGCATTAGCTATAGAATTGCCACTGTTATCCAAGGAAATGTGGTAAGATTAAATTTAATAAGTATTTGGAATTTTTACCTTAATTTGGCTTGAACTTCATGGCTTAATCTTTAAGACAAGCTTATGACTACTGGAAGAATCAACCAGGGAACTGTTTAGATGCACACTTACGCCTAGGAAGTATAAAGGGTTAAGAGATTACAAAGATTAAATGGGTATCAAAAATACTTTATATTTCGTACAACAAAATAATTAATTGTAAAGTATGTGCAAGTAAATAGAATAAAATATATATTATTATGCTGAAAGAAAAGCATCCGAATGGAATTTCTTGCGATGTTAAATAAAGCAATTCATAAACACGCATTGTCTCCACGATAAACACATTCAGCGCAATATGTTTAATCCATTAGCGACTCATATAAATACGACCGTAAAATATGGCGCACATAATGAAGGATGAGTCAAGAAGCGTATCGTAACCGAGTCCAGCTTGTTTTTGCCTCCGGTGTATATCTGTGTATCGGATAGGGGGTCGTTGTCGGCCTTCCAGTCCGTATTCATTGTGTAGTGGATAAATAGGTTTTGACAGGTCTCCTGGGTCATGCATAATACCACTTGTCCATATGTTGTAGAAACGTTGCGCGCCCCCTCACCATCAAGACTTTTATCCACTGCCTGAAACTTTAATAACAAGCATCAGGATTACAATTAATTATTTATTAGATACAATAATAATAATAATAATCTTAAAACCTTCAACTTATCGGTTATTTCTTAGATGTAGAATTCATCTTGTTTACATGGAATGTTGAAAAAGAGCAATAGATCAAATACGTTCCACCATCCCCTCTAGCAAGCTCTGGATAATTATAGTTGCAATAAAAAAACATAAAACGAGTAGCAGAAGTTGGAAAGTAGGAAAAACGTCCCCTGTATAGTCTGCATACGCGGTGGAAAGATGGCGCCCGATTTACATAGAACGACGCTTTATGCTAATGTCCCTGATTTATAGTTATTTTTATTTGATTCTCGGAATTATTATATGGACTGTATCCGTATGGATGGAAATCATATTTTATGTGCTGAGTAGAAGCTTTCGCCGGCCCGAATCGATTCCAGAGTGAGAATTATTTCTGCGGTTCGGCTTTTATGGCACTTTTATGTGTTTATGTTTATACTTGTATTTTTCGTCTGTTTTTTTTGCTCCACTTCTTCTTCGGCGAGGTTGTGTACGCAGACGGGATTATTCGAGTTTTATTTCCTCCCCCACACTTCCGCATACAATAGTTTGGGCGTGTGTTAGCCACTACAAGGCAAAACTTTACCTACCAATAAACGCGGAGAAGAATCGCACGGATTTAAATTAATATCTAACGTATTTTATTATCGTCTATTTGTGTGCAAGACGCGGAAGCACCTTTACGTTTCCTTCCCTTGTAAACGCCCCCCGAATGGTTGGGCTTCAGCAGCGCCGCATTGGGGAGCTCCATTTACAGACGTGTTCGAACGTGCCCTCAGGATCAGAAACGGCGTTCCTTACATCCCTCCATTTCAACGTTACAGCCACCCAAAAAACAACTTCGAACTCGAATCTCGTAACCATAATGATACTAAATTCAATGGGGTAAAACACTTGTTAAGTTCCATAATATTTTTATTTTCAGTTGCCTGACACGTGTTTCGATCATTCCTGATCATTTTCAAAGTACCCCATTGAATTTACATATCTCGTTCCATCAAGAGTGTAGCTCTACCAGTATCAATTACATAATGATACTGTTGGTGAAGTAATTTAAATACGTTAATTCTCTATTTAAAATAAAAATCAACTATTGAAAAATTACATTAACTAATTACAGCCTCAATAATTCTATCACAGAGTTTGTTAAAAAGTATACAATAAGAATTGTTAAAAGTCACATTTTAAAACAACTATAATTAACAAATATTGTCTCTAGCAATAATCTTAGAAACAATTATTTAATACAGAAGACAAACTCTAAATTACAGTTTTACAATACATATTTTGAAATTTCAATTAAACACAAATAAATGTGAATTTGAATATTTTTTTAATAAGGGACAAGTGCAAATGCTTGTGACAAGGGCGACACTCTTCTCCACTTGTTAAAAGCTTTTGGTCGGTACAGTCAATTTAAGCTCTCAGCGTTTTTTTTTTGTCAGCGCGTATCAAAGGACAAAGCACCCTAAACTCTAATACCAGTGAATAGTTTTCAATGCGAATCGTATAACCTGCACATATGTTCACTTACACCCCTGGAAGGTAATTTCGACACGGACCGGTACTGAAACGCAACGCGTACTCCGTTACCGCACTCAAAACTTTCTACCGATTTAGTTTATATCATTGCCGGAGATGAGGGATCGCTAATACAGCCGAGTATTTATTCATTTCATTCATGGGTTTAAGGGTAGTTTTCTGGCTATAGTTAAGGTTTGGGGCCTTGTAATGCCATATGTTGGTCCACGCCGCCAACATGCGAACAGATGGGACTTGTACGCCAAAAAGTCATTAGCCAATATTGTAACAGGGTATGAGTGTGAGTGCGACAAGTGCCTTGATTATTATCGATTATTCGAACGGATTTAGGAGAGAAGGAGATTAAAGTTTCGGTCCGCTAAAAAGTTATTTATTTCCACCCTTGGAATGATCAAGTAAGAACTGATTTTCAGATGGTTGTCCCTTAGCAGTGATTGATGCGAGGCCACGCTCAGGTCACATGTGCTTATAATTGCTTCTTTACTCGGGAGACTTGCCCGACAAATATCTACTTTTTACTCTGATGCCTGAACACATTTATGTCAATATTATACGTTTCCTTGTTCTTGTGGGAAATACATCATCAATACCAATTCGTATTTTTTTTTCACCTAATCAAATTGTGCTGTTCGATTAAGTTTAATTATTAAAATATTGATAACTTACAAAGTTGATAATTACATTATCAACAAAAACCATGAATTTGATTCATTTTATTACGCGATCAAAGTGAAATCAGTGATAAACAAACAAAGTGTTTATCAATTCTTTACCTATTAGATCAAAGTCATATTTCAAAAGTTCATGAAGATATATAAAGATTTTGTAGAAGAAATAAAAGAATGTTCAAATTTTAGAACTACTTCTCATATACACATACTTATTTGTAAGAAGCTAATTTCAAAATCTTGTCTAGAGAGTTTTAATTTATTTAATTTTTGTATATATATTGTAATGTTTGTTACACCTTCTACTTTAGTAGTAAGTTTGTACTCTTTTGGAAATGATGTAATAATTCGAAGCACGTGTCAGGAAACTGCCAATAAAAACAAGGAACACAACAAGTGTCATGATTTTAATAACCCTGTGAAATACCAGTTCTATTAATAGTGTAACCTAGGAAGTATTAATTTAAAAACATTTCAACAATCAATAAAAAATTCCAAGTTGTTACATTTTTGAAGCTATAATGTTATGCAAATTTCCTACAATTAATAAATAAAATCCAAGATTTTATCAAAGAAATCAAAGATATTTAAATATAATTTCCAGATCTAAAAAATAAATAGATCCATAAATATATGATTACTATTAAAAAGTAGAAACTTAAAACTTGAGAAAAGATAGACTTTAATTTTTGAATTTTTTTCAGTTATACCTTGGTAATCAGTTTAAAGAAAATGGGAATAGAATTTTTCGATAAAATAAAGCAAGAAATAATGAAAACTTCTTCACAAACTTAGAAATTCTAACATTGTTTCTACAAACAAGATGAGCCAGATATGTTCAAAAATTTCTAGAAAATTATAGCATTTTGAAGAAGATGTTGGAAAATTGGAAAATTTTTAAAGTCAAGAAAGTTTATAAACCGTAAAAAACTAAGACAAAATAAACCTGAAATGTTCCAAAATTCTGAAAGGTTTTTAAATGTTGGACACAACTTTTTTTTAAATTTTAGAATCCTCGAAAAAAATTTTAAAATTAAAAGAAATAGCTAAAAATTCTGATAAAATAAAGCAATAAATTGTGGAAAACCCTTAGGAGCTAGATAAAATGCTGTTAGAAAATGTTATAAACTTGGAGGAAACGTTTCTGTAAAAATACAATTGTAAAAAAACTGTGCACAAATGAAAATGTAAAATTTTTTGAAGTAATGTTTATTACAGCAAGATGAACCAGAGATGTCGGAAATTTTAAAGATCATTGAAGGATATTCAAAAGAAAAAATATTAAATAATTCTAAAATTCTCGAAAATTTTTAGCAAAAAAGTCGTTAGAATTTAGAAAAACATTAATGTTAGTAAAATCAAGCAAGGAACAGCGGAAAATCATTAGTAGATATAGGAAAAGTTGATAAAAATTAATATGTTTTAGAAGAAAAGTTTCTGGAAGTTTTTATTTAAATATAAATAAATTCTTCACAAACAAACTTAGTTTTTATTTTTTTATTTTTCCAACAAGATAAACCAGAGATATTGGAAAATTTTAGGATGGTCATAATTTGGAAGAAATATTACTAGAAAATTATACAATTCTGTATAAAAACAATTTTTAGAACTTTCAAAAAAGTTATCAAAATTTGTAAGAGAAATCTTATAGAAAATTCTAGAAATTTGGAAAAAAAGTTTAGGGAAAATTCTGAGAAAATAAAACAAGAAATAGTCTTCAAACTTAAAAATATAAATTTTTTCTACAATAGGTTGAGGTAGAAATGTTCGCTTTAAAGTCTTTAAAAAAATCTGTGATAATCGAAGTTAATTATCATAATTTGGAAAACATTTCTAGAAAATTTTGGAACTTTTGCAGAAAGCTTTCAGAATTTCAAAGAGAATTGGGGAAATATTTAATTAAAATCAAGCAAGTAAAGGTGAAAAATGATTAAGAAATAGAAAGAAACCTTTTAGAAAATTCTAGAAATTTAGAAGAAAAGTTGAGGAAAAATTAGAAAATAGTCTTCAAACTTAAAAATACTATTTTTTTTCTACAATAAGATAAGGTAGAAATGTTTGGAAAGTTTTTAAAGAAAATTATTGCAATTTGGAAAAGAAGTTATTGAAAAATTTAGAAAAAAAACGAAAGAAAGTTTTCTAAAAACTCTTATAAACCTTTGAAAACAAATCTCACACTTTGTAAGTGAAGTAGCTGGTAGAATAAATAGAATAAAGCAAGAAACTGTAGAAAATCGTTAAGAAATAATAAAACCTCTACAAATGAACTTATTAAAATTTTTTGAAGTTTTCACAAAATGAGCAAGAGATGCTAGAAAATTTTAGGATCCTTAAAGTAAATTTTGTCACATAAAAAGAAAGGCCATTATTCTAAAATTCTGAAAGGAAGAATCTTGGAACCGTTGTAAAAAATATCTCACGATTTGGAAAAGAATTTGTGAAAGATTTTAATAAAATCTAGGAAGACATTGTGAAAAATCTCTAAGAAATAGAAGAAAAATGTAGATATTTGCAGGAAAATTTGTTGAAAAAAACAAAAAAATAAACATTTCATCAGATGCAACTGAAATTTTACAAGGTTTCTGTGATAAGCAAAGGCAGAAATCTAAATTTCTCGAAGAAACATTGTTGACAAACTTTAGAATATTTGCAAAAAAATGTTCACAATATGGAAGAGATTTAGCAAAAATAAAAGAAATAGTAGCAAATCTCTAAGAAATAGATTTTAAAAAAAATGTAGTTATTAGGAGGAAAAGATGTTGAAAACCACTGAAAAAATACACAAAAAATAAACATTATATTATAAACAAAAAGAAAACTACTGAAATTTTACGAAGTTCCTCTGATAAGCAGAAAGCCAGAAATCCAGAAAAAGTTTAGAACCTTTGCAAAAAATGTTCACAATTTGGAAGAGCAAAAATAGAAAATATGTAAGAAAAGTTTAGAAATTTAGAAAAAAAGTTGCTGAAAAATCTAATAGAATAAAACAAGAAAGCATAAAATTCTCTACAAACAGGCAAATAAAAAATGTGTATGATAAGATAAACCACATTTATATTTTGTTAATTCATATGAATTTTGTACTTAAGAGGAAACTCGTTTAATAAGTAAATAAATATGTTTCTAAGCCAGAAATATAAGAATATTCTGGGATCATTGAAAAATATTCTCGTGTTTTTAAAAGAACTTGCTTAATTAAACAAAAAATACTGGAAAATCTGTAAGAAAGGCTAAAAGATTATTGGTTGATGGCTAATGAAGAAGAAGAAAAATCTGTAATGTTTATTGTTTTCTTAGTGATAGCAAATATATCATCCACATATCTAATCCACGTTTTAGGGAAGTTAATTAAACTATTTTTGGCTTTATTCTCAAAACTGATCATGAAAATGTTCACAAGAAAAGGTGAATAATATTTTCCTTTAAATTCGAAAGCGTTTGAATCCATGACTAATTTTGTTAATTTAATGTAAGTGTCTACTTTGTTTGTTGGAATATTATTTTCTTTGTACATCTAGTGCTTAAATAAAACAATGAAGAAAGGATCTTAACCGCATTTTTATTTTCAATAAAGATGTTTATCTCTCTTTGTAAGAAACAGAATTTCTGAAAAATTGGAATAAAGAAGAGTGACAAATTTTCAATAAATTGGAACTAATAAAATTTTCGGAAAGAAATATCTACGACAAGATAATTATAGTTATAGAAATTTCAGAAGATGCAAAGAAAAATTGAAAATTCCCATAAAATAGAGCAAGAAAGAGTAAACACATTTTCAATAAGGACAAAAATACTAAATACTAAAATAAAATTCTGTAATTAAGAAAAAAATTACTAGAATATTTTTAAAGCCTCAAAAAATTTTTTACAATTTGAAAAGAAAGTCGCTGAAGAAATTTTATAAAATAAAGCAAAACTAAAATTTTGATTTTTTATTTTTTTGATTAGAAGTTTCTACAATAAGCTGAGCCAGACATTTTGGAACATCTTAAGAGCGTTGAAAGAAATTCCCGCAATTAGTAAGAAAATTTTATTCAAATAAAATAAGAAATAATGGAAAATCATTAATTAATTCTAGGATGTCCGAAGGAAATTCTCGTCTGAGGTTGAGAAATTACAAAAAAAATTTAAAAACTTCATACAATTTGGAAGAGGAGTTCTTTAAAAAGTAAAAACAAGAAAAAATTATTGGAAAATCTTTAAGTTGTGAAAATTTCAGAAGTTTGGAAGAAAAATTGCTTGAAAATTTCCACAAAATGAAGCCAGAAAGAGGAAAGAAAATACTAAAATAAAATGGGTTAAGACCATAGATATTGGAAATTCTTGCAATTGAATTGAAAAAATTTTGGGCGGGGTTCACAATCACAAAGTGTACTTCCACTCAAACCCATTTTTTTCCATGATGCTTACAGAACAACTTATACATCCGGATTTATTTATAAATTCTTTCATTTACATTTTTGTCGCCTTTTTAGGAGAGACAGTTTTTAGCTGTTAATGTTAACGTGATAAGTAAAACAAAAATGATGTAAGAAATTTACACTAACTTACTTAATTAATTCTAAAATCTACAAAGAAATTTCTCGCAATCAAGAAGAAAAATTCTAAAATTTTTGAAAATATTATTAACGCCTAACAAAATTCTCACAATTAGGAAAAGAAGTTATTTAAGTAATAAAACGTGAAACAGTTATTGGAAAATATTAAGTTGTAGAAATTTCAGAAATTTGAAAGTAAAATTTCTTGAAAATTTCCATAAAATTATGCAAGAGTAAGCAAATTCTCTATAAACAAGAAAATACTAAAATAAAATAGAATAGGACCAAAGATATTGGAAATCCTCGCAATTAAGAAAAAATTGACTAGAAAATTATAAAATCCTCGAAAAAATTGCTACACTTTGGAAAAGAAGTTGCTGAATAAATTTTGTAAAATAAATCAAAACAGAGTAAAAATGTTTGATTAAAATTTATAAAACAAAAAAGTAATTATGTAAATTTCCTAAGATTCAATTCTACAAATTAGGAAGTAAGTTTGGCACTTAAAACATTTTATAACTAGAAACTATGAATTCTTGAATCTTAAAGGCATTTGCTTTGTGGTATATTTCGATATTAAGAGTAAATAAAGTTTAAAATGGTATAACAAAATAAAAGTGTTTTTTTTATTCTTAACAAGAAACTGTTAAATGAATCGTCATCAAGAAAGTCTTCATAGATCAACTGATACCAGAAAAATAGAGAAATGAAAGAAGCCTTTCCAAATACGATCAAAATTTTTGTAGATTATTATTATGTATAATATCTTTTATAGTATGTTGGATAAATAAATACCTAAACCTAAAACCTATTAAGATTTTCAAAGTGAAATTTCTTCGACAATATGAGCTATAGATGTAAGAAAATTTTAGTATCCTCAAAAATTTGGAAATAAAATTATTAAAACTTTAAAAAATTCTGTTCTGAACCTTCGCAAAAATGGGTAAAATTCTTGAAACTGTTTGATAAAAGTTAAGCAAAAAAATAATGGAAAATAAAATAGATAAAATTAAGCAAAAATTGGTGGATAATAATTAAGAAATAAAAACAGAGTTGCCGAAAATTATGATAAAATAAAACAAGAAAAAGTGAAAAATTCTTCACACACAGAAAAATACTAAAAATTGCAAATAGAAGTTTCTACGACAGGATGAGCTAAAGATTTTGGAATATTCTACAATTCTTAAAGGAAAGAAATGTTTGCAATTTGGAAGTGAAGTATACTAAAATTTGCAAATAGAAGTTTTTCAAATACAAGATAAGACAAAGATGTTGGAAAACTCTACAATTCTTGAAGGAAAATTTTGCAATTTTGAAGTGAAGTTACTACAAAATTCAAACATCCTGGAAAACAAATTCGAATATTTTTAAAAGCCTCGAAAATATTGCTACACTTTGGAAAAGAAGTTGCTGAATAAATTTTGTAAAATAAAGCAAAACAGAGTGAAAATTTTTGAATAAATTTGTATAAAATCAAAAGAGAAATTATGTAAATTTCCTAAGAAATATCAATTATAGAAATTAGGAAGAAAGTTTGCTTAAAAATTTCAATAAGCAAGATATTAACACTCACGTTTTCTACTGTTGTGAGGCCACCTAAAAAACGTTTATAACTAGATACTATGAATTCTCTGATCTTAAAGGCATTCACTTTGTGGTATATTTCGATATTAAGAATAAATAAAGTTTAAAATGGTATAAAACAGTAAAAGAATTTTCTTTATTCTTAATTAGAAACTATTGATATTTTCAAAGTGAATTTTCTACGAGACGAGCTATAGGTGTAAGAAAATTCTAGGATTCTCGAACGAATTTTGGAAATGAAATTATTAAAAATTTCTGTAAGAAAATTTTTTGGAAAATGGGAAAATTGCTGAAAATTTTTGATAAAAGTTAAGCAAAAAAATAATGGAACATAAAAAAGGTAAAATTAAGCAAACATTTGTGGAGACTAATTAAGAAATAAAAACAGAGCTATTAGAAAATTCTGGACAGTAGGAAAACAAGTTTCTGAAAAATTATGTTAAAATAGAACAAGAAAGGGTAAACAATTTTCCACAAACAGAAAAGTAGTAAAATTTGCAAATAGAAGTTTCTACAATAAGATTAGCCAAAGATGTTGGTAAATTCTGCAATTCTTAAAGTAAATGTTTGCAATTTGGAAGTGAAGTATACTAAAATTTCAAATAGAAAATTTTCAAATACAAGATAAGATAAATATGTTGGCAAACTCTACAATTCTTGAAGGAAAATTTTGCAATTTGGAAGTGAAGATACTGGAAAATCCTGGAAAATAAATTCGAAACATTTTAAAACCCTTGAAAATGGTTTGAAACAGTTTTTATAAAATAATGTAAAAAGTGGAAAATAAAACAAAAGTTAAAATCAAGCTAGAAATGTCGAATCATTACACAGGCCAACATTTTTTTCATGAAAAAGTGTTTCATGTTCAATAGGTGTCCTATAGTAAATGGGGTGTGCTGATCACGAATCTGTGCTTAGTTTTTTTGCAACACGTCAGCTTTTCAGGAAAAGTGTGTTGGAAATTTTTCATGGTAACTGCCAAAAATATTGACAAAATATTTATATATAAAATTACACTGCAATATTAAGTTGTTCATTAAAAAAACAATGCAGTATAATCTACGTTAGACAATCGTTGTTTTTTTTGAATAAAATAGTTCTCTTTTTCCCTCAAAGCTGCGTTTTGTAGTTTTCTTTTTGTGGATATTTCTTTTGTGATCTTCCTTGGTAACGTCTCTCCATCTCCTTTATGTCTTGATGGAACCTCTCTCCCTGTTCCTCGCTGACAGCTCTAAGATTTTCGGGAAAAGAGTCAACGTGGGAATTCTGAAAATTAAGTTTGACGCCCATATTGCATCCCAGCTTTTCGACCATGTTGGCTACAATTTCTTTGTAGTTTGGAAACTTGTTTCTAAGGAAACCGTCTATTACTTCTACGAAAGAACTCCATGCTTCATATTCATCCTGGGTCATTGTATTCTGGAACAATCTGTAAGATTTTAAAGTTCAAATTTCAGGGCCTACAAAAATTCATTATAAACGAGAATATTTTTTATGTCTAATTACATCACTAATACAAAACTGTATTTTATATTTAAGACTTTAAATTAGCACATGCATTGTGTATAAAACTACGAATGCGTTTCACGTTAATAGGCATTGTATCAGTTTTAAAATATGGACAAACATATGTGGGCCCTATGCATTCATCGCCGGAGCCAGTGGTTTTCAATACCAGTAAGTACTTTACAATATGGCAAGATCAGCCCTATATTTCACTACGGGGGTCCGCAATTAAACGGCTTTCCACCATATGTGCACCAAACCACAGTGCAGGTGCCCCGTACGGAGCACACCCACCCGAAAAGCGCCCTTAGAGCGAGGGGCGATAGAATCGGCGGCGCATTTCTAAAGCGACGAGATGTTTTTATTTGCGATGAGATTACGAATTAATCTATAGACTGCAGCTAGATTAGGGTGGCCGGGCTCGTGTTAAGGCCGGATGGGCTAGGGGTGGAATATCGATGAAAGACGACTGATTAGCTGGGTAAATATAATTAAATGCTTCAAATGTGGTCAAAACGTGATGGGTTGAAATCACCACAAAAAAATGTATAATGCAGTATTATAAAATGTAATAATTGACTCTTTAATTTATGCAGAATATTAAAAAATTGATTAAAATTTCTTCACTACTTTATTTGTAACTAGATCATTATCGTCGATATTGGTTTTTTTTGATTTCGTGAAGAGTATATCAATATAAATAACACTGTTAAACAATTGTGAAGAAAGGATACAATAGTTTTATTTATGATGATCATTATTAATTAATTAATCAAACAAATAAAGTAGTGAAGAAAGGTAAAGAATTTGTTTGTTTCACATTTTTTTTTATATTTACTCGACTACTTTCACTGGTTACAGCATTATTATGAGATTAATGTTTATTTATCAATTCTTTGCCTATGAACACATAATGTTTCATCAAGAGACAAGTAAGAAAATTATTCAAGAAATACGTGAAGAAAGGTTTTTAATCAAGTTATTATCATCTCAATCCAAAAATAGTAATAGTAATAATAATTGTGTGTATTACGATGGATTAAAATTGTGTACTTCTATTGTATGAGTAAAATATATGGGAAAAAAATAAATTATAATAATAGGATTATGTAAAATCGTTAGGGGGGGAGGGGATTTGAGAAAATAGTAAATAAATGGATGATTTGATAGTTGTTGAAAGACACTTTAGAAAGAACCCGCGCTTCATTTATGATCGCGTTTAGTATTAATCGCCCTCTGGTGCCGCTGCAAATTGTTATTTGATTAGAAAAATGATTAATGCCCCGGACTGTATGCTCGCAAACTGACACCATAAGTTATTCAAGCAAGAGGATTCTTTTAGAAGCGATGAGAATCAGCTTTCGCCTTTTTTTTCTCGCGTCGATTTGAAACGCGGTAATTAATTAATGTGGCGAAATTTTATAAGAAATAACAATAATGATAAGCAAAAAAATTATATCCTAGTTTATTCTGGAGTATACATTAAGCCCTAAAGTAGTTTTTTACGACTGTACGCAGAGCAAATTCGATTAATAGATAATCTGAAAGGCTAATTATGTGAAAGTTAAAACTAAATATTACTTTATTTTCTATCTTAAAAGATTATAAATACGTTAATTTACGTGGATAATATAATACGTACAATATTTTCAGTTCGACCTTTTAATGACCTGCGTGTAGTTTTCAATTGTAATCGTGTGCACCTTTAATACGCTGATATACGTTTCAGCACAAAAAAACAAACAAACAAAAACCTGTGGACCAATCAGCGCTCTCCAACGTCACACTTTTTTTGTGCATCTTGCAACGCGTTACCTGCGTTATCACAATCGGTTAGCGTCAGTATCAAAATTATCGTCGTCGTCGTTAATTGTGCGGGCTCGAATATTTTCTTAATAATTCGCGTTAATTTATATTATCTTCTAACGCGAACTGTTTAAAGAAAACGTGTGCACGTGGAAAGTATTATTTGTGATTCAAGAATAAACATCATCCCTGTAATGGAGGAACTTGATTGAAGGTATTATAATAGAGAGATTTAAATAAAAATTGATTGAGATTTCATGTTAATACTAAAAAAATAATGTTACAATAAAAACTACATCGAATAATTTCATGTTATTTACGATTTAAAAATACTTTGAAAATAATTTTTTGTAAGTAACACGTATATGTAGGTTGTTTATTAATTCAATTAATTAATGTATTTATATAAGGCACATTTTAATCTATTAAAGCCTATTCAATTTTTTCTAATTAGTTTGTTTAGAATATATTGAAATGTATATTTTTTTGGTCATTTATTTTCACAGATAATGTCCTAAATGTATTTATTCCCATTACACACTTAACTTTAAAATTCTGGATTCATTTATACAACATACTACGCATTTCTTTACGATTCGTATTTTTTTACAGATTGCAACCGTTTCAAAAGTACGCGTGTGCTTCGTTTCTCCACATCCCCTCCGCCTCGACTTTGGATTTTCCGATTCCGCTAAAGGTAGGTTCTGCAAGAGATGAAGCCAAGACGCCACTGTGAGTTTTTTTTCGTTCTTTCTTTTTCTCTACTTTTTTTTTAAAGCCTGACAATAATTAACTAAGCTTATTTTGACTAGGTCCATTGTCTCATCTGTTTTTTCTGAACACTTTATAAAAACATAAAATATAATATTATTGATAAGGAACACATAGTGTTCGAAATGCACATTTAGTGATTAAATATAATAGTAAAGTAAGAAATACAATGATATACGGCATAAAAGTGCAAAAATAAAACTATGAAATTCATAATATTTTTTAAATAAAGAAATTACTTAACTTTTTTTTTGATATCACTTATATTTTATTTTCTGTAAAATTGAAAGTAGTTGCAGAAAATAAAAATAAAACAAGTAATAAAATGTATTGTAATGTAAGTCCTTTAGATTGTATTAAAAAATTAAGTATTTCTTTATTTACAAAATTAAAAATGGATCATAAAATGTTTAACTATCTTCATAGGCCAAAATCTTTACCTTTATTTTATGTGAATAAATTTTAAATACGTATTTCATTATATTTTTATTTCCTATTATATTTTTCACACTTGGAAATAAAGAAATTTACGCCAGATAACTTTTAAAAATGTAAAAATGCACTTCAATAAAACTCTGGCTTAAGATTTTAGCCATTACATGCATATTTATGTCAATTTTACAAGGGACTAAATTATTGACATTTTATTACGTTTCATTGCGTTCTTACCAACAATATTACTTTAAAACTATGCTATTTTGTCATACCAATTGGAGGGTAGGTTAGAGGACACCCGCTCACCCTACATATGTATTTAAACTTATTTTTAGAATGCTAAGCAAAAACAGAATAATTGAAGTAGAGACATTTTTACTTTCCCTATATAGTATATATAGGGGAAGTTTGTTTTCGTGCATGAAAATGTCTGTGGGCGCTGTATCTCAAAAACGAATGACCCTATTGAGATGAAACTTTAAACTTAAGGTTTTATCATTAAAAACTGAAACTGAAAAGCTTTTGGTGAAGATTCATAGACCGGAAGTAGATGTTTACTCGAGGCGTTTTTTTGTTTTTTGGTGATATTTTTCTAAATATAAAAAAATGTAAAAAACGGTTCAAACAAAAGTTAAAGGAAATAGAAAATTGAACAAGTTTTATTGAAATATATTTTTCATAAAATTCTTAACTTTTGAGAAAAAAGATAAAAAATGAAAATTTTGTCAATTGCTAATAAACCATTCGAGGTATATGAAATATGTATTAAAAATAATTGTAGAAAATTCAAAAGTAAAGAAATTATTAAAAGTAACATTTTTGCGTAAACCTCATAGTTTTCGAATTAAATTTAGGAAAAGTACTATGATGGCCACATCACCATTTGGAAAGTATTGTTTTCGTTAATGAGAATATCTGGATATTTTAAACTTAATGTTTTATCATTAAAAACTGTAACTGAAAAGCTTTTGATGAACATTCATAAACCGGAAGTGGATTTTACTCGAGGCGTTTTTTTTTTTGTTTTTTCTCAATATTTAAAATATAAATTTGAAAAATATTACATAACTTTTCAAACAAAAGTTAAAGAGAATGAGGAACTGAACAAGTTTTATAGGCATATTTTTCATAAAGTTCTTAATTTGTGAGAAAAATATTTAACTTTAGACTATTTCAGAAATTTTTTTAGATTTTTCTTTAAAGATTCTTGAAATTTCCGTAATTTCTCCTCCATACTTTTAATTTTTATTGCAACTTCCTGTCCAAAGAATTTTCATCGAAAATTCTAGAAATTTTGAAAGATTTTGTTCAACTTTTTCTATTAAAAAATTTTCTTCTAAATTTCTATAATTTTCTCAGATGATCCATACTTTTAGTTTTTCTTTTACATTGAGGTTTCTAGAATTTTTCACAAGATTTCATTTTAAGTTTATAAAACTTTTTTTGAAAATTCTAAAAGTGTACAGTAATTTCTTTTTCTTATCTAATAAATAAATAGATATTTCCAGAATTTTTAGCAAAGAATTTATTCGAGAGTTTGACAATTTATTAAGAAATTTTCTTCTAATTTTCTAGAACTTACTTATAGGCTTCTAAAAGTTTCAGGAATTTCTTTTTTGCATCTTCCTTTCCAAAGAATTTTGATCAAGGATTCTAGAATTTTTCAGTTTTCCTTGTAGATTTCTAGAACTTATTTTGAGGATTCTAGAAGTTAACAGTAATTTATTCTTCAGATTTCCAGAATTTTTAGCAAAGGTCTTATTCGGGGGTTATAGATTTTTTTAGAATTTTCGTTTCAATATTTTTAGAATATTCTTTGAGGCTGTTTTCAGTAAATTCTCTTCCGGATTTTAATGTTGTCTTCAAGGATCAAAAATTTAAAAAAATATCTTTTCCAGAATTTTACTCTTTTTTTTCGAGAGTTCAGAAATTTCTAATAACTCATATTCAGATTTGGAGGCTATAGATTTCTCTAGAAAATCTCTTCCTAGAAATCTAGACTCTTTTCAGTAATTTCTCCTCCAGATATCAAGATTGTTTTTTTCAAGCTATCTTTTAAATTGCGAAGTTTTTAGATTTTTCAAGAATTTTTTATCTAGAAATGTAGATTTTTCAAAGGTTTCTAGAAATTTCCAACAATTTCTTTTGTAGAGTTCTAGAAATTTCTCCAAGGAGTCTACTATTTTTTTTCTTAAATGTTATTATTTGTTGTATATTTAGATTGTAGCATTTCAATAATGATTTTAGAATTTCCTATAAATATCTTTTCAAAAATTTTAGTATCTTCCGTTAATTATTTAGATTTATTTCCTTATTTTGTTGTTTTTTTTTTTCTCAAAAAGGTCTGTAAATTATAGTATTTTTGAGCAAGTTGTTTTAGATATAGCAAAGTAATTTTTTGAGGGTAGTTTTTTAGAATGTTTTTGTTGTTTTTCCGGAAATTTTCTCGAAATTTTAGGAATTTCTTATCTAAATTGCAAAAAAAAAAATTTCAAGATATTTAGTCCATCAACTTGTATTTGATGTTAGGAATCATTTCGTAAAAGAATATTTTAAAACCGCCTTGCTATGAAAAGTTATTTTAAAAATACTGAAAAACAATTTAAAATCGAATGTCTAAATTTAAGCATTTTTACTTCTATTCGTTGCTGGTAATTTATTGGCGAAAGAATTTTCATAATTTCATAACTATTCCAAGAAATATAGCTAAAATATAAAAAAGACAATTGAATAACAAATTTTTAATTTTTATTCTATTAATTTGAATTGGACGTCAGCAATCGTTTCGTAAAAGAATTTTTACAATCCGTCCATCCTGTAAATAGTAATTGTAAAAATACTGAAAAACAATTGAAAATAAAGTTTTTGATTTTTTGTCTATGAACTTGTATTTGATGTTAGAAATCATTTGGTGAAAGAATTTTTTAAATCCGTCCGTGCTGTAAAAAGTTATTCTAAAAATACTGAATAACAATTGAAAATCGAATGTCTAATTTTTAGCATTTTTACTTCTCTTCGTTTGGTACATAGGGTGGATGGGTGGCCACTGTCCCACCTTCCAACCACTACAAAATGAGCAAGAGTTTACTTAAAGAACGGCGTCAGAGGAAAAAAAATCTTTACAGAAAAATAAACACATTTATAATTATGTATACAATCAATCAATGTTTGCGTATGTGTTGCTCATTGGATCGTGGGATACTGGCCACCCATCCACTCAACATATAATTTTAAATATCCATCATTGCCATTCTATTAGATTTCAATAAAACTACATCACTTAAAGGTGTTGAAGTTGAAGATTTGATAAGTCACATTTTAGTTTAGCTTTAAAAGCATATGTAGGGTGGGTGGGTGGCCACTATCCCACCCTCCAACCAATATAAAACAAGCAAGGGTCTACCTAGAGAACGAGGTCAGAGAAAAAATAAGGGTCGAGAAAAATATAGGAAAAGTACCATGATGGCCGCCATATAGCCATTTAAATAAAAATCTCTTTGAAGTGTTTACTCTAAATATTGTTAAAAACCACCCTATGCATTTTAATAAAATTTGCAAGATATATTTAAAATATTGAAGAAGACATAAATTAATTATCACTAGTTTTATTTTTTACTTGGAAGTGTTTTTCTTTGAAAATTTTGAAAACCTTAAGATGAATTTTGATGAAATTTGCAGGATATCTTCCTCAAATTTGTGGCTTTGAGGCATAAAACAAATCAATAACTAATGATTACTAGTTTTCCAATAATTTCTACTAAAATTTGCTGTTTTGTATACAAAAATTGATCTGTAGGGTTTTTGTTTGAATTATTCAAAACCTCTCGATAAATTTTGATGGAATTAGCAGGATATATTCCTGAAATGCATGGCTTTGAAATATTGAAGAAGGCAAAAGTTTGTCATCTATAGTTTTTAAGAATTTCTAGTAAATTGTCTTTGTTTTTTTTTAATAAAAATGAGTTCTTTTATTTTTTTTAACTACCCCAAAAATTATGATGTAATTTGCAGAATATATTCATGTAATGTGTGGTTATGAAATATACAACAAATAAACAATAAAATATTTTTCAAGAACTATCACTAAAATTTGTTGATATGTTTTATAGTAATAATTTCTCTTTAATTTTTTGAAAACCACACAATATATTGCAGGATATATTCCTGAAGTTTCTTTAAAATATTGAAGAAACCAAAAATTAATCATCACTAGTTTCCAAGAATTTCCACTAAAAAATGTTTGCTTTTTGAAATTTTGAATTTCGATAGAATTTGCAGGATATATTCCTTAAGTCGGTTAAAACATGGGCTGATTCTTCGGGGACACCAATTTTAAAACATTTATATTTTTATACATTTATATATTTCGATCTTCGTTTATTATTGGTTCAACAGAAAACTGCACAGTGATATCTAATTTTGATTTAGAGTCTGTCCACCCATCATGTATCAAATTTTTACTAATTTACTCACTCAACAATGTTACCTATTTAATTTCTTTTTTATTCAAGAAGTTTTGTAATTAATTTTATTGGATATAGCGAGATGATAAGGAATTAATGATTATATTTACATGTGGGTGTCCTCTAACCCACCCTCCAATCAGTAAAACATCATCAAAAATTATTTGAAAAATTTGTATGAATAAATCTCTAAAAAATGTAATTATTTTGTGTTTATTTATATTTTACAACTTTTAATTAATACCCTCGCTTATGTTTTACTGATTGGAGGGTGAAATAGAGGCCACCCACGCACCCTACACATACATGATAAATTTAATTGCCAACTCTGATGAATTTTACACCCTCTTTACTTTCCCTTTATAGAATATAGAATATTGTTATTGAAGATTAGAAAGTTCTTTCAAATTTTTAGAAGAAAAAATGCGAAAAATACATTTTTTAATTTGCGTCAAAACAAAGCAAAATACAACCAAATCTGTTATGAAAAACAGTTAAAAAGAAATAAATTATTTAATTAGAGGAAAAGAAACAACTAATTTAAAAAAATCATTGATAGAAAAAACGCCTAAAATATTTACCAAAGAAACAAAAAATGAGATTTGTAAAAAACGAATGTTTTTTTATTAATAAAAATATTTTATAAAAAAAAATGTTTAACTACTATAAAAACAGTTAAAAATTTACTGAAAAAGGGAAATTCGTGAAGAAGAGGGACTGAAATTAAGTAAAAAAATTCTTCTCAATTTAGAAAAAAAAACGAAGATATTTCGTAAAATCTACAACAAATGATATATATATTTTATTATATATATTTTTATTATTTCTCAATTTGCCTAAAAGTAGTTAAAATTATACCAATAAAACCAAAGGATTATTTCAATGTATCAATTTTTTAGAAAATAAACACATTTTAAAATTTACCGTAAAAAAATTGTACTTTTATTTTTCTTTCTTATTTTCTAAACTAAAATTTACCGAGCAAAATAAAAACCGCTTATAATTTTACAAAAAAAAGGAAAATATAAACAAAGTTAAAATTAAAATTATAACAGAAAACTTTCCCAAATTAGAATTTGTTAAAAAAGAGTACAAAAATTCTTAAAAATTAAAAACAAATTAGTACGAAAAAGTATTCAAAAACATGTTTCATGATTTTTTTATCGAAAGAACAAAATATCACCAAAATACGCTATGAAAATACATTTCCATAAATATACTTTTTAAGATTAGAAATTTTCAATATAGAGAAATAAATGGTTTAAAGTCATAGAAACGTTTAAAAAAGCAAAATTTTAAAGTAGTTTAAAATACTGAAACAGATATAAAATCTTATTTAAATTACGAATATTCTTTCAGATTTGTAGAAATTTCTCTTTTGAGTTGCGAGAATTTTCTCGAAGGGTTTTTAAATATTCAAGGAATTTCTCTTATTTCTCATTTTCAACAATTTTGTTTTTATTTCATTTTCATTTTTTATTTATAGTTTTTTTGATAGTAATCAATTATTTTTGAAGATTTTTATATTATTTTTTCTCAATTATTTCTTTCATATTGTTAGAATTTTTCAGGAATTTCTTTTTCAAATAGTAAGAATTTTTTTAGATTTTCATATTATTGATGAAATTATTTCCCTCTAGCATTTTCTTAGAAATTTTGTTTAGAGATGATGACTAGAATAGAATTTACTAGAATTTTTTTTTTTCATAAGACAAGAATTTTTAAAGAAGTAATTGAAATTTCTTTATAAAACAGCATTTATTTTTTAAATTTCTTATTAAAAAAATCTCATAATGCCTCTTTCTGACTTTTATTATATCGTTTTCAGAATTTTCTTACCTTTCTTGTCCTATATCATTATAAAAAATTTCTCGACAATTAATTTTTCAAATTGCAGGATTTTTACAAACTCGGGAATTTGTTTCAGAATTTTTAACAATATTTCATTCATATGTATGTATTCTTGAGTTATGTTAAGATTATATTAATAATAAAATAAAATATTATTATATTTCATTCCCTTTTGGAGATTTTTTTCGGAATTATTTCTTTATTGTTTTTAGATTTTTTTTATTTCTAAATTACGAAATTTTGTTTGAAGGGTTCTTACATTGTCTCTTTTATACTTTTAAAATTGTCTAAAAATTTCACTTTAATATTTCAAAAATATTTTTAGAATTCTTTTAAATAACGATAATTTTCTTGAAGAGCTCTTAAATTTTTCAGAAATTCTCTACTTTTAGATTTTGTTAGTACTTTTAAAATTGCTAAGATTTTGGAATTTATCAGCCTTTCTTTTTTATAAAATTATTTCATTATTTTTCATATATTTTGAAGGGTTTCTTTCAGATTATTAGAAATTTCTCTTTTGAATTTACTTAAAGGTCTCTTTTAAATTTAAGCTATTCAAAAATCTGAATAGCAAATGTAGAATTTTCTAATTTATTCTATCGTTTTTCAGAATATTGCAGCGTTTATTTTTAAGTTTTATAATATTTCAGCAATTCGTTTTCCAGAATTTTAGAATTTTTGGAGATTTTTTTACTTCAAATTATTTTCTTTATTTTTTAATCTTCAGAAATTTCTCTTTAGATTTTTAGAATTTGTCAACATTTCTCGAAACTGTACAGATTTTAGAATTGCTTCAGCATTTGTCAGATAAAAAAATTGTTATTTTATTTGAAAAAAACTTCCTAAATTTGTTTGTAAACTAGCTTAAAAATATTTGATATTTTACCAAAGAAAACAAACGAAATTTCGTGAAAAAAAGATTTAAAACTGTACAAAGAATATTTTTAAACTTGCTTAAAGGTAGTTGAAACTCTACCAAAACAAAAATCAAGAAATTTGACAAAATTTAAGTTTTGTAATTTTAAGAAATGAAACAACAGTTTAATTTTGGTCGAAAATAGCTACATGAAACTATCTTGTCAGCTAAGTTTTGATAGTTGATTAATAAATATAAAAATAAAAGTTTCAAACTTCTAATTTACTAAAAATACAATACACTTTATTATCCATTGACAATCTTGAAATATTTCTTAAAAAGATTCTAATATTAGATCAGATAGTGGTTTTATTAAAACCGTCTTGTGGTTTTATGCAAACTTGTAGTTTTATTAAAACTTTTGACATTCGATAAAAAATGTACGGAACTATTAAATATAAACCAAAGATGAGAATATTTCTGCAAAAAGATACAATTGTTTTAAGAAAATCAATTGGAAATCTGTTATAAAAACATGTAATTTACTAAAAAATAGAATATATTTTCTTGCCCATTATAAATCTATAAATATTTCTTTAACAGATTCTAAAATAATCATATGAAAACCACTATTGTTTCTGTTTTGTAAATGAAAATAACACACAGTTTATTTCTTAGTTCACTTGTTAAACAAGTAAAGTAAGGAATAAACTGAGCGATATTTTCATATGAAAACTAGCTTATTTGACTTTATTTAATATTTTAAAATTGCAGATGAAATTGAATTAATGATTTTTTTAAATTTTTATAAAATGTAATTGTACATTAGCTAAAAACTTACCTACCGCAATAATTTCCTGTATTAATGATCTATTGCAATATATTATGATACACAATAATATTAGAAACTATCAACAATTTGAAGTAAATTAATTATGATAATTATGTCAATAAAATTAATTTATACTTTATTATGCATTGTGAATCTTGAAATATTTAAATAATTATTATAACCAATTTAAAAAAATAATATTATAAGCTATATAATTAAATTATTATTGATTTTCTATAAAGATATCGGAGAAAATCGGCGTGATAAAATTGGAAAATAAGAGGGCGAGATTATTTCAATTAGAATATGGTCCGTCCTCGGGTGACGGGAAAGCGCACGAGGAAAAGGGAAAATCGGCACATTCTAAGCGCACCTACATTGAAAACCGTATTGGATCAACGTATTTGCAGGCCACGCCCGCCGCTAAAACTCCATTGGTCTGAAACTACCCCTAGCACTTAAGTTTTCCCCTATAGGATGCTTTCACTGGATACACTCCATTCTAGGGAAATCCGTGCCGTTTAAAATCGCACAGGCCGTCACTCTCTAACCCGCTGGTGTGCCGTTCGCCTCGTCCTTGTCCAGTAAGTGGGGTGGATTTCCTCCCTCGTGTCGCACAGCTGGGGTGGTGGAGGGTAGGCAGTTAAATCTAACAATATTTAGACGTCACAAGTATGTTTTTCCACATTACGCATTTTGCCTCCGTGGCGAGCACATTGTTACTAGCTGCCAGTGTTTTTCTGTTCGAGTGTTCGGTGTAAAATGACGATGGACGTAAATAACAGGAAGGCCGAGATTAAGGCGGATGTGTACTTAACTAAAAGTGAGGAGCAGACTGAGTTACCTGTTAAGACGGCGAAACGGTCTTTCGATGTCGCGTTCCTGATGTTACCCGATGAAAAATTGAAGCAGAAACAGAGTAAGGTGAGCAAGTATGAAGTGGAAATCACACGGATGGAGAATACGTCGCCGGTGAACACTAATTCCGATGAGGATGAGGAGATCGAAGTGGATGGGCCGAAGGTGGATTTTTCAAAGTTGCAGAATCAGAAGTATTTCACGCAGAAACAGCAGATTTTCGGTGATCCCAACATCGGAAAACCGAAGATGACGCTTAACACTTCACCAGAGCAGAAGAGCGCGTTTACAAAAGTAAGTCTCGCTAAGGAATCTCGTTTATCCCCGAATTTATCCATCAGTCCCGATTTGAGCTATCAAAATTCGCTTTCACCCTCACCACCGATCACCAACAGGACTTATCAGAATTTCCAAACGCAGATGCTCTCGCCGAATAACCTATTTAAGGCGCAGAACGTTCCCTCTTACCAGAACACGTTCATGCCGGAGAACTTTACGGCGCAATCACAGATGGAGAGCCCGTTCATTTTAAAATCCCCGAATCCAGAATTGCTGCAGCCGAATTTCTCAAAGATCCGACCGATGCTGACGCAGTACCGCCCCGACTTACCCTACAATTACCCCCAATTCCAGCACCAAGACATGCTCAAGATGACACAGCCCGAACTCAAATTCACCCCCGAAATTAGAAACCCCGCGGCGGCGATCCTCTCCTCCCTCCTGCCACCGTCTCTAGCGGCACTCTCCCTGCCGGCACAGAACGTTTGCGCGAAATGCAACATATCCTTCAGGATGACGTCCGATCTGGTTTATCACATGCGATCGCACCACAAGAACGAGACCACCGACTACAACAAGCGGAAACGCGAGGAGAAACTCAAGTGTCCGGTCTGTGCGGAGAGTTTCCGCGAGAGGCATCATCTGACCAGACACATGACCGCACACCAGGATAAGGATAACGACGGTGACGAGCCGGACAGCAAGAAAAAGGCCTTCGTCGCTTTCACTAAATAATCAATGTTTTACTGTTCCTTGTATATACCTGTAAATATCTGTACCTAGTTAATTGTTCAAGTACTAATCTGTGCAATATCCTCATCTAATATCTATTATATAAATAAAATTGTTAAATACATTTAATTATTTATTTATTCCACACACCATATATTCAATAACTATTTATTATTAACGAAACGAAAATACGAAATGAATAAGATTTCTGATTTAATTTTATATATCGTAAGACAAAATTGTAAAAAAACCTTCAACCAAAGCATTTGTAATCATAACGTTAACTTTAAATAAAGTCCATCATTTTAAAAATCAATCACATTTAATATTAAAGTAAATTATAACAAAGAATATGAAGAAAAATAAAGATAAGATTTAATAAACGTAAAATAAAATGTATTACTATATATTTTCCAGTAATTTTATGCTGATGGTTTACATTTTTCCAGTGTCTTATTTATCAAAAATTTAATTCAATTGCGTTTCAACTTATACAGGATGACTGACGAAAAACCTTTGGTGCTGTAGCTTATTTTTGATCCGATTTGAATAAATAAAACATCAAATTAAATGATTTTTAAAAGACTTTAATATGAACTGTACTGATATTTTTTCTTGCATCCAGTTTTTGATAAAAGGCGATCAACTTTTTTTTTCAATTTGCACTGTATATATATTTTGTACTGATCCGCAAGGAGATTTTTTTCTAAATCTAAATTTGTAAACGATTTTATCCATTCATCAAACCAAAGTCGAGAAATTGAGGATTAAAAAAAAATTAAAAATCAAATACCCATAGTAAACAATATACAGAGCCTATTCCAAATGTCAAAAGTGACAGTGTCAGTGATTGGTACAATACTGCAATGATTTTTAATAATTTCATAATAAAAATGTTGCAAGATTTCAAAAATTGAAAAACGATTTCTGTAGAAGCACTAAATTCTAGTACAGTGTTTGAAATATTGCAACATTTTAATTATGAAATAATTAAAAATCGTTGCAATATTATATCAATGGCTGTCACTGTCACTTTTGACATTTAAAATAGGGTCTGTATATTGTTTACAATGGATACTTGACTTTTTATTTATTTTTTTAATCCTCAATTTCTCGACTTAAGTTTGATGTATGGATAAATTTGTCTACAATTTTATATTCAGAAAAAAAATCTCCTTGCGAATCAATAAAAATATATATACAGTGCAATTTAAAAAAAAAATGTTGATCGTATTTTGTCAAAAACTGGTTGCGAGAAAAAATAACAGTTCAGATCCTATTAAAGTATTTTAAAAATGGTTTAATTTGATGTTTTATTTATTAAAATCGGATAAAAAATAAGCGAGATACAGCACTAAAGGTTTTTCGTCAGTCACCCTGTATATATATATATAAATATAATTTAATATTGAAACTAAAGCCTATTAGATTCACCCTATTCTTAAAAACAGTCTAAACGGTAGGTTTTAATCCAGGCGCATTCACCATAGTTAACAATTATCTAAATCAAAGATATATAAAAAAGGAACGTCGATAAAAAAAATTAATTGTTCCTTGACAGTTCACAATATACAAAGTTATTTTTAAGGTAGCGATTCTCAATTGTTTCCTAAACAATCGAGAACAATATGTAAAAAAAAAAACAAATGTTAATTCAAGAAAATCACTTGTTTTGTTGTAACAATTCACAAATTGATTGTTTTTTGTTTGTAATTGAGGAATTCAATTAATTATTTGTGAGGCGGTAACTTTCAATTAATCCTTAATCTTTATTTAAACTTTATCAAACATGGTTACAAAATATATAAATAAAATTACGGGACATTCACAATATCGAAGGAAAAAAAATACTATTAACCATGAAAAATTGTTTTTTTTTTATAATTTACAAATTTAAAAGGTTTTCTTCTTTTAGGTGATAATTCCTAATTGTTTTCTGAGCAATCTAGAAAAATATTAAAAGAAAAATCATGTGAATCATGTGATTACCATTTAAAAATTCAATTGTTTTTTTAATTTACAAATGTAATTGTTTTTTTTTTCAATTCAGAAATTCAATCAATTATTTTTCAGTTCACAATTCTCAATGATTAAAAAAAGTAACAAAAAAACGTTAATTAAAAAATCAATTGTTTTTGGCAATTAAAAAAATTGACAATTTACAAATTCAAAAGGTTTTTTTTGTCAGGTGGCAATTTCTAGTTGTTTTCCGAGCAATCGAGAAAAATATTTAAACAAATCAAATGCCAATAAAAAAAAATCAACGGTTTTGTTTTAAAAATTCAAAATTTCAATTGTTTTTTCTATTTCACAAATTTAATTGTTTTTACAATTCAATAAATTATTTCTTAGTTGTGAATTCTTAATTGTTAAAATAAAAAATAGCAGTAGGTTAAAAAAACAATTGATTTTTGGCAATTCAAAAATTTTCCAGTTTCTTGGCAATTGTTTTCTGAAAAATAAACAAAATAATTTTAAAAAGAAACAAATGTTAATAAAGAAAAACAATTGTTATGTTTTAACAATTTACAAATTTAATTGTTTTTTTTTGGAAATTCACAAATTCAATTTTTTCTTATGGTATCCATTACTTAAAAAGATGGTGGTGGCAGATGAGCTCGTTGTCTTCAATAAAGACCTTTTTCCCTCTCTCCAGAAAATAACAAAAATATAACAAAAAAACAAAAGTTGATCAAAAAAAATCAATTGTTTGTTTTTTAAATTAACAAATTAAAAAGATTTTTTTCAGGTGTCGATTCCTAATTGTTTTCCGAGCAATCGAGAAAAATATTTAAAAAAATCACGTGAATGCAAAATCAATTGTGTTTTGTTTATACCATTTAAAAATTCAATTGTTTTTTAATTTACAAATGTAATTGTTTTTTTTGCAATTCAGAAATTCAATCAATTATTTTTTTCAGTTCGCAATTCTCAATGATTTAAAAAAGTAACAAAACAAACGTTAATTAAAAAAATCAATTGTTTTTTTGGCAATTCAAAAAATTGACAATTTACTAATTCAAAAGGTTTTTATATCAGGTCACAATTTCTAGTTGTTTTCCGAGCAATCAAAAAATATTTAATAAAATCAAAAGCCAATACAAGAAAAAACAACGGTTTTGTTTTAACAATTCAAAATTTCAATTGTTTTTTCAAATTCACAAATTTAAATTGTTTTTACAATAAAGAAATTCAATAAATTATTTTTCAGTTGTGAATTCTCAATTGTTAAAACAATTAAATTTGTGAATTAGAATAAACTACTGAAATTTTGAACTGTTAAAACAAAACCGTTGATTTTTTGTATTGGCATTTGATTTTTTTTAAATATTTTTCTCGATTGCTCAGAAAACAACTAAAAATTGTCCCCTGACAGAAAACCTTTTGAATTTGTAAATTCCCAAATTTTAAATTGCTAAAAAACAATTGATTTTTTTATCAACGTTTGTTTTGTTACTTGTTTAACAATTGAGAATTCACAAATGAAAAAAAAAATAGCAAAACAATTGTTGGTTAAAAATTCAATGGTTTTTTTGGCAATTCAAAAGTTTTACAATTGTTTTCTGAAAAATAGACAAAATAGTTTTAGAAAGAAACAAATGTTAATGAAGAAAAACAATTGTTATGTTTTAACAATTTACAAATTCAATTGTTTTTTTTTTGGAAATTCACAAATTCAATTTTTTCTTTTGGTACCTTTTAATTAATAAAATGATGGTAGCAGATGACCTCGATGTCTTCAATAAAGACCTTTTTCCCTCTCTCTAGAAAATAACACAAATATAACAAAAAACATAATTTGATCAAAAAAATTCAATTGTTTTTTTTTGATTAACAAATTCAACTAGTTTTTTTCAGGTGATAGATAGATAGATAGATAGATTTATTTGTGCTAATACAACAAAGTTTACACACGTCAAAAAATATAAATATATGTATATACATAGCGCATTGATATATCGGTTAAATTAAAATAATTATAAATCATGATATAAATAGGAATTAAAATACATGTATAAATAAAACAAGAAAAAATCCAGTAAAAATTAGCATAGATGTAGACGCTTTAAAATTGACATAATAAATAAGTAATAAATAAATATAAATAATAGTGTAAGGTTGAACACATAAATAAACATGGTAAAAAAAAAAAATTAAAGTAAATTAAGATAGTAAGACAATTAGCCAATACAAATATATATATAATAATAATATACTTACAGATAAAGAACACTTTAGTAAAAATGAGACAACAGATTAAAACATGTTAAGATATAATAAATAAATAAATAAGTAAATAAAAATAAATTAAAAGATTTAAAAAAAGTGTTAATTAAAATAGATAAATTTAAAATATCACAATTACAAACAGGTTAAAACTTACATAACTAGACCGGCAAAATTACTGGATAGACATTCTGATATGCTAAAGAATCCCTGCATCTCTAGATATGATTTTATTGTTCGTCGAAAAGAAATCAGGGGCAGTGACTTAATTGAATTAGGTAAAATATTAAAAAGTTTAGGTCCATAATATCTAATTGCATTTCGTGATTTACCCAATCGGTGGTATACAGGATATATGAGCTTGGTAGATCTTGTATCATGTTGATGATTTTGGCCGTGAGTTTTTAGGTTATCCACATTTTTTCGGACATATGTGAGACATTCTAATATATAGAGGCAAGGGAGTGTTAGGATGCCAAGGTGAATGAAAGCTTCGCGACACTCTGCTCTATAATCAAGTGAGGCAAGTACGCGTATAGCACGTCTTTGAATGCCAAATATTCTACCAGTTATACTAGAATGGCCCCATGATAGAATACCATATGCAATATGAGCCTGAAAAACCGCAAAATAAGCTGCGCGTACAGCATCAGTGGGCAGAAATTTTTTTAATTGCCTAAGAAGGTATACGCCCTTACATAGTTTTTTAGACAATACCTGCTGGTGCGAATGCCAGGTTAATTTTGAGTCCAACTGAACTCCTAAGAATTTAGCCTCACTCAGTTCAGTATCTTTTTTCAAGGAAAAAATTACTTCGGTCGATTTCTCTGGATTTACAGTGAGACGATTTGCTGTAAACCAATCCGTCGCTTTACTAACCGCGATGTTATTTTTATTAATAGCCTCTGCTTTAAATGTAGAAGAGCTTTGCAGCGTAGTGTCATCTGCAAATAGCACAGTATTCACACTAGGATTGAACCCGGGCAAATCATTAATGTAGATAATAAAAAGTAGAGGCCCCAAAATTGAGCCTTGAGGTATACCGCAGTTAATTTTTACTTCCTCGGAGGTATCATTATTGCAATAAACTCGTTGATGTCTATGTGCAAGATAGGAACTGATCATGCTGCAGCTACTTGGATGAAAATTGTAGCAGTACAACTTTCGCAACAAAACAACATGTGATACGCAATCGAATGCTTTCGTGAGGTCCATAAAGGTTGTTACGGAGTAGTTACCTTCTTCAAACGCTTCATATATTAACTCAGTAAGGGCGGTAATAGCATCAGACGTCGATCTTCCCCTACGAAAGCCGTACTGCTGTCTAGTGAAGTGTTTATGAAGCTCCATAAAGTCAACTATTTGTGTAAATAATACTCGTTCTAGGATTTTAGAAAAAATGGGTAGTAGTGAAATCGGTCTGTAATTGTTGATATCGTTTGCATCCCCCTTTTTATGTACCGGTATTACTTTTGCACGTTGTAGACAACGAGGAAATATATTTTGTCTAATACATAGATTTAACAGTTTAGTAAGTGGTGATATTATTACATCCGTGATATATTTTAGTATATGTACGTTCAGTCCATATATATCACGACTTGGAGAAGATTTTAATTTTCTAATAATATTTCTAACAGTTACACTACTAATTTCATTGAACTCAAGATAGTTTATATTCTCACTACAGTTGTTTTGAATGACAAAAATAACAGGATCTTCATCAATTACAGGCAAGTTTTTAACAAGATTTTGTGCTATATCTTTGAAGAAGATGTTAGCAGTATTTGCATCTATTTTGCACTTTGTATCTTGTTGCTGGTGACTATTTTTAATCAATGACCACAATACTTTAGGATTATTTCCAGACTCCCTAATTACTTTAGCATTGGCTGATATTTTAGCATTTTTTAATGCTACATTATATTTACATCTGAAATTTAAGAACTCCTGTTTGGCAGCATGATTCCGTTTACTTGCATCTCTAAGTAATAAAAGAGTCTTTCGCATTCTATGGAGATTTTCATTAAACCAATTTACTTTTAGTCCTCTATTACGTAAAGTGACGACTTTTTCGGGAAACGATTCTTGTATATATCCTTGAAGGATGGATATAAATTGATTAAATTTAGGTGTCAATTCCTAATTGTTTTCTGAGTAATCGAGAAGAATATTTTAAAAAATAAGCAAATGTCAATGCAAAAATATCAATGGTTTTATTACAACAATATTTTTGTCAATTAAAAAACAATTTTTTTATCAACGAAAAAAATATTGTTTTTATTTGAAATTTACAAATTTAATTGTTTTTTTTTTTGCAATTCAAAAATTTAATCAATTATTTTTCAATTGGCAATTCTCAATTGTTAAAATAAAAAGTAACAAAACAATCGTTGATAAAAAAGATGGTTTTTAATCGACAAGAATATTTAAAAGAAGAAACAAATGTTAATGAAGAAAAACTATTGTTCTGTTTTAATAATTAACAAATTCAATTGTTTTTTAGTTGGAAATTCACAAATTCAATTGTTTCTTATTTTGTATATAAGAAATTAAATTGATTATATTTTAGACGTTAATTCTTAATTATTTTTAAAAATTATAAAATAAAAATATATGCAATAAACAAAGACTCGTAAAAAAGCAATATTTTTTTACAATTCACAAATATAAAATTGTTTCCTAAGTAGCAATTCTCAGTTGTTTTGCTTAAACAATTCAAAAATTCAATTGTTTTTTTTTTCTGGAGATTTACAAATAAATTCCATTGATTTTTTTTTGCATTTTTATTTTTGTAAAATCTAGAAAATAAAAACATATAACAAAACAAGTGTTGATTAAAACATTTCAATTGTTTTTTTACAATGTATTTATTTATTTATTTATTTATTTTAACGAAAATCTCTTTACAAATATAAATTAATACAATATAATATACAAAGAACTAAAAACTTAAATACTAAAATTCATAAATAAAAAAATGTAAAAAACACTTACTTAATACTAAATTAACACCATTTCACAAATTCACAAATTTAATTGTTCTTGTTTTGCAATTTAGAAATTCAATTAAAACAAACAAGTTTTTCGTTTATGTTTTTTTTTTTCAAGGAGACAATCAATCGTTTTCTGAGAAATCGATAAAAATATTTAAAACAATAAACAAATGCTAATGTACAATCGATTGTTTTGTTTTAAGAATTCACAAATTCAATTGTTTTTATTGAGATTGTGGATATTCGCAAATTCAATTATTTTCTTTTGGAATTCAGAAATTCATTAATAATTTTTAGGCAGAGATTCTCAATTATTCTTGAAAAATCTAAAAAAGAAACAGATATGAAAAATTATTTCTTAACCTAAATTGAAACATTGTTTTTAAAATAAGACATTTTATAAAATTTTACACCTATATTTTTCTTAAACGTGTGACTCTAGTTTAATTAATTTGTTTTTTTTTCTTTACGAAGGGTTTTATTCTTAACTGAGCAGCAAACTTATCGCCGATCGGTAATGAAAGTTAACATGTATATGTAAAGTGGGTGGGTGGCCTCTAACCCATCCTCCAATCAGTAAAACCTAAGCAAGGGTTTTAGTTAATAATTGAATAAATAAAATAAAAAAAATTCTTCTCATTTATAAGATAAAAGAAATTTCATTTTTAGCTAATTTAAATATTATCACGAGCAATAAAGATAACGAAAAAAATACCAAGTAATTAATAAACGTTATGGTTGAAATTATTATTTCTCGTTATTGGCTTAAGTCGTCATTCTTGTCATTTATTGTCATCTTTCATCGAATAGTTGTAATCTATAATTATTAAACTATTATGTATCATCTGCAGTCTATTATTCGTACATTGATAAAATTGTTGTAGATTAAAATTTTTACATAATTTTGACAGATAGATTATTTTAGCTGTCAAATCTTATTTTTTATTGACCAACTGCCATCTATCGTCATTTATCTATTATTTATAATATGTCATTAATAGAATTATTGAAATTCCCTATTTTCATCTGATTTTGACAGAAAAAAATTATCTATGAGTCATTTGCCATCATTTGCCATCTGCCATCTTCATCAGCCACCCATCATTTATCATCTGTGGACTCTCGTACATTATAATTCATCTATTATCTATTATCTGACATCTTACGCATTGATAAAATTGCTCTAATTATCAATTTTTACCTGACAGTAATTTTGTCAATTTAATTATCTCTTAACTATCACTTGTCATTTATCATATATCATCGAATATTGTTATCTGTTACCTATCATAGGTCACTTTTTATCTGCCATCTATGACATTTCATCTATTTTCTACCATCTGTTATTTGTTTATTGCTAAAAATTTTATCACATGATAGAGATTTTGACAGATAATTTTAACTTCAACTGTCACTTATAATTTGCCATCTGTCATCTTCATCAATCACCTGTCATTTGTCGACAGTCATCTGTCATCTGTCATCTATCTTAATTAATCTATAATCTATTATCTGTCATCCTGCCTATTAATAATTATTAATTTTTACCTGGGTAGACAAATTTTGTATCTGTCATTTCTTATGTGTCATTTGCCATATATCATCGAATGTTGTCATCTGTTGTCTATCATTGGGCACTTGTCATCTGCCATCTATAACGATTCATCTATTTTCTATCATCTGTCATCAGTTATCTGTTATTTGCTCACTGATAAAATGATTGTAAATCTAAATTTTCACCTGATAAATATTTTGACAGATAATTTTAATCTGTCAATTGTGACAAGTCATTTACCATCTGCCATCTATAACCAACCATCTATTATCTATCATTTGTCATCTTATTTGCCCATTGATAAAATTGTTGTACAATTTTAATTTTTATATGATCATGATTTTAACAGATTGTTTTCTTTTTCTGTCAACTCTTACTTATCATCATTCGCCAACTGTCATCTGTCATAAGTCACTTGTCATCTACCATATAAAATCCATTGATAAAATTGTTGTTATTCAAATTTTCTTCATGATATTGACAAATAGATTCTTTTATCTGTCAACTCTCATTTTTTATTTGTCATTTGTGATCGAATAATTGCCATCTATCTAAATTTATCTATCATCTATCATTGATATAATTGCTGTAATTCTGCATTTTCACCTGATTATGATTTTGACAGAAATATCTATCAGCTGTCGCTTAGCATTTGCCATCTGTTTTCACCAACCACCTGTCATTTGTCATCTGTCATCTGCCATCTGCCATCTATTATAATTCATCTATTATTTATTATCTTTTCTCTTGCGCATTGATAAAATTGTGTAATTATCAAATTTTACGTGATGGTGATTTTGGAAGATTTTTATGTGATCATACATCATCGAATATTGTCATCTGTTATCTATCATAGGTCACCTGTCATCTTCCACCTATGACAATTCATCTATTTTCTGCCCAACTGTCATCTGTTATTGGCTCATTGATAAAAAGTTTATAAATCTCAATTTTCACATAATAAAGCTTTTGATAGATAATTTTAATCTGTCAATTGTCACATGTTATTTACCATCAGTCATCTATCATCTATCATCTGCCATCTATAATAAACCATTTCTTATCTATCATTTGTCATTTATTATTTGCCCATTAAAAAAATGTTGTAAATCTCAATTTCTATCAGATAATGATTTTGACAGATTGTTTTCTTTTTCTGTCAACTCTCACTTATCATTCGTCATCTGTAATCGAACATTGTTATCTGTCATCTGTCATCTGTCATAAGTTACTTGTTGTCATCTACCATATAAAATCCATTGATAAAATTATTGTTATTCAAAGTTTGTTCATGATATCGACAGGTAGATTGTTATATCGGCCAACTCTTATTTTGTATTAATAATTTGTTATTGACCAATTGCCATCTATGGTCATTTATCTATTATTTATAATCTGTCATTAATAGAATTATTGTAATTCCCAATGTTCACCTGTTTATGATTTTTACAGAAAAAAATATTTTCTAAGCTATCACTTATCATTTGCCATCTGTCATCTTCATTGTTAATTATCTGTCATCTATCATAATTCATCTATAATCTATTATCAGTCATTCCATTGAAAATTATTAAGTTTTACCGTAGTAGATATTTTGTATCTGTTAACTCTTACTTGTCATTTGTAATATTGTCATCTGTTATCTATCATAGGTCGTTGGTTATCTACCATCTATGATCATTCATTTATTTATTGGCATCTGTCATCAGTCACTTATTATTTGCTCATTGACAAAATGGTTGTAAAACTCAATTTTCATCTGATGGAAATTTTAACAGATAATTTTAATCTGTCAATTGTCACTTGTCACCTATAATCTGCCATCTATAACCATCCATATATTATCTATCATTTGTCATCGATTATTTGCCCGTTGATAAAATTGTTGTAAAATTCAATTTTTATCTGATAATGATTTTGACAGATTGTTTTTTTTTCCTATCAACTCTCACTTATCATTACTTGTCATCTATCATCGAAAATTATCTATCATCTGTCTTAAGTGGCTTGTCATCTACCATATAAAATCCATTGATAAAATTGTTGTTATTCAAAATTTCTACTTGATATTGACAAATATTGTTGTTTCATCTGCAAGTTTCATATTTCATCTATCATTTTTGATCGAACAACTGCCATCTATCTGAATTTATATATTATCTTTTATCTTTCATTGATAGAATTGCTGTAATTCCGAATTTTTATCTGATTATGATTTTGACAGAAAAATTTATGTATCAGCTGTCACTTATCATTTACCATCTGTCATCTTCACCAGCTACCTATTATTTTTCATCTGTCCTTTACCATCTATCATAATTCATCTATTATCTGTCATCTCGCACATTGATAAAATTGCTGTAATTATGAATTTTTACCTGCTGGTGATTTTGACAACTCTCACTTGTCATTTATCATACATCATCAACTATTGTCATCTGTTATCTATCATAGGTCACTTGTCATCTGCCACCTATGACAATTCATCTATTTTCTGCCATCTGTCATCTATTATTTACTTTTAAATCTCAATTTTCACCATATAAAGATTTTGACAGATAATTTGTTTCAATTGTCACAAGTCATTTACCATCTGTATCTATAATCTGCCATTTAAAACGAACCATCTATTATCCATCATTTGTCATCTATTTTTTGCCCATTGTTAAAATTGTTGTAGAATTCAATTTTGATCTGATAATGATTTTGACAGATTGTTTTCTTTCTTCTATCAACTCTCACTTATCATCATTTGTCATCTGTCATCGAAAATTGTTATCTGTCATCTGTCATTATTCACTTGTCATCTACCATAAAAAATCCATTTATAAAATTGTTGTTATTCAATTGATAAATATATTGTTTAATCTGTCAACTCTCATTTTTTATCTGTCATTTTTAATCAAACAACAGCCATCTATTTTCATTTATCTATTATCTATCATTGATAGAATTGCCGTAATTTCCAATTTTTAGCTGATTGTGATTTTGACCAAAAAATGTATCTATCAGCTGTCACTTATTATTTGCTGTCATCATCACCAGCCAACTGTTATTTGTCATCTATGGACAGTCATCTGTCATCTGCCATCTACCTTAATTAATCTATTATCTGACATCTAGAGCATTGATAAAATTGCTGTAATAATCTATTTTTACCTGACAACGATTTCGACAGTTTTTTTTTAATCTGTCTACTATCACTTGTCATTTGTCATATTTCATCGAATATTATTATCTGTTATCTATCATAGGCCACTTGTTATCTGCCACCTACGAGAATTCACCTATTTTCTGCCATCTGTCATCACTCATCTATTATTTGATCATTTATAAAATGGTTAAAACCTCAATTTTCATCTGATAAAGATTTTGACAGATAATTTTAATCTATCAATTGTCACATGTCATTTACCATCTGTCACCTATCATCTGCTAGCTATAATCAACCATCTAGTATCTATCATTTGTCACCTATTATTTGCTCATTGATAAAATTGTTGTAAAATTCAATTTTTGTCTGATAATGATTTTGACAGATCATTTTCGTTTTCTGTCAACTCTCACGTGTCATCATTTGTCATCTGTCATCGAACATTGTTATCTATCATATATCATAAGTCACTTATCATCTACCATATAAAATCCATTGATAAAATTCAAATCATTCAAAATTTCTACATTATATTGATAAATAGATTGTTTTAATTAACCAATTGCCATCTATCGTCATTTATCTATTATTTATAATCTGTCATTACAAGAATTATTGTAATTCCCAATGTGATTTTGATTTTTGATTTGACAGAAACTTTTATTTATCGGCCGTCACTTATCATTTGCCATCTGTCATCTTTATCAGCGAACTGTAATGTTATATGTCAATAGTCACCTGTCATCTATCTTAATTCATCAATAATCTATTATCTGTCAACCTGCCCATTGATAATTATTAATTTTCACCTGAGTAGACAAATTTCTTATTTGTCAACTCTTACTTGTCATTTGTCATATGTCTTCGAATATTGCCATTTGTTATTTATCATAGGTCACTTGTCATCTACCATCTATGATCATTCATTTATTTACTGTCATCTGTCATCAGTCACTTATTATTTACTTGTAATGATTGTAATGTATTGATTGTAAATCTTAATTTTCACCTGATGGAGATTTTAACAGATAATTTTAATCTGTCAATTGTCACTTGTCACCTATCATCTACCATCTATAACCATCCATCTATAATCTATCATTTGCCATCTATTATTTTCCCATTGATAAAATTGTTGTAATATTCAATTTTTATCTGGTAATGATTTTGACCAATTGTTTTCATATTCTGTCAACTCTCGCTTATCATCATTTGTCATCTGTCATCGATCGTTGTTATCTGTATGACTGTCATAAGTCGCCTGTACCTACCATATAAAATCCATTGATAAAATTATTGTTATTTAAAATTTCTGCATGATATTAACGGATATATAATTTTATCGGTCAAATCTCATTTTGTATTTTTCATTTGTTATTGAACAACTGCCTGCTATCGTCATTTATCTATTATTTATAATCTGTCATTAATAAAATTATTGTAATTTCAAATTTTCACCTGATAGTGATTTTGACAGAAAAAATTATTATTTGCCATCTGTCATCTTCATCAGCTACCTGTCATTTGTCATCTGTGGTCAGTCATCTGTCATCTGCCATCTATCATAATTCAATCTGACATCTTGCGCATTGATAAAATTGCTGTAATTATCAATTTTTACCTGATAGTGATTTTGACAGATTAATTATCTTATTGATAAAATGGTTATAACATTATAGAGATTTTGACAGATAATTTTAATGTCAACTGTCACTTATAATTTACTATCTGTTACCTGTGAACTATCATCTATTACCATCTATCTATTATCTATAAATTGTTGTTTATTATTTGCCTATTGATAAAATTGTTTATTATATGCTTATTGCTAGATTGTTATTTTTTCTGTCAACAAACATTGTTATCTGTCAACTTTCATAAGTTACTTTTCATCTGCCATATATGATCATTCGTCTATTTTCCGCCATCCGTCATCAGTGATTTATGTCATTTCCTCATTGGTAAAACAGTTGTTAATCTTAATTTTCACCTGATAATGATTTTATCTAATAGTTTTATCTGTCAACAGTCACTTGTGATCTGTCATTTATCATCTTTCATGTATTACCTGTTTTCTACGATCTATTTTTTCGTAAAATAATAATAAATATCTCTTTTTTCCGACAGTGATTTTGTCAATTCTTATATCTGATCTGTCATAAAACATTTTCATCTGCAATCTTTCATAAGTCATACGAACTTGTTTACCCGATGGAGAGTTTGATCGATACTTTTCTGCATCAACTAATCAACTATCACTTGTCATATAACATCTGTTATATGTCATTAATCACTTGTCATCTGCCATCTATCATCATTCATGTATTGTCTGTTTTCTGTGATCTATTATTTGGTAAAATTATAATAAACCTAATTTTTTCCTGATGATAATTTTGTCATTTCTCATTTGTGTTGTGTCATCGAACATTGCCATTTATATGTCACCTGTCATAAGTCACTTTATTCACTTGACATTTACCATCTGTCATCAGCCATCAAACATTATCATTTATTATCTGGCATCAGCCAATTGTCATCTGAGATCTATTGTAATTCATTTATTATCTATTTCTTATCATCTGCCATTTGCCCATTGATAAAAAAATAAATTAAAGATGACAGACAGCATATGACAAGCACCAGATTTAAACTGTCATATAGCTTGTGACAAATATCAGTTGACCCGTGTCAAATAAGAAATAATATTTTTTAACAATTTCATCCATGTATTAAATAATTTTTAACTGTTTTTATTTGTCAAATTTTGAACAATTATTTTCATTTGTAGCATTCTTTGTTTTTGTTTTATAGTTATAAATTTTTTTTGTCGATATTTAAATGCTATTAGAGTTTGTTAATTATTTTTTTCTATTGCAATTTGCCTTTTTCAATTTTGTCAAATCAACTGTTTTAAATTTAAAATCAACTCTTCGTGTTCGTTAAGCTTTTATTGATTGTGATTTTTTAAATTCTAGTCAATTCAATTCAATTGTTTTAGCGCTTTGTCAATTTCAAATGTTTTTCCATTACTTTCGCTACTGCATATTAACCGCAAAATTAGCCTTAAAAACATAATTTCAACTATTTTTCCGTTATCTCCGCTACTTTAAAGTGAAATAAACTGATATTACCTTAAAAACGCATTCTAGCGTACTCTTGACCTACCACAACAAAGAATGCAATGAACTTTCGTACTTCTGACCCGCCTAAATAAATTATACGTTGAGGTAGGTCAAGAGTACGCTAGTACAAGCGAGTGAACAGGCGCTAGATTAACGCGTAATTTGTTGAGGTAGGTCAAGAGTACGCTCGGTTAATAAATAATCTACGAATACTACATTAATAGATTAATCAATATTTATATAACATTGTCAGTGAACTTTTGATGACAGAGGAAATTTATATAAAAACGAAAGTTATCGACTTAAAAATACAAAATTTTAATGTAATGTTATTTATAATCAATTGAAAATCTTGCAAAAATAACTTAAATAATAATTAATTATTAATGAAGTTTTGTTAAATTTCATCATGTTAAATAATTTTAGAAAATGCAAACATATTTGAACTGCACGCTTTTTTTTATCATGTACTAAAGTTCTACAATTATTTGTTGTGTAGATTTGAAAATTGTTTTTCATTACAAAACAAATATACTTATTAATTAAATTTTGAATACACTTCTCTATGCTATTTAATTTTTAGAAATCATCGTTTATATAATAATAATTGGAGGGTAGGATAGTCCACTCATCCCACAAATATATTTCAACTTCGCTAGAATAATTCTTTATTATATATATTTTATTTAACACCGGATATTATATACTGTTTTTATACAAATATTTCTAACACTGATGAAAGAATCGTATGATTAATTTCAGCAGTGAAAAGATAGCTTAAAAATCAAAATTCTAATTAATTTGGTGATTAATTTTTTTACAATTTTATTTGCCATTTAAATAACATAAGTTAAATATAAAATTGGACATAAAAGTAAGACTGACTTCATTCAGTAAAGAATATAACCAACATCTAGGAATGTGTCACCCTATAAAAGAGACGTGATCGAATTAAAGAAGTGGACACACTCCCCCAACCTCGCACCATCGATCAATATTGCGGTGGATTAATCCCGCACTCGAATTAAATAAATACCCCCCGATACATCCATTAACATAATAATACATTTTCACTCATGAATATGTTTATTTACATTTTATTATATTAATTACGTCAAATCGATCGCGAGCGTTCTAGTTTTTTTGACCGAGTGCCGAAAAATCGAACGTTGTTGCATTTTGGGACATATGCATAGGAGACAGGTAATGATAGTCCAACATATGCATGCTAACCGCTAACTGAGGACACAAACAGATGGAAATCCCGCAAAGCTGAACGTTCTGCAGCGAGAGATGAACAAACGTCGGCGACACAATGTACTCACCAAACTGTAGACATGCATAATTAATGAATAGGCTCATTTCGGGAGATGAATGTCCGTATACAATATGTGAGGATTTTAATATCATTTTTTGTAATTTTTACACAATTATTTTATTTATTTAGGTAATAGATATTACATTAAAAATGTAGAAATATCAACAAACATTCTTCAATTCATATTAACAGTATGATTGAGCTAATTGGCTATTGATGTATTAAATACGAGGGATGGCAGAAAGGTAGTACCTGTTTCCATCGTGCGGAGCGCTGGTGAATAGAGTAGCCGCCTGATGTATACTACCATGTTCAGTTGTATTTCAGCTATCTGTGTGCAAAGTTTCGCCTCACTGGTATTGACTGTGCTATAATTATAATTATATTAGATCAAACATCCATGATGATGAGCGATCAGGACGGCCGTCAGTCATTACAGAAATGTTCAACCATGCACCCCATAGTGTCCAGACTTAGCTCCTTCAGATTACCATCAGTTTACAAACTTAAACTTTTTGGCAGAAAAGAAAGATTACGTTAGTTTTTTAAAGCAAATAAATATTTCAATAAATAATATTATAGTTAGTACATAGTGTACATAGCTATCTTGATTATATTTTAACTTATGGTATACAACAAAAATCTATACATCTCTTAAAGTGTTTCGTGTAATTGCTACGTTAATAATAATTATCGTGCCAGTACGTACGTGCCAAACAATCAAAAATCCATCCGCAAAACTAATTCCATTTACCCTTTCGTGGGGGGTGGTGGTGTTTGTGCGCGAATATGGCAGGGCCTGGCGGGGACACTGGCGTACGTAAATCAAAAGACTCTGCGGGCCCGGCGAGGTTTTTGCTTTAAAATATTTTCTACATAACGTAACTATCCACTTAGCCAGAGACCGAGCCGACATATGTGACAACTCTCCATTCCGGTACAATGAATCACAAATTTAATCTCACAAATGGATCCAGACCGCATTTCTCAGCTTGCATACTGGCCGCCATATTGTGCCGCACATATATCATCATCTCATAACCTCAAAGTCGCGATTTATGCACGCGCCCAGTTACCCAGAAACATCAAGAAAAAACGACCGGGACGTCGTATTTATCCCCCAAAAGTATAGATTAACAATAATTTTCAGGCCCGAAATCAATGGCCATTTCACGGATGGCCAGTATTTTATAAGAATCAATCAGTGCGGATGGATAAGATAGTGAGGATGGGGAGAATTGTGCCAATAACTTATTTCTTCCCGTGCCGCGCAAAATTGTCAGCGTTGTCATAGAATGGCAATAATTTTTATTTTATTTTCAATAAGGCAATTGCGAAATGCCCTTTAAATCATTCCAAAATCGACGTATTTATGGAACCTCTCCCGTCTGACAAACAATCTGATTGATACGTACTAGCGGAAAATATTTCAGTTCCTTTTTTATCGGTCGCACAGTTTTCAACTTTGCGACGTAAAAAATATATAATAGCGAGTCGGCCAGAAGGTAAACACCGTAAATTTTTTTATTTGATTAAATTCATCATTCAATTATTAATCTCTTCATATCAAATAAAGAGATATTTTATTAATTACCTATTAAACAGAAAAATGAAGATATCCTTTTAATACAAATGTGTTCATAAAAATAGTTGGCCATGAAATATATGTATGTACGTCTTTTTTAATTTTTATTCCTAAGCATGTGCCATTTAGTGACATCAATTATTCACATATTATATTTGCAATAAACACACTAACACACATGGATCCGCATGATGAATTCTTCCTGAGAAAAATACACCGTCCGACTGGGATTCGAACCCACAGACTCGGCGCCCATAAGCAGACACTCTTCATATCATTTGAAAGGATTTAATTTTGCAACAAATAAGTTAAAATTATTAATAAAATTAAAGCAACGCTTTAAATAATTGAATGAACACCTATAACCTATAACAAATGACGTATGATATATGACGTGTGGTAGATAATAGATGATATCTTTATTCATTTTCTGTTTAGAATATACTTCATTTCTAGAGCTAAACAAATTAATAATTCTTCTAAAAATGCACTTTCTAAAAATGAAAGTGATAATGAAAATCATAAGAAACCAAAACATAAATGACATGACACATGATAGATAATAGACAATTTTCTGTTCCACTTGTTTTTTTTTTTTCAACATTTCTAAAATATTAGAGACCGACAAAAAATATTGATTTAAATCACTTGAAAAGGTAGATGATAGACAAATGAGAAATGTCCAACAATGGCTAAATTTCTTTCTTAAGTTTTTCATCCATCAATTTTGAAATTTTAAAATTGAAACTGGATTTTCACGAAGACTCCTAACTAAGGAAATCATTAATCTAAATTTGTAAGAATGAAAACACCAGATTACAGATAATAGATCACAGATGGCAGATGCTAAATGACAGATAATAGAATACAAATGGCAGATGACAGATTGACATCTGTCAACCGTGATCTGTCATCTGCCATAGACAGATGACGGTTGAGATGGCAGATGACAGATGATAAAAGATAGATGTCAGGTGTCATATTGTAGCTAAAATATGCTTTCTTACATTTTTCATTCAGCAAATATGAAATTTTAAAACTAAAATTAAAAAAAAAAACTAACAGAAAAATTTGTATTGAGACTGAAAAAGTAAACTAAATGACTTGCCAGATAACAGATAACAGATGCCAGATGACAGATGAAAACTAAAAGATAATAGCTAAGAGATGACAGATGAGAAATAACAGATGGCAGACGATAATCGTATATGAATAATGGTTAATTTTTTTGTGGGCATGACAGTAGACAAATACTACATTTTAATTTCAAAATTAAAAATATTTTAAACCTATATAAAATGAAGATACTGTAAGAAAATTTTATTTTATTTTCATAGATAAATTTATGACGGCTAAAATATGTTTTCTTAAATTTTCGTTCATTCATTTTCAAATTCTACACTTTTGAAATGTCTGAAGACTTAAAATTACGAAAATTAATAATCTAAATTAGTAAAGATGACAAATGGCAGAGGATGGATGACAAATGACAGATGATAGAAGATAGATGTCATATGACAGATTATAGCTAACATATTTCTTCTTAAAGGTTTTATTTAGTAGTTTTGAAATTTTAAAACTGAAACGTAAAACAAATAACTATACAGAAGATTTAAAAGTAAAGAAATTTTTAAACTAAATTTGTAAAGATCATATATGACAGATTACAGCTAGCAGATAACAGATGGCATATGACAAACGATAGCTTATTGATGACATAACAGACGATATATAACAGATGACAGATGGTAGATGACAAAAGATAGATGACAAATGGTAGATTACCGATGACAGATGAGAATGATAAAAGTAGATGTCAGATGGTAGAATATAGTTAAAATATTGTTCCAAATTTTTCATTCGGCAATTTTGAAATTTTAGAACTGAAAATTAAAACAAATAACTAAACACAAAAATTTATATGAAGACTTAAAACTAAAGAAATGTTCAAACTAATAGTTAATATAAAAGATATATAACAGGTGACAGACAGCAGATAACATAAAACATACGATAATAAATCACCAACGAAAGCTTGTAAATGACATATGACAGATAACATATTACAGATGACAGATGGCAGGTAAAAAATGACAAATGACAGATGATAGACATCAGATGATAGTTGACAGTTGACAACTAAGGGACTATAAATGACATATGACAGCTGAGAGATAACAGATGGTAGACAGATGACAGTTAAGAGACGATGGCTAAAATATTATAAATGACAGATGACAGTTGAAAGATAGCAGCTGAGAAATGACAGATGGTAGACGACAGATGACAGTTGGTAACGACTGAAAGATGACAGATAGCAGATGACAAATGACAGACGATAGTTCATTTATAAATAAATAGTTAATTTAATTTTTCTTATTTCTCACACAACAGTATACAAATTCCATATTTCAATTTCAAAATGTAAACAAATTTAAACAGTATATAAAATATTTATGTGGAAAAAAATAAATCCCATTATTACAGAAGTCATTTTAAATTATTTAAATAATTAGGTGATACTTTATAAATGAGAAATGTCTGGCAGCAAAAAAATATTTTTTTCTTAAATTTTTCATTCATCAATTTTGAAATTTTTTAATGAATACTTTTGAATTTATCTCAAGACTCATAACTATGGAAATTATTAATATAAAGTAGTAAAGATGACAAATGACAGATGGCAGATGACAGATGAAAGATTACAGTTAACAGATGACAAATGAGAGATGACAGATGATAATAAAATATAGATGTCAGATGACAGAGTATAGCTAAAATATTTTTCACTCGGCAATTTTGAATTTAAAAAAACTAAAAATTAAAATTAATAACTAATCAGAATTTTTATAAGAACTTGAAACTAAATTAATAAATATAACATTTGACAGATGATAGGTAACAGATTACACATATTAGATGGCAGATATTAGATAACAGGTGATAGATGACAAACGACAAATTATTAATGAAGGCATATGACAGATTACAGATGACAGATAATAGATAACAGAAGACATTTAACAGATGACAGCTGACAACTGACAGATGACAACTTATAGATGGCAGATGATAAAATACAGATGTCAGATGGCAGATCATAGCTATAATTTTATTTCCTAAATTGTTCTTTCAGCAATTTTGAAATTTTAAAATTAAAAATTTGACTCATGACTAAGGAAATTATTAATCTAGTAGAAAAGACACTAAATGACAGGTGATATCATTTATCAAATGTCAGATGACAGATTAAATATTTTTTCTTAAATTTTTCATTTCATTTGAACGATGAGATGTAAAGATATTTTGAAACTAAATTAATAAAGATGTCATATGACAGATGATAAACGATAGCTTATGGCAGATGACAGATTATAGATGATAGATCACAGAAGACAGATAATAGATGGCAGCTAAGAGATGACAGTTGAGAGATGACAAATGACAGTTGGAAGATAATAAATCACAGAGATCTTATATGACAGAGTATATCTAAAATATAATTTCTTTAATTTTTTAACCAAAAAAATTATATAATCTAAAGTAGTAAAGAAGAAAAATGACATATGGAAGATGATGGGTCACAGATGATAAAAGATAGATGTCGGATGAAATATTGTACATTTTGAAATTGAAATTTCAAAATTGAAAATTAAACCTATAACTAAACAGAAGAATTTATCTGAAAACTTAAAACTAAAGAAATTTTTAAACTATAATAATATAGATGACAGATTATAGATGACAGATGACAGACGATAGCTTATCGCAGATGATGATGACTGATGAGAGAAGACTGAATTTTTCATTCAGCAATTTTAAAATTTTAAATTTTCTGATGACTCATAACTTAGAAAATGATTAATCTAAAGTAGTAAAGATGACAAATGCAGAGAGCAAATGATACATCACAGATGACAGATGATAAAAGTAGGTGTGAGATGGCAGATTATAGCTAAACAAAATTCTTAAGTCTTTCATTCAGTAATTTTGAAGTTTCAAAACTGTAATTTAAAACATGAGAAATTAAAGATTCCAGACGACAGTTGAAAGATGAGAGATGGTAGATGACAGATAGCAGATGATAAATCGCATATAAAATATGGTTAATTTTTTTTTTTCTTAAGCTACATACCATTAAACAAATTGTAAATTTAAAATAAAAAATTTAAACGATTTCAAACAGTACATTTAATGTATGTTACATTCTGAAAGAAAATTAAACTCAAATTAAATTAAACTCAAATTTAAGTTAGATAATAATTGACAAATGATAAATGCACCATGGCTAAATTATTTTTCCTTAAATTTTTCACTAATTAATTTTAAGTTAAGTTTTAAAATTAAAAGTTTTGAATTTGTCTGCAGAAGCCTAACTAAGGAAATTATTAATCTAAAGTCGTCTTTGTTGACAATTAACAGATAATAGATGACGCTTGACAGATGTCAGATCATAAATGATAGATGTCAGATGAAAGATTATATTTAAAATATCTCATCTTAAATTTTTCTGAAATTTTAAACCTGAAAATTAATTTTTATGAAGACTTAAAACTAAAGATATTTTAAAACAAAATTGATAAAGATGATATATGACAGATGATAGATGGCAAAAGATAAATTATCAATAACAAAATAATTATACAGAGGTGTTAGACGGCAGAGTATAGCTAAAATAATTTTTCTCAATATATTTATTTACAGGTAACGGATGACAGATGACAGACAAAGGACAGGTTTTCAATGATATATGATGACAGATGGTAGATGGTAGAAATCAAATGACAGATAACAGATAGCAGATGACCGATGGCGGGTGATAGAGTACAGTTAACAGATGACATTTGAGAGATAGCAAATGCAGATGACAGAACACAATTACAGATTATAAAAGATAGATGTTAGATTACAAGATTATAGCGTAAATTTATCAATCGGCCACTTTTAATTTCAAAATTTGTATATAGACTTAAATCTAAAGATATTTTAAAACTAAATTAATAAGGATGACATATAATAGATGACAAATAACAGATGACAGATGATAGATGATAGATGGCAAATGACAGTTGATAGATGATATAGACAGATGTCACATGGCAGATTATAACTAAAATATTATTTCTTAAATTTTGCATTTAGAAATTTTGAAATTCTCAAACTGAAAATTAAAACTAATAGCTTAGGAGAAGAATTTGTATGAAGAAAACTAAAGAAATTTTTGAACTAAAGTAAAGATGAGATATGTCAGATGGTAGATAATAGATAACATATTACAGATGATAGATGAGAGAGTTTATCGATGACATATGGCGACAGATAATAAATGACATATGACAGATGACAAACGACAGCGTATAATTGACATGACGGATAATAGATAACAGATGGCAGGTGATAGAAGATAACTGACAGATAACAGATTACAGATAGCAGATGACACATGACGGATGATAAAGATAGATGTTAGATTATAACTAAAATATTATTTTCTAAATTTTCAAACTGAAATATAAAACTAATAGCTAAGGAGAAGTATTTGTATAAAGATTTAAAACTAAAGAAATTTTTTAACTAAAGTAAAGATGGCATATGATAGATGACGGATTACAGATAACAGATGACAAACGACAGTTTATCGATGACATATGGCGACAGATAATACATGACAGATGGTAGATGACAGATGACAGAAGACAGGTGACAGATAACAGATAACAGATTACAGATAGCAGATGACAGATGATAAATGGCAGATGAAATATGGCAGAAGACATATGGCAGAAGACAGATGACTGATAAGAGATGACAACTGAGAGATGATAAAAGACAGATGGCATATGACAAATCACAGAGATGTCAGATGATATTTTATTGAATTTATTGTGCTGATTTTTATATGTTTATATTCTTGTTAAATTTTATTTTGTTCACCTGTTTTGTTTTAGCTTATTACGTTAATGTATATTCTCTTAACTTAAATTTGTATTTTTAATTATGATTAATTATATATTAGTACTGTATTTTATACCATTGTACCTTGTAATTGGGTGTTCCTGTTGGGCATTAAAGTATTATTATTATTATGACAGAGTATAACTAAAATATTTTTTCTTAAGTTTTTCATTCCGCAATTTTGAAATTTTAGAACTGAAAATTTATACTAATAACTGAACAGAAATTTGAATTGAAACTAAATATATTTTTAAACAGATTACAGATAACATATAACAGATGACAGATAACAGATGATAAGTAACAGATGACAGCTGAGAGATAGCAAATGATAGATGACATATGATAAAATTTAAATGTCGAATAGCAGATTATAGTTAAACTTGTTTTATTAATTTATAATTCAGCAATTCTAAAATTTTACAACTAAAAATTAAAACTAATAACTAAACAGAATACGTTGATAAAGATGATACATAACACATGAAATATATCATATTACATATGACAGATGGCGGATGGCAAACGACAGCTTATAGATGACATATAACAATTAATAGATGACACGTGACAGATGACAAACGACAGCCCATCAATGACATATGACGACAGATAGATGACAAATGGCAGATGACAGATTGCAGATAGCAGATGACAGATGATAAATGATAAATGACAAATGACAGATAACAGATGACACATAATAATTAGAATATGTTTTATTAATTTTTATTGTTTTTATTTTGGCGACATAACAGTAGACAAATTCTACATTTCTTAAAGTAAAATCTCAACAATTTAAAAAATTTCAAAGAGTACATAAATGTGCTTAGAGAAAGAAAATTAAATTCAATTATTACAGGTGCCAATTGAAAGATAACAGAATATATATGAAAATTGACAAATGGCGGACGTCAGATAACAAATGACAGGTGACATATGGCACATCATAGAGGACATAAATTTTATTTTCTCCGTTAGAATATTCTTTGTTTGTAAAATAAAACAAACAAAAATTACAATTCTTTTAGAAATCGGATGATAATTATTAGATGTCCAATGACCGTAAACTAACGATATTCTAAATATAAAAACCACAACAATTGAATTTACTTAACGACTTAAATCTAAATAAATTATTTAACTAAATTAATAAAGAGAGAGCATGACGGATGTCAGATGTTGATTGACACATGAAAAATGTTAGATCTCAGATTTAAAATTTGCTTAAAAGTAATTTTACCTCAGTAATTTTTCAAGCAGTGTTATCGCATTTTCAGTAGATTCCATCTATTTCCTGATGCAAATGGCTCAAATTGACTTAAAAAATTCGTGGAGTAAATTTGATCATTTTTATTTTTCTTCTAAGTTTAAAGAATTATCCAGAAATTTCATTTCCAAATTTCCTGATTTTTTTCCTGGAATTTCTTAGCAAATTTATTTTCAAATTTCAAAAATATTCGTTCAAAACTTACTATTTATTATTCTTATTGAAAATTTCTACCTAATTCCCTTCCAAATAACTTTTTTTTTTCGAGGATGCTAGATATTATAAAAATTTCTCCTATATATTTCTGAGTAATCATATATCCACTTTTCGAGAAACTGAAAATTTTATTGAAAATCGTAAAAATGTAAAATTATGAGAAAATTCTAATAGTGTAAAAATATATGTACATATGAAAACCTGAAATTGTTACAACGTGCAAACGTTAAAAAGCGGCGAAACAGTGGAAACACAAGAGCATCATGATAACGTTAGATTTTAAAAAGATCCACTGAATTGAATGAAATGATTTCAATTGACATTAACAATGGTTTCCCATTAACCCAATCCAAAATTTAATAAATAGAAAACATCATCAATTCACAGGAGTTTTAATATATCCAAGAACACCTAATTTAAACAAATTTTCCATTTCACTTACATATTTTGGATAAACTTGCGAACAGATAGAAAATATTTTTTGAAAATGCAATCATCATGTAGCCTTTAAACCCCCTGGAAAATTATCAAGCATACTATTAAAGGAACTAATAAAATCGATCCTTTTAAAACCATCTGGTGTGCAGGAGATCCGTTGTTCAGAATGCAATAGCGTGTTTGTGGGTCAAACAGGACGAATGTATCAATTTGATTTTACGAAAATTTTCGTAGATTTCGTCTCAATCAAGATTCATTTAGAAATCAGCTATTTTAGAAATCATTGTTTAAAAGGCAAACAAAAATTTCTCTATATAATCTTAAAACATTGCAAAATTGCAACAAAGGCACTAAGCTTAATCTCCTGGAGTCATTTTCAAACAGAGCCGTAATCCATCAGTATATCGTCTTAACAAACAAACCGAATTAACCTTTTTGTCAGTTTTTAATCTGGTACAGACTTTCCGAGACAATTTGTAAACAGCTAACGATCTAAATTAAAAATGTCATCAATTCACTTGTTAATAAAGATAAAACATCGAAACTAGTGTCGTGTTGTGTTGTTTAGATTTATATAACTGTGTCTAGACGTTGTATTACATTTGTTGAATAATTGTTTGTAGAATCTTTCATTTCAGTGTAAAATATGATAATCATTTCAAAAATAATTTCTTGAATGACTGGATTAAGTATGGCTTGGTAAAACGAAACGGATTTACATTGAAAAGGCTGTAGAGGTGAATTTTAGAACATTCTAGATAAAGTGATAAAATCATTCATTTCTACAAGTTAGAAAAAATGTCTAAGTTAGTTAACCAACTATCAATTAGATACTTAATGTGAAGCATCAATTTTTTTCCATACTTATTTTTGTAATAAAAAGCTATTTAATATATAATGATAAGAGTTGCAGCAGTTTACACGTTATAGTGGGATAATGAAACTATGTGCATCATTATTGTTGCATGTAACACGAGCCAATAAGCAAGTTATTGTTATTGTTACATGACAGATATCAGATAACAGATGATAGATGACAAACGACAATTTATTAATGAAGACAGATAATAGATGACGGATTACATATAGCAGTTGACAGATGAAATTTTACAGATGACAGATGATATATAATATAGATGTCAGATGTCAGATTATAGCTTAAATATTTTATCTTGAAATTTTGAAACTAAAATTTTTAAATTTGTCTGAAGACTCATAACTAAAGAAATTATTAATCTAAAGTAGTAAAGATGATAAATGGCAGATGGCAGATGATAGACTACAGATGACAAATGAGAGGTGACAGTTGATAAAAGATAGATGTCATATGACTTATTGTAGCTAAAATATTTTTGAATTTCGCAATTTAGAAATTTTAAAACTGAAAAATAAAAAGACTTAAAACAAAACAACAATTTTAACTAAACTGACAGATAACAAACGACAGCTTATCGACAGACGATAGATAACAGAACAGATGACAGACGGCAGACGAAAGATGACATAACCAATTACAAATGACAGAAGACATAAAGCAGATGAGAGATGACAGTTGACAGAAGATGGAAGACAGATGATAGATGACAGATGACAAATAGCAGATGACACCTGAGAGATGCACATGGCAATAGATCGTATATAAAATGACGAATAATAAATGTTAGACGGCTAAAATATTTTTTCTGAAATATCTTATTCAGCAATTTTGAAATTTTAAAACTGAAAATTAAAACTAATAAATAAACAAAAGAATTTGTATGAAGATTTAAAACTAAATATTTGTTTTAACTGAATTAATAAGGAAGACATGTGACAGATGATAGACGACAGATAACGGATAACAGATGGCAGATAACAAACGAGAGCTTATCAATGGCATATGACGGTAGATAACAGATAACAGAAGACATTTGGCAGATGATAAAGCACAGATAATAAAATATTCATGTCAAATGACAGATTATAGCTAAAATATTTCATTGTTGAATATTTTATTCAGCAATTTTAAAATTTTAAAACTGAAAATTGAAACTAATAACTAAAGAGGAAAATTTGTATGGAGACTTACAACTAAAGAAATTTTTAAAGTAAATTAATAATTATAACAGATGTTAGATGGGAGATGAAAAATAACAGCTTATCGATGACATATGACGACAAATAACTAATGATAGATGACAAATGGCAGATGATAGATGATAAATGAAAGATGGCAGATGACAAATGGCAGAAGACAGATGACAGATGACAGATGACAGATCGCACATAAAAGTTTAATTTTTTTACCCGTTTTCTACATATCAGAGAGAAATTTTAAATTTTGCAACAGATCAATGAGATATAAACATTCCTCTAAATAATTGAATAATCACCAAATATATTTTGTGTCTTTATAGAAGATAATTACAATTATTTAAAATGTTGAAAGATGGTTGGCAAATGATAAATGTCCGACGTCTAAAATATTTTTTTCTAAATTTTTCATTAAACAATTTTCAAATTTTAAAATTGAAACTTTTGAATTTATCTGAAGTATCACAATTAAGAAAATTATTAATCTAAAATAATAAAGATGACAAATGACAGGTGGCAGATGTCTGATGACAGATGACAGATTACAGATATCAGATGATAAAAGATAGATGTCATATGACAGATTACATTTAAAATATTATTGGAAAATTTTCAATAAAGAGAAATTTGTATGAAGATTTAAAAATAAAAATAAAATAAAACTAAGTTAATAAAGATGACATATGATGACAAATGACAGATAACACATGATAAATGACGAACAGTAGATGCCAGATGACAGATAACAGATGACAGGTGAGAGATCACAAATGACAGATGACAGACAATAAAACATGGATGTCAGTTGACAGATTATTGTTATAAAAGATAGATTATCAATAACAAAATAAATACACAGAAGAGTTAGAATGCAGAGTATAGCTAAAATAATTTTCACAAATAAACAACTTTTTATCTTTGTTTCTATAACACTGACTTTATTAAGTGACTATAGTTTCGACAAAGTCAGTGTTATACAAACAAAGTTAAAAAGTTGTTTATTTGTGAAGAATAGAAGAATAATGTATAACGAAGTAGAAGCCTCCACCGTTAACAGTTTAAAATAATTTTTCTCAATATATTTATTTACAGATAACGGATGACAGATGACAGAGAAACGACAAGTTATCAATGATATATGATGACAGATGGTAGATGGTAGAAATCAAATGACAGATAACAGATAGCAGATGACAGATGACAGGTGATAGAGTACAGATAACAGATGACATCTGAGATATAGCAAATGCAGATGACAGAACACAAATGACAGATTATAAAAGATAGATGTTAGATTACAGATTATAGCTTAAATTTATCAATCGGCAACTTTTAATTTCAAAATTTGTATATAGACTTAAATCTAAAGATATTTTAAAACTAAATTAATAAGGATGACATATAATAGATGACAAATAACAGATGACAGATGATAGATGGCAAATGACAGTTGATAGATGATATAGACAGATGTCATATGGCAGATTATAGCTAAAATATTATTTCTTAAATTTTGCATTTAGCAATTTTGAAATTCTCAAAATGAAAATTAAAACTAATAGCTAAGGAGAAGTATTTAAAACTAATGAAATTTTTAAACTAAAGTAAAGATGACATGACAGATGACAGATAACAGATGACAAACGACAGTTTATCGATGACATATGGCGTCAGATAATAAATGACAGATGGTAGATGGCAGAAGAAGGATAACAGAAGACAGAAGTCAGAAGACAGATGACTGATTAGAGATGGCAACTTAGAGATGGTAAATGATAGATGGCAGATGACCAATCACAGAGATGTCAGATGACAGAGTATAACGAAACTATTTTTTCTTAAATTTTTCATTCCGCAATTTTGAAATTTTAGAATTGAAAATGAATTCTAATAACTAAACAGAAGAATTTTTATGAAGACTTGAAACTAAATATATTTTTAAACAGATTACAGAGAGATAGAAAATGATAGATGACATATGATACAATTTAAATGTCGAATACCAGATTATAGTTAAACTAGTTTTATTAATTTTTCGTTCAGCAATTTTAAAATTTTACAACTAAAAATTACAAATTTTACAACTAATTAATTTTTAACTAATAACTAAACAGAATATGTTGATAAAGATGATATATAACACATGAAAGATATCACATTACATATGACAGATGACGGATAGCAAACGACAGCTTATAGATGACATATAACAATTAATAGATGACACATGACAGATGACAAACGACAGCCCATCAATGACATATGACGACAGATAGATGACAAATGGCAGATAACAGATTACAGATAGCAGATGACAGATGATAAATGATAAATGACAAATGACAGATAATATATGACAGATAATAGATGACACATAATAATTAGAATATGTTTTATTACTTTGTATTGTTTTTATTTCGGCGACATAACAGTAGACAAATTCTACATTTCTTAAAGTAAATTCTCAACAATTTAAAAAATTTCAAAGAGTATATAAATGTGTTAAATTCAATTATTATAGGTGTCAATTGAAATATAACAGATAATATATGAAAATTGACAAATGACAGACGTCAGATAACAAATGATAAGTGACATATGGCACATCATAGAGAAAATAACGTTTATTTTCTCCGTTAAAATATTCTTGGTTGGTTTGTAAAATAAAACAAACAAAAAATACAATTCTTTTAGAAGTCAGATAATAACTATTAGATGCACACTTACAGTTCACAAACAATATTCTAAATCTAAAAATTCAAAATACTAGAATTTATAGGGCTGAAAGACCACCGGTCGATAGCCATGAAACGAAAGAAGACAACAACAGAATTTATTTTATTTTATTGTATATATTACATGTATTATAATTTATTTCCTTCTGTGAATAAAGATGTTTAGTAGTAGTAGAATTTATATGATGACTTAAAACTAAATAAATTATTAAACTAAATTAATAAATATAGTAGGTGATAAAAGAGGGGTGTTAAAAAATATTAGATCACTGATTTTAAATCTGCTTAAAAGTTAATTTGCAACAACAAATCATTAATTTCTTAAAGAGTATTGTATCTGTTAGATTTCAACTATTTCCTGATGCAATTTTTTGATCATTTTTATTATTTTTCTATGTTCAGAATTTAATTTTTCAGATTTTCTTTCCAAAATTTTGCAGCAATGTTTTCTTCATTTCAAAAAATGTTTCTATTATATCTTCCTTGTCTTTATTTCTTTTAAAACTTTCTAGCAAATTCTCATCCAAATAGCTTTTTCTTTCGAGGATTCTTTTATAATTCTGATAAATTTATCCATCTTTCCAGATAACTGATAATTTCCTGGAAAAACGAAATAAAGTAAAATTGTAAGAATATCTAAGTGTAAAAATATATGTACATATGAGATCCTAAAGTTTTAACAATGTGCAAACGTTAAAAATCGGAGAAAGGGTGGTAACATAAGAGCTATTAAATATTAAAACCGATTTAAACGATTCATTATGATTACGTTAAACTTTAAAAAGAACAAGAAGAGCCACGAATTAAACAAAATAATTTTAATTGCTATCGACAATTGTTTCTCCTTTAAGCTAATCCAAAAGTATAACAGCCAATTTAAATAAATATTTCATTTCACTTACATATTTTGAAAAAACTAACAAACATATTTCGAAAATAGAATCATCAAGTAGGTTTTAAACCTCCTGGAAAATTATCAGTCATACTATTCAATGCAAAAGATAAAATTGATCCTTTTAAAAAATTTGGTGTGTGAAATCCGTTGTTCAAAATACAATCTATCGTGTTTGTGGGTCAAACAAAGCGAAGTATATAAACTCGATTTTATGAAAATTTTCGTAGATGTCGCCTCAATCAATATCCTCAGCTCTGTTTCAAATCATTATTTAGAAGACAAAGATAAACTTCTGGCTATAAATAATCTTAAAACCTTACAAAATTACAAGAATATGATCCGTCAGAATATCTTCTTAACGAGCAAATAGAATTAACCTTTTTGTCACTTTTTAATCTGATACAGTACTTCCAAGGTAATCCGCAAACAACTGACGATAGGTATCTTCCCTTACTCCGAAAAGATTAGTACAAATTCAAAATTTCGTTAATTCACTTGATAATAAAGATAAAAAGAGTTATGTTGTGTTGTTTAGATTTATATATCTGTGTCTACACATTGTATAACATTTGTATAATAATTATTTATAAATTTTTTAATTTAGTGTAAAATATGGTAATCTCTTCAGAAATAATATCTTGAATGACTGGATTAAGTATGGCTTGTTAAAACGAAAATGATTTTCATTGAAAAGTTTGTAGAGGTGAATTTTAGGACATTCTAGATAAAGTGATAAAATCATTCATTTCATTAAGTTATAAAAGATGGGTAAGTTATTTAACCATGTATCAATTAGATACTTACTTAATGTGAAGCATCAATTCTTTGCCATACTTTTTTTTTGTAATAGAAAACGATGTTTTGCAAAATATGTAGAATGATAAGAGTTGCAGCAGTTTTCACGTTATAGTGGGATAAAAAAACTATGTGCATCATCATTGTTGCATGTAACACGAGCCAGTAAGCAAGTATTAATAGCCGGTGCGGCAGTAAATCGTAAAAATCGCGGCGACAAAAGCGTTCCGCGTTTTATCAGCCTGTGCGAATAAAAGTGCATTCAAAATCCGCGCAAACAGAACAGACGAAACAGGAGCAAAAAAGTGGAAAGTGAGCAGAAACAGAAACAGGACGAGCAGGAGGAGGAGGTGGAGGAATGGCAGAGAGGACGAGTACATACGGACGTTGCCGAATGCAGCAGCAGTGGCGGCGGCAGCAGCAGCCGCTTATCACCGCATTCGCGGCCCATTAATTCCAAATCACGTTACGGAGATTCAAACATTATAAAATGAGCACTTCATTTCACCACCAGCCCGACCACCTATTGTTTAAGAGAGGGTTAAATAATTGAATTAACTTACATCTCCACTCCCGAACGCTCATTAATCATAAATAATAATAACGCGAAAAAAAAAAACGCGAATAATAAAAAAAAAGGGAAAAACGGTGAGAGAGGGAAATTTATGATCCGGCGGATTTTTGCATATTTTCCAACAGAAAAAAAAAAGATTTAGCGGTGGAGATGTACTAAGGGGTGAAAGAGGAAAGGGGGTTGGAAGGTTAATGAAAAATTAAAAAAAAATTGTGCGTAATTTTTCAAGGGGTTGACTTTTATGTTTAAAGGAATTGCTAGTAATTTATCAATAACTTATAGCACTAATCATGTTTACAAATTATTATTGGCATAGCCACTAACGATGATATACAAATGATGTTAAGTTATTTTTTGTATTAGGTGTATAAATGAATGATATAAATTATTTATTAAGCAGTCAAGGGATTAATTTGAAAAACAATTGATTTTTCGGTTATTTAGTGTTGACATATGGACAATTGGTACGCCGGAAACGCCTGACATAACCTTTGAAACTTTACAGTTTAGTACAGTCAACAGAGAAGGTGCATCCAATACAGAATACTTTACGAATCCTACAAAGAGAGAAAATGCTGGAAGAGCGTGCGAAAAGATTTGTTCCTTTCTAGGTGGAGGTTTTGTATCGTACGATGTGTACGCATTTTGGAGGAAAAAAATTTGGCACAAACGCAAAAATAACTTGCAGAACAGATAGGAGTAACTGAGCATCTGTCATCTGTCAACTATCATCTGTCATCTGTCATCTGTCAACTGTCAACTGTCATCTATCAACTGTCAACTGTCGGCTGTCAACTATCATCTCTCAACTGACAACTCTCAACTTTCAACTGACAACTATCAACTGTCAACTGTCAACTGTCATCTGTCATCTGTTAACTGTCTACCATCGACTGTCAACTGTCAACTATCAATTGTCAACTGTGGACTATCAACTGCTATCTGTTATTTCTCATAAAATAAGTTGTAAATAAATGAATAATAATAAATCTTTTGTAAAATATAAATAGTAGTAAAAATTATCGCGTAGCCACATCGTATAATTAAAAAAGTGGTGGAGATATACAAGCGGGGAATGGTGATAATTCGCTCTGCTGTTCATTATTATTAGCTTGGAAAATGATATATCAACGCGCTGGCGTAATTTTAATTCCTGATTTTGAATGGAAACCGGCTGATTTATTGTATATATTTAATGGGGGAGCATATTAAACAGTAATATTTATGTTATTTTATTCTAAAACGATCTGATTATGGGCACGAAGCGCGGCGGATGAAATTGATGGCATTGTTGGCCGAAATATTTATATCGTATTTATGATTATGCGTCGAGTGGCGGAGTTGTCAGCGGGCCCGAACAAATGAACGGCGGTGGCGGCGGCGGCGGGCGGTTTTGTAAAATTCAAATCCGATAGATGATGGGGCGCGATAAAAGTTTTGGCGAGTCGTAAATTGAACTAAACTGAAAATCCGAATGGACGCATTCGAACAAGAAGATTAGATAAGTCTAATTACTGATTTATTAGACCGCGCGCGACCGCAAGAGAATAGAGAGAGAGAGGAAGGAGGGTGTGACGCGTTCCTATTTTAATACCGAGGAACTAATCCGATTTGCCGCTGGATATAAAAAATCTGCTTATCAATTCCATCCTTCACCCCTCCTATTATAAAAGAACAACGCTATCTGTTTAACCTCAGCTCCAAATTACGCACATTAAAATCCGCATTGTGCATTATGGCGATAATGCCATATTTTATTGCCGTTTCGTTTCGTCCCTAATGTGTTGCCTTCTTACATTTCATATAACAAAAGGAAAAAGTTGGTAACTATAAGAAAAATTGTTACAGGTTACATAGGGTTATTGCGAGGTGAGTTAACTTCTCCTGAACTGCGATCTAAGAACTCTATTCTACCCTCAACCCAATTAAAGTTACCAGGTTTATAGAGGACGTGGAACTCCTTCAAGTCCTCTACAAACCTGGTAACTTTCTTGTGATAATTAATTCCTGCCGAAGTCTAAAAATTGCTTGTGGACAATCGAATCACAAGTGCTCTATCATTTCATCTGCAGAATCACAAAATCTGCAATTTCCTCTTTGTGAGGACACAGTGCCCTACTATGAATCCTGTAAATGTTCTCAGTTCGTTCCTTGTAGGTTGTGAACTTACCTTATGGCTTTGATCGAGTTTTGATTGACTTAGGCCTGGGACATTCTTTCCATACTTACGTCTTTTATCCTCTTCCAATTTTTGCATCACATTTCTTCTGTCCGTAAAACGACCCTCATCCTATAGGATTGTGCCTATTTTCGGGCCACTTATTTGCAAATTGTAAATTTATTTAAAAAAGTAGTAGTTGTAATGTTTGGCTATCGACCACGTGGTCCTTCCACCGTATGATTTGTGTGTATGTAAATGAGTTAATAAAAAATTAATCATTAAAAATTTAGCATAAAATAATCTTATATTGAAAATAAATTTAAAAAACATGTACATCTTTCAGCAATAACAATTTCCTTTACGTTCCCATTAACCGTCCGGATTGACCGTATAAAGGGCACTCGAGACGGATTTAATGCGATCGGCACAAAACGAAAACGGAAATAAATATCCCGACCTATAAATTTCCGCAACACTTACAACTTAATAACGGGTCGGACAATGGGAAATGCGAATCAAATGATCTGTAATTAATGTGATAACAAGGAAACGGAACAAATAAGGGTCACGTGCCGGGCCGTGACCAATCGGCGCAGCGAGTCGACGTTTCGACCCTCCACAATGGGCCAATCGTAATTGATTCTGCACGCCTTGTATAAGGGCGGCCAGTTTGAATGCGGAACCGTGACACCAGATTACATGGGAGAATATGTCCCCGCACGATCGCTAATGATGTTGTCTGATTTTTTTGTTTTTCTTTTTTTCTATTCTAGACGTTTCACGACATGGGAATATGCTTTGTACCAAGTCTCCCCCCACACGCAGATCGGACCCCTTGCATTTTAAAACGTTTCGTTTAATCGTTACAGATATGTTAACTGATGGACGCACTTTACCCTCACACTAATGGAGAATTTAATTCAATTGTTTTATTTAATTTAAATGTATTTTCTATTAAATGATGTGAAATCATAATTTAGAAATGCTAATATGACATAACATTTAATTACTATTGTCGGTTTGAGTTTAACACTTCATGTTTCTTAAATGAAAATAATAAGTTTGTTATTAACGTTTAACGCTTCATAAACAAGTGAAGTAAAGAATAAACTGATATTAATACAAGTCTATCCACATCAAATTCAATCTTTAGAAATGTCGAATGTATCATAAAATAATTGCAATAAGCATCAATCAAATATCAGTTCAATAAATAACAAGTTCAGTTTAAAAATCTTTTGTTTAATTGTGTTTCCTTTTTGGTACATCCTGAATATAACGAAGAAGAAGACACGATTACTTTGTTTTACCCTAAAGTAGTAAAATTACCCGTGAATATAGTTTAGTTATGACTAGATGTTAGTTGAAACTATAGTTACGTGTAATTTAAAAAAAAAGTGATAGAACAAAGTAATCGTTTGATGAATACAGCACTAACCTTTCTCCACACTTTAATCTTCACGTAACTCAATAAACCAATTTAAAGAAATCGTGTCTCCTTTCTCATCAAAATAATTTTTTTTCCTTTTATGCTTCAAAAACTTTCTTAACGTTTAAGAAAATTATTACATTTTTCTGTTCCCAATATTAAAAAATTTCAGCGTTTTAGAATCACCAAAGAATTTAATTATGTCATGAAAATCTAACAGAAATTTCTCTTATAGATTTTTAAATGTCTTCAGCAATCTCTTTCCAAATTCTGATAATTTTCTTTAAGGTTTCTAAATATTTTTAGTAATTTTTATTGAATTTTAAAAGTTTTCCTCGAAATGTTTAAATTGCTTAATCTAATCGGAATTTCTCCTCCGGTCTAAAAGAAAATTTGACAACGTTTTGTTTCATAGACATTTTCAATTCTTGTAATCAATATTATCAAAATTAAACTGAATTGAAAAATTCACTATGTTTTAACAACAGATAATGTGAATTTTTCAATTCAGTGTAAGTATTAATTACCACGTAGTAACGGTCGCAACTATTCTCTTTATTATCTTATCAAAGAGAGATTTTTTTCTTTCAATCTGTAAGAATTTTCTTAAAGTTTCAACAACCTTCCATCAGTTTTACTTTCAAATAACAAAAATATTAGAGCAATTACCATTCCAGATTTTTCTTTCAAATTACAAGAATGCATTTCAAGGAAACTAGAATTCAACAATAAATTCTCATCTGAAAATCCCTTTAATTTAGAAATATGTGCCTACGTTTGTGTTTGAATAGTTAGACAATCATAAATAAAATTCTATCAAATTTTTTCTCTAGCCTTACAACCCAGAATATATTTCCTAAAAAAACAATTCATGTGTTGTAGATGACAGATAATATATTACAGGTGGCAGATGATAGATGACAGATGACAAATAACAAATGACAAAGGACAGATGCCAAATGACAGATGATAGATAACAGATGTCAGATGACAGATGACATATAAAAATGACAGATGGTAGATAACAGTTAACAGATGACAGATGATAGATTGAAGACAATAGGTAACAAATTGAAGATAAAAGCTGACAAAAGATAGATGATGGTAGATGTAGAATAATTTAGGTTTGCTAATTTAAAAAAAATGTTAACATCTTAAAAATTGAAACTTAAACAATAAAATCAATTTAAAAATTGTTACTAGTGGAGCAAGGAGTAACAGTGTTTTTCTTTGTTGTAATTAATCACTTCACGTAAAGTCAAAAACCATACATATACAAATTGTTTAACTATTGAAAAAAAAAAAATTGTGAAGAAGATAAATAAGAGTACTTTAGGAAACGAAAATTTGGAAAATTTCTTTTAAAAAATTGTTAATATTTAGTAGCTACACAATTGAAACCACGGAATCACAATTCACAGAAAAATGACAGATAATTATGATAGATGAAATTTGAAAGATGGTAGATTGTAGATAGCAGATGACAGATTAGAAATTATAACAAATGACAGTTAATAAATTACCAATAACATACAACATATTATTTTGTCGAGTCTTACAACCCAGAGTATATTATCTAAACTTAAAAAAAAAACTATTCATGTGCCATAGATGACAGATGACGGATGACAGATGACAGATGACAGATGACAGATGACAGATTACAGATTACAGATTACAGATTACAGATGACAGATGACAGATGACAGATTACAGATGACAGATGACAGATGACAGATGACAGATGACAGATGACAAATGATAAATGACAGATGTCAGATGACAAATGATAGAAGATAAATGACAGACGACAGATTACAGTTTTCAACTTATTGTTGCTAATTTACAGATGGCAGATATGAAATTAAAAACGACAAATTTCAGATAACGGATTACAGATGAAAGGCGGCAGTTGATCGATTTCAGGTAGCAGATAATAGATGACAGATGATAGATGTCAGATGATAGATAACAGTTGACAGATTACATATAGCACATTGCAGATTACAGTTGGCAGATGGCAGCTTATTGTTTACAATTAACAGATGACACATAAGATATTACGTGTAACAATAAATAAAAGATAATAGATTACAAATGACAGATGACGGATGACAGTTTGAAAATGGCAGGTAACAAATGACAGATGGCAACTAGCAGGTGATGGCAGATAATAAATTATGGCAGATGGCATCTTATTATTGACAACTGACAGATGACAGATGAGAAATTAAGAACGAGATATGATGTATAATAAATCATAGATGACAGATTAAAACCTTAGGTGACGGATGGTAAATTTAAATATTTTACGATTGCAATATATTTTTTTTTAAATTAATTGCAATTTATATGAAACCAAAATAAGAAACATTCCAAAAATTCATATATTTAGGAAAGTTATACACTATGTTCCAATTTATCTATCTCTTCTAATAACAGAGATACCAATGGTGAGCATCGAAATTGGGACACCCTGTATATTATATAAATCGCAATTAATTGAAAACTTAGAAATATAGAATGTAAGATGAAGTGTGACAGCTGACAGAAAATAGTTAATATATGACCAGTTTCAAATGACAGTTGCCATGTGATAGATATCAAATGACAGTTTAGAGATGACGTACAACAAATGACAATGTACGGAAAAGAAATCAACATTTTATTTATAAAGATCACAGGCGATATAATAAATTTGACAAATGGCAAATTGAAATGTGACACTCAGATTATCAATTTTATAATTTTAAAATTTTAATACATTTATGGATATTTTTTGGAAGGTTTCATTTCAGATAAGAGATGTCAAGTGACAGATGACAGATGACATATAAGGGATGACATATAACAGATAACAGATGATAGATGATAGATTAGATGATATAGATAGATAAATAACTAAAGACGAATAATAATAATATTGATTTTAGTAGTTAATTTTTTAAGTCTTCTCACAGAAAAATAAATTCATTTCAGATTACAGATTACAGATGTGAGCTGACAGTTAAATTTTAACACTTTATAACTACTACAGTACATTATAAATATTTTGGAGAGTTTCATATATTTGTATTTTGTAAATCGCAATATGTTCAAAATTTAGGAATAAACAAATATGGCAGCTGACGGATGATATTTAATATATATATATGACAGATGATAGTTGCCAATTAAAGTGACAATAAATATCATAAATATATTAAGATTGTCAATTTTATAATTGCATAATTTAAATATATTTCTGGATATTTTAAAAGCCTTCATTTTTAATTTATAAAAGATAAATTATGACAGTTGACAGATGACGAATGACAGATTACAAACGGCAGATGGTAGATGACGATTGACCAATGACAGCTAATAGATTACAGATGATAGATCACAGATGTCGACACTACTGATGGTATGAGTCTACGTGAAATCTTTTGAAAATGAAAATAACACAGAGTTTATTCCTTACCTCACTTGTTTATTAAGCGTTAAATGTATATTTCTTTTACAGTGAAGAGTAAACAGTTTGTTATTGATACTGTTTACCTTGACAGATGACAGATGGTAGATGATACATGACAAATAACAATTGACTGATGTCAGATGACAGATGACAGATGACAGATGACAAATGTCAGATAACAGATGACAGATAACAAATGGCAGATAACAGATGATAGATGATAGATGACAGATGGTAGATGGTAGATGGTAGATGGTAGATGGTAGATGGTAGATGGTAGATGGTAGATGATAAATGACAAATAACAATTGACTGATGACAGATGACAGATACCAGATGCCATATGATAGATGTCAAATGACAGATGAGATGAGATAGACAAATGAATAACTAAAGACAAAAGACATCCCACAAATTAGGATTAGGAATAATAATAATATTGATTAGGAAATAAAATTTTTGAATCAAATATATTAAAATTATAGTAGTTGCAAATTTAATATGCTTATTTATTTATTTAATTTATTTTTAAAACATACTCTGAAAAAGTAAATTCATTTAAGATTACATATGCCAGTTTTTTGTTGACAGTTGACAAATGATACAAACAACAAATGCCATATAATAGATAACAGGTGCCAGAAAAAACTTAAAGTAACGGATACAAAATATATTACTAATTCAAACTTTAAGGCGAGTAATTTTTCTTTAAAAATTTACAACTTTAATATATTATGAATATTTTGCAGAGATTCATATGTTTATATTTTATAAGTCGTAATTCATTGAAAAATAAGAAATAAAAATGTAAGATAAGGTATGAGACCTGACAGATGATATTTAATATATATGGCAGTTATCTGATGACAGTTTCCAAGTGACAGATGATAATTTAAGTGACGATAAACACCCTGAAGTAATAGAGATATATAAGTTTATAATTCAACATTCTTAATACATTCAAAAGGTTTCATATTTATTTATAAAAGGTAAATTATGACAGTTGGTGGATGATAGATAAATAATGACAGATGACAGATGACAGATGGCAAATGACAGATAACAGATTAAAGATGATAGGTGACAAAATGGCAGATAAAAGCTAACAGTCGATAGATGAGTGATGGTAGATGACAATTTAGCTTTGCTAAGAATAAAAATGTTGACATCTTAAAAATTGAAATTTCAACAATAAAATCAATTTAAAAATTGTTTACAAACAATAGAAATAATGTTACTAGTGGAACAAGGAGAAACAGTGTTTTTATATGTTGTAATTAATCACTTTACGTAAACTCAAAAACTATACAGTTATAAAAATGGTTTAACTATTGAAAAAAAAAATTTTGAACAAGATAAATAAATTTAGAAAATTTGTCTTAAAAAAGTAGTTAATATTTAGAAGGAACACAATTGAAACCACGGAATCACAATTCACAGATAAATGATCGTTGGCAGATGAAATATGATAGATAGTAGATTGCAAATAGTAGATGACAGATTAGAAATTATGACAAATGACAAATAATAGATTATTTAATTTAATTTAGATAATATACTCTAGGTTTTAAGACTCGACAAAATATTATGTTGTATGTTATACATAATATTTTGTCGAGTATATTATCTAAATAAAATTTAAAAAAAAACTATTCATGTGTCATAGATGACAGATGGCATATGAAAAATGACAGATGACAAATGACAGATGATAAATGACAGATGACAGATGCCAACTTATTGTTGCTAATTTATAGATGACAAATATGAAATTAAAAACGACAAATGTCAGATAACAGATTACAGATGGCAGATGGCAGTTGATCGATTTCAGATGACAGATGACATTATGTTTGGCAAATGGAAGCGTATTAACAGATGATACATAGATATTGCGAACGACAAATGACAGATAATAGATTACAAATGACAGATGACAGTTTGTAAATGGCAGGTAACAAATGACAGATAACTAATTATAAATGGCAGATTAGCAGCTTATTGTTGAAAATTGACAGATGAAAGATGGAAAATTAAAAACGAGAGAGACATTTATTAGATTACAGGTGACAGATTAAAACCTTAATTTAGAAAAATGTGCCTAGACAATCATAAATAAAATTCTAGAAGATTTTTTGTCGAGTCTTATAACCTAGATTATATTTTCTAAATAAAAAAAAAATCACGTTCTATAGATGACGGATGATAGAATACAGATAACGAACGATAGATAGATGACAGATGGCAGATGACAAATGACAAATTGCAGATTACAACTTATAGTTACTAGTTTACAGATGACAAATATGAAATTAAAAACCATAAATGTCAAATAATAGATTACAGATGATAGACGGCAGCCGACAGATATTCAGGTGGCAGATAATTGATGACAGATGACAGATAACAGGTGATAGATGTCAGATGATAGAAAACAGATGACAGATTACATTTAGCATACGGTAGAGTAAAGATTATAGTTGGCAGATGGAAGATTATTGCTGATAATTAACAAATGACACATAATATATTACGAACGATAAATGACAGATCATAGATTACAAATGACAGATTATAAATGGCAGGTATCAAATGACAGATAGCAAATGGCAGATGATAGGTTAGAAGATAATAAATGACAGATGGCAACTTATTGTTGACAGTTGATAGATGATTAGGAACGCGATATAAAGTATAATAGATTATAGATGACAGATGAAAACCTAAGGTAGAAACATAAAATATTTTAGGAATTTAAAGTTTGAGGAAAGTAATGTTGTTTGAATATTTTATGATCGTAATATATAGTATTATGAATATTTTGGAAAGTTTGATATTCTTGTATTATATAAATCGCAATTATAATAGTTACGAAAGTAGGAATATAGAATGTAAGATGGAGTATAATAGCTTATAGATAATAGTTAATATATAACAAACGTTAGATGGCGGTTGTCAAGTGATAAATGTTAAATGACAGATGATGGATAACAGACGAAAAATGACAACGTAAAATAAATAAAAACAATTTAATATAATTGTCAAGAAATTCAATTTAAATTAATTTGATTTTCTAGTGTTAAATTTGCTCTACGTGTATTCCATATTCTTGTACTTACCTGTAATAAAATTAGGTTGCAATGTCGCTTATTAGCAGTTATATGAGGAAAATCTATATTATTCGTTAAACTAAACAAATATCACACGGATTTACTCAGGGCAGGCCAACAGCATCTAATTTATCTTACGAAATGTTCTTGTTGGATATATTTGAAAACGGACATCAAGTTAGCTCTATTTATACTGATTTCTCCAAGGCCTTCGGTCGTGTCAATAACGCCGTTCTTTTAAGTAAACTAGAAGGTGTTTTATTTAGTCAGTTAATAATAAACTAGTTTTCCAGAAACAATTTGTCAATATTGGTAATTTTGTTTCGCATTGTGGGTCAATCAATTGTTTTGCCTTTTATCAATGATTTGGGATGTTTTATTAAATACAGCAAGTTTTTTAAGTTTGCTGACGACGTTAAAGTACTCAAAACATCATCAAAAACCGTAGTGATCATAATTTATTACTATTTTAGTGGTGTTCACCTAAACATCTTAAGCTTAATTTTAATAAATGTGTCCATTTCATTTGTCCGAGGTAGATTAAATACTTTCGAATATTCAATTGGTAATTATAAATTAATCTCTGTTAATAAAATCCTTGACATAGGTGTTTTATTCAATAGTCGCCTGTCATTTATTCCACATATAAATTACATTAACACCTTGGGCTTTATTGATAGATTCTCGAAATAATTTGGGTTGAATACTTATGTGACCTTATATTTAGCTTTGGTTAGACAACTGTACTATCATATGGTCCCCCTATTATAGTGATTTAATTTATAATAGGATAGTAGACTCTAACATTAAGAATACCTATTATGCATATTATACACCACATTAATGGTATTGTGTGGTTTTTTTTTTTTTTGTAGAAATTCAGTTGAACTAATTGTGGAATAAAATGTAATAAATTTTCCCTCGCTTGTTTCGGCGTGGACTGTTGGAGAGTAATAATAGCGTATGTAAATGATAGCTGGCGGTTATGGGCAATATTTCGTGGATTTTCGTAACTGAAAAGCGTCATTTTGTCATTTTGCGAACGGGTCGTGGGTCGCGGGTCAGTTGATGTACGAGTGCTATTGAACAAACGGCGGACCGAAAGGAAGCCAGATCATTAATTTTAAAGAGCACAATAGTAGCAGGAAAGCACATGTTAAGTTTAGTTTGTTAATTACGACGTCACACACAATGGAAACCGTTCCGGTTTTACCAGGTCCGGAAATGTGCTGCTCGTTGCCCTGTTTCAAACTCTCACCGCCCGCCCGCCACGAGATAATTTTCATTCTTACTTCGTATCAGGATGATTACTTTATAATGCAAACGTTATAACGTTACTACCCTCCTACCCCTTCTTCGCGTTACCGTAAATGGCCGCCCCTGTCTGCATACAGTTGCGAGTTTATATGCATATTCGGACGTTTCAAAAAGCGCATTCGCTTAAAGTTTTAAAATTTTACTACATCCTTATCGACCACCGAGAATAAATAGAGAATAATAAGGGTGTAGATTTAATAAAGCAAAAAATACTGTTATGTAGATGTTGTTTACAATTCAAATTAATATACTACAGGAGCGTATTTCTCTTCTCTGTGTTACGTTAATTATTTTCAAAAAGTAATCATGATTTACATCATATATAAATTAAAAAAGAAATCAAGATTATAAAAAAGTATCTTTATTTCGTCAATATGAAATTATATTTTATTGAAATTGGCCGATAAGGGAAATTGAAATATGCCTAGTTATCTCCTTAATCACTGGCATAAAGTTGGACGCCCCATAAATTGGAAGGACGCCAGCATTCCGTTCTGCAATAATGTCCTTCTCCAGAACAGATATGCATTATCCGTTTCCCGCATAAGTATGGATTTATTATATGTGTGTGCGATATTCCGTATACGTACCTCCCCGAATTTATATAGCAGTGACCCTCCTCCCCGCTTGCGAAAGCACATACATACGTGCTGCATTAAACATTAGATGCGCTAGATGTGGAGCACGGTTCTGGATTTTGGCATATGATCCTGAATAAATGCTGAAAAATAAATACGTCGTCTAAGATTTACACACGATATTTTTAATAATATACTGTAGTTAATTTCCATTTTTATCTGCATCTGTCATCTGTCATCTGTCATCTGCTATCTGTCATCTGTCATCTGTCACCTGTCATTTGTTATCTGTCATTTATCATCTGTTACTTGTTATTTGTCATCTGCCATATGTCATCTGTCATCTGTCATTTATCGTCTGTCATCTGTCATGTGTCATCTGTCAATTAATTAAAAAAAAACTATTTATTTCCTAATATTTAAATTTCAATCAGTCATCCACCGTCCTTCGTCTTTCACCTGACATTTGTCAATTACCATATGTCTTATACCATCACTAATTTGACACCAGCTATTTCTTAACCACAAGTTGTCATCTGTCAAATATTGTTTCTTATTTAACATTTGTCAACTGATCTTTAGCTATCATCAAAATCATTCATCATTTATTGACTTTGTAAAGTGCCATTTATCATCTATAAACAGTCATCTATAATTTGTCTTGTTTACCATCCATCATTTTCTTTTCTTATTTATATTATTTATTATGGAAAAACGGTTTGTAATTTTATTAATTTAAAAGGCTCAAACTGTTATATTTAAGGATTTAATCTATCATCTATCATATCGTCTTTCATCTTCCACTCTGTCATTTATTACTTTACATTTTTCATCTGTTATCTATCATCTGTCTGAAAAAAAACTTAACTTCTAAATTTATTCAAAATGGTATTAAAATTGTGAAATTCATCATCCAAATGTCTCTATTTAGTATCTATTAATTGATACAACGGTGATGGCAGATGACCTAGATGTCGACGTCAAAAATAATGTTCAGCATGATATACCGGGTGTTCGATAAAAAAAAAAACGCCCAACGCCATAACTGTGTTTGTTATTTATGAACCGATTTGAATCAACTAAAAAACAAATTAAATGGCCGTTTCAATACTATAAAATGATATAAAGTATATATTTTTTCAAAATAAACTTCATTGACAAATGACAGTCAACAATAACAAAATTTTGGCGTTGGGCATTTTTTATCGAACACCCGGTATACACGTATATCGCCTGTGATCTAAATTATATGTCAATTTTATATCTGTATTTTATTTATCATCTATTATCTATTATCTGGTAACTATCATCTATCAGCTGTCACATATTAACTATTATTTGTCAGTTATTTCATTTCAACTTTCATTTCTAATGTTTTATTTTATAACATGTTTTGTATCTTTAGTCTGCCTTCCGCTATCTTAGGTTTTCGTTTGTTATTTGTACTTAATTATCTGTCATTTATCGTTCGTAATTTTTTATCTGTCACCTGTCAACTGTTATCAAATTTGCTACTTATTATCTGTCATCTGTGATTTGTTATCAGTCATCTATTATCTATCATTTATCATTTACAATCTGTCATCTGTCCCCGGCCATCTGTCATCTGTGATCTATTATCTGTAATCTGTTAGCTCTCATTGTTTAACCGTAAATAAATTAATTAAATAAATAATTAAATAAATATTGACATTAAAATAAGCCTTATTTTTTCAAGAGAGCTTTAATTGATGATTGATGAATAATCTTAGGAAAATTGTTAAATAACAACAAAATGACATCATGTAACATATTAAACCTTTCATAAATTTGTTACAAGATGTAATTTTGTTGTTAATTAACAATTTTCCTAAGTTTATTGAGTTTGTCAAAATGATGTTATTTTCTTTCCCTTGTAAGATGGTTTTGCATACGTTAACTTATTCCAATTATGTTTTTTTTTTTTAATTTTGTCACACTATATTGTACACCTTTTTTAGAATATGGTCTATCAATTGTTCTTTATAACTATTGTTAGTGGTTATGGTTTTTATTATGCTTAATTATTTTATAGTCAACTTGGTTTAGAGGAATATTCATTAATGCATTTATTTGATTAGGCGTATTCAAGTTTTTAGGAATTATAATATCTGTGCTTGTTTCTTTTCTAAAAATTTTGTATGCAAGCGTGTTTTTGTCTGTTTTTGAAATATTTAGATTTAAAAAGTTTAAGCTATTGTTCTCTTCTTTTTCAACTGTAAACTATATTTGTTTGTTCAATGAATTTATATGTATAATAATATTTCCAATTGTCTAAATGTTTCTAACCAAATGCCAAAAGTGTTGTCTAGTTATTTAGTCCCAAAATGTAAATGTTTACTTTCTTCCTATTGTAGTAAATTATTTTCAAAATTATCCATAAAAATTTCCGACAATAATGGCGACAAGGATGATTTAAAGTCTTCCACGTATCATGAATATAATTTTTATTAATTACACACCCAAAAATGTTGCTTCGTCATTTTCTTTTAATTAAATTTTGTAACTAAAGTTATTGCAAACCGCAATGTGTAGGGTATGTGGGTGGCCTCTATCCCAGTCTACAGCCAGTAACAATATTTACAGCAGAATTGATGGCTATAAATAGAGCATTAAAATGGGCTGAATAAAATGCAAATAGTAACATCGTAATTATGTCTGACTCTAAATCAAGTCTGCAGATATAGTAATGTATCTAACAAGATGTACGACTACATAATCCTAGATGTTCGGCGACCTTGGCAATACTAATGGCTAAAAATATAAGTATACTTTATTTGTAATAAAGGGTACACGGGTGTAATAAAGAAGCAGACTCATGCACCAGCCCTCTTTTTTTAACTAACCGTGGTTACCTTTAACCAGAATATTTCTCTTGCACCGTCGGCTGATTAAGTAACCACCGATCACATAGAGAGCACACGTTTTTATAGGGTTTTTATTTTTGGTATTTTTATGCCGTACAATTGAGAACAGTGAGTTTCTCTAAAATATTGTAAAGCTTTTGCAACTTTTAAACTGAAATTCTGCTAAGTTTACTTTCATTTATTCTTTAAACCAATTTATATGTCGTCTGGTAATTTTTGTTGCTAAATGCAGACCTTCCTTTTCTTGCACCTCTACCAATTTTTCAATTTATTCCCATTTAACAGGCTCACTTTTATTATCATAACTTTATATGTACCAAAAATGTTTCTTACAAGATTCAGCATGTGAGGAGGATCTAATAAAATATTAACGGGCTGTTTTGTCATAGGTTGCAACACCATGGAAAGTTAGGCTGGTGATCGCAGCATCATGTAATATAGTGAAACACATTTTTATCAGGTTACTCTTTTGAATTCCTGCAAGTCCATTAATTAAAAATTTATAGGTAGCTTCCATTTATCGTTCACACTATTAATTTAAAAAAACAATTGCTTCCGTTGCTTCTGCTAAAAATAGCTGACAAATTTACCTAAATAACTTCACGATTATAAACGTCCTGAAGTTAGTCGCTACCTACTTGGCACGTTAACCGGTCAAAATCGTCTGGTTAAATATTTGATTTTGGGGTATGTTAACCGTGGCTAACCTACTTTAACTATTGATTAACTTCTTAATCAATTATTAAGTAGCTGTGGTGCAAGTGAGCATCAAACACTAATAATAAAAACGCGGTTCAATTCCTTTCTTCGCTGTTTTAAGTCACTAGTTAAGCAACAACTTTGCAGGTTATATCCGATATGCCAATGGTAATCGCTAATTCAGTCAAACTAAAAATAATAAACAAATGGATAAGAGACTGGAAAGATGTTGCTTATACTAATTATAATGCGCTTCATCCTGAACTCCCATAAATAAATACATCTCGGTATAACAACTGTTGTAATCTTCTCTTTTCGAATAACGTAGTCCATGATCAATGATCTCTACCTTTGTGAGGAAGAGTTTACGGTAGCTTAACTGAAACATCTTTGACTTCTAATAATACTTCTGAAGGGAAAGCAGCGAACACAAAATAAAATTTTCGAATTTAATTTGTTTTACATGAATTCAGAAATGCAGAAATTGAGGGGTCCCCATAAAATATTAGTGTAAAAGTGTTAATAGATATTTCTTGTTGCTCCTTCATTCAAATTAATAAAAAGTGAAAGAAAAAAGAGAAAACAATAAGGGTTGATTTCTCTTGCCACCTGCAAATGTCGCAGGAGGACTTCTTATGGTGTGATGGGGTCAATTTGATTTAGTCTCTGGATGATATTCTTTCCTAAACTGATTACCTTGAATAAATTTGATTAAAAAATACATTTTAACTAATTATCTAATATCACGTTGAATAAAATTTCCAAAAGTTTTATTTATTTTTTTTTTCATGGGGTTCGTTTTTTTTCAAATCTCTGGAGTTCAAACGGAATCGGATACCGAACAGAAACGGGCAGGAATCGTATATCAAACACAATAAGATATATGATTCACTGAGACACATTTTATGTAAATTAGTGAAAATCTCATACATACAGATTGCGGGGCCGCGCTAATGTAGTCATTATGGCGGTGGGACTTAGGGCGCATCGCCCCCCTGCGCTGCTTACAGTTCGCTTTGTAGCATATATCCATATTAATGTTACCATATTTCATTATCTCATTCATATGGAAATCTCGAACAATTAGTCAAAATTTTACCCGGCGCATAAATTCCATAATAAACGTATTCGAAATCAAGACGTGATTATCTCGTTCGCTTTTAATTCATTTAATTTAATCGCCTTATTATTATATTTAAGCTACACGTGTTGTTTTCCGATCACGAGAAAATCGACGAATAAATTACGGATCTAAGTAGGCGGCGGCATTAGCATTTTTTAAGAATTCGCCCTATTTTTTCAACAGATTTTCCTTGAATGTTCGATAAAATATATTACGCGTGACGTTTTATTCCTTTTTCGCTCGCATACTTTTTTCCCAAAACCGCAATCACCGATGACAGATTTATGAAAATATTTGTCTGCGACGGCAGTTATTTTAAATATTCGCCGGAATCATTTGATTATGCAGATAGTCCGCGCATAAAAAACAAGATCGACTGTGGTGGAGGAGAAAGAGGAGGAGGAGGGCGATGGGGCAACGATTCTTTCCAATTCTCTAACAGTGAAAACGATTTTTATTCAAATAATATTTCTTACTCATAAACAAACATTAATTGTTTTTATATAATATAATAAAAATAATAATAATAAGACTGATAGCCAATGAAGATTAAAAAAAAGCAGGATAAAAATTGTTATGTCATATTATTGTAATAAGTCCTTCAATAAAGATTTATCTCTTTCTATAATAATAATAAATATGAGGCTTTTACTTGTTGAAAAACCATATCACTTAATAAATGGTTTTAAACATTTTTTTGTGTCAGTATTTTATTAAGTAATAAACATTAATTGATTGAATTAAATAAATATAATGGAATAGTGTTAACGTAAGCTGGTGAGGTTTTTAACAGCAATTGGCAATTGCACTTATCGGCACTTAGTTATTACAGTTTTCCCCACAGCGCGCACTAACCTATCCTAACACTTACGTCATATTCGGGCTCATGCACCGAAAGAAGTGCCCTAACAGTTTAATCAAACTAATAGGAGAGAGCGTCGGCGTTGGCGTTGGCAATAACTCAAAATAAAACCCTTATTATAAGCTACAGTAGGGTACAGTTTCGATTGCAATAAATCGTGCCGCATATAGTGCCGAAATATGGCATCGCCATATATCCTCATAAAGTGTCATTTACTAGATTTATTCAATCATCTTTCCGAACTGAATCTGTTTATGCGAGCTAATCATTTTTAAATGATGTTTATGATCGGAACGAATGGATTTTTTTTTTGTTGCTGTGCTTTGTGTACGTGTGTATGTGTGTGCGTTGTTAAATCCGGAAGCTGATAATATTCTCGTTTTTCGCGTTGCAATAAATTAAACACTGTGTTCGCAGATAATGGAAAATTTATCACCAATGTGTTTTTGTGGCGCGCACCCGAAATTAATACATTACGTAAAAATTTTAATTTGCAGATTTGTTTTATTCATATTTTTTAATAATAAAAAAATATATCATATTATAATATTTCAATTCAAATAATACAGTTGGAAGTTTAGAAGCAACCTTCTCAATATTCGATATTTCTTGAATTTTTAGAAATTTTAGAAAATCAGAATATTCCTAAACGTGATATTCAATTGTATCTGTTATTATTTTCTTTAAACGTTTACTGGAATCTTCTATAACTTGCCTTCTAAAGATCTAGAAATAAACAGGATTTTCAAGCCATTTCATTTCAGTAAACTGAAACTGTTCTATTTTTTAAACAAAATATTTTTTCTCAAATATGTTTTGTTTTAGCCTATTTTCAGTAAAATTCGTGGATTTGAAAATTCAAGTTCATTTTCTAGAAACTTTTCTTTTAAACTATAAAATTAAACTTTTTCTAGAGTTATTCTTCTAGAAGTACTAAAATTTTTGATCAACTAGCGAGTAATTTTGTCCAGCTTTATAGAATATTCTAATAGCATTTTATTCCAAACAGACAATTTTTTCTTATATGTTTAAAACACCAGTATATTTTCTGCTTAATTCTTGCGAAATTTTCTACACACATTTTTCAGCATTTCTAATTTTATTTTATCAGAATGTACATAAAATTGCAGTTTCTATCTACTTTTATAGAATTTTCTCAAAAGTTTTTCTCGAATGAGTAGTAGTAGTAGTGTTTGGCTATCGACCACGTAGTCCTTCCGCCGTGTGATTTGTGTATTTTGTGTGTGTGAAAATGTTCTCGAATGATTTTCATAATTTTATACAATTTTTTCAAAATCAAATCATTCATCAATTAACTTTATTCAATTAATTAATTTTTTTCTAGTTTTATACGTTTTCAAAAACCACTCTTTTAAAATATTTCTAGAGAATTTTAGAATTATCTCAAATTTCTTTTTTAACTTGTAAGACTTTGTAAGAATTTTACAGAAATTTCACTATTTTCATTGATCTTTCTCAAAACTTCTTTTAAAATACCTTTTCATTCAGATTTTAAGGATTTTCACAATTTTTACTTCAACTTATTTTAATTAATTTCCCTCTTCTAAGTCATTTGGAATATTACAACTTGTTTTTAACTGGCAAGAAAATTTTCATCTAGAGCAATTTTTATTCTTGAAGGAAATTCCTTAAAAGGTTTTAAAACTTTCCAACTCTTCTTAATTGTGAGAATATTTTTAAACGCCATTTCTTTTGTTTTATTTTATCAGAATTTTCCTAATTTTTTGAATTCAACTTAATTCAATTTTATAGAGTATTTCTTGAATTTTTTAGAATTCGTTATAATGTTTAAGCCTTTTTTCAATTTTTAAAAACATCTTTTCTTCAATTCGACAATTTTTTAGAATTTTCAGCTTGCAACGTAGAGCTATTAGAATATTAGCAGCCATTGGATATAGGGAGGATTGTAAAAATAAATTTATTGAATTAAGAATACTAACATTACCATGTCAATATATTTTGCAGTGTCTATTGTGGGCAAAAGAACATCATGAAAAATACTCACTTAATAACGCTTATCATGACTACCCAACACGTAACCGCGAAGATATTAGGCCAATATATTGCAGGTTATCATTATCTAGAAATGGAACACGTTATTATGCACCGCAATTGTTCAATAAACTACCACAAGAGGTAAAAAATCTTAACAACAAAATGTTCAAATCATGTATTAAACAATATTTACTTTCTAAAGCATTTTACAGTATTGAAGAGTTTGTGTTTTAATGTTTTTCTGATTTTAATGTGTATATTTTATATATGTTTGAACCTAATTTATTTGTGTTATTTGTGTTATTCAATTTTATTATCTTAACAATTTTAATTAATTTATTACTTAGTGTTTAATTTTAGAATAATTTTATATAATGTAACATTATTAAAATATTGTGTTAATTATTATATTTTATCTGTATAATGGACAAGTGTAAACCTTTGTAGGTATTGGCACGAATAAATTGAATTGAATTGAATTGAATTAAATTGAATTGAATTGAATTGAAGAATCGAGAGAGAAATTTAAAATTTTCTAGATATTACTCTCCCAGTTGACAGTTACATTTAACAGTTCCGGTTAACAATAACAATTAAATGAGACAGTTGACATTACCAGCTAACAAAGATTTAATTAATAGTGACAGTTGACGGTGACAGTTACCAAGATAATTAAGCGAGATAGTTGACAGTAACAGTTGGCGCAGGCGGTGGTTAGTGACAAATGACAGTGACAATTGAAAATGATAGTTGACATAACAGCTAAAAGTGTAAAAATTTTAGTTGACGGTGACGGTTAGCAGTTAATTGTATCAGTTAACAGTGATTCTTAAAAGTAAAAGTGACAGTTGAAAATGATAGTTACCAGTGACAGTTAAAAGCTAGAGACCATAGGCCGTAACAATATCAATAACACTTGGCAGTGACAGTTGGTAATAGCAATTGACAATAACATTATCGATTATTAGTAATAGTAACAGTTAATTGTCACTGTATCAGTTAACAGTGGCAGTTTATAGTAAAACATATTTGCTTCCGTTCGACAAATTTTCTAGATATTTCCACAAACTATGAGAACGAAAGTTGTAAGCTTTAACTCTGCACTCTCCCAATTGGCAGTGACAGTTAAAAGTTAGTACCATATAACAATGATAATTGAGGTTACATCTGGCAATGACTTAACAGTTAACACGGATAATTAATAATCACAACTAATAATGACATATTGGGAGAAGTAATACACTTGTTATTTTTCATTTGTTTAAAACTGTTTTAACTTTGAGAATGATCCGTAAGGACCGAAACACGTGTCAGTTACCTGATAATAAACAAATGGAAAATAACAAGTGTATTACTTCTCCCAATAGGAAAATTTGGTTCCATCAAGAATGTAGCAAAACGAGTATCGAATTTATTAAAAATGACAGTTGAGAGTGACGGTTTACAATTGATTTTAATAGTAAGCAGTGACTCTTAAAAGTAAAAGTGACAGTTGGCAATAACAGTTAATATTGATAGTTAACTGAGCATTGACAAAAACCTTTGGCCGTGAAAATAACAAAAAGAAATGACAGTGACAGTTGGCAATAGCAACTGACAATTGAATATTATTATTTTGATAATTTTCAGATAGTGACAGCTTAGTCACAATTATATTACTTGTTGACATTGACTGATGGAAGCTACTGACTGACTGAAGTGAGAGTGATAATTCGCAGTCGACAGTGACAATTGATAGTGAGAGATGGTAGTAACAATTTATAAGTGAGTAGTATAATAGGCCGAAATAAATGATAATTGACAGCAATATTTGACAGTGAAGATTTGTAACTGTTTTTTTTTTAAATGCGGCTTCTTTGATTTTTGTCTTTAACTCATTAACAATTTTTTTAAAGCTATTTTCTAATAATAAAACGTTTTCTTGTTTACCTATGCAAATTATATTGTTTCGTGCTAAGTTAATGTTATTTTCTAGCTTCTAGATTTTATATTTTTTTAAATTTCAGTACTCAGTCAGATGACAGTGAACAGTGAACAGTGACAGTTGACAGATGATAGGGATAGTAACAGTTGACAGTAACGGTTGACATTGATAGTTGCTTGTAACATTAACAGTTGAAATTGACGGTTAACAGTTGATTGTAACAGTTAGTGACAGTTGACGGCATTTAATAGTAATAGTGGACAGTGAGAGTTGACAGAGATTTTTGGCAATGACAATGATAATAACAATTGACAGTGACAGTTGGCAGTAACAATTAACAATGACAGTTGACTATTTGTTTGAAGTAGTAAATGAAAGTTTGAAAAACAATAACAATAATTAGTAATTGTGACAATTTCCCGTCACTGTGTCAATTAATACTACAACATGATAATTTCTTATTCTTTAACTATGTCTTTTTTACAAATAATAAAAAAATAATATTTCGAAAATTAATCATGTTGATATTTTACGTACAATTTTTCTTTAAAATGTCCGGACTTTTATTTTCTGCTATTCTTTTCAAATGGATTTGTTTGTTGTTTTTCTGCCAAAAATGTATTGTTTCTTGCTAGGTTTATCAGAGATCGACAATTTTTTTTTCATAATTTTTAGATAGTAACAACTGAAAGCTGCAATTGTTATACTAGTTGATAATGACTCGTAACTGTTGTAAACTACTGACTGTTTAGATTAAGAGCGAAAGTTGACAGTTGACAGTGACCATTGATAGAGAGAGTTGATAATGAGAAATAACCGTGACCGATAGTGATAATAATAGCTGGTAAGAATAACTGACAATTGGCGGGGATTTTTAACAACAAAGATTTTAAACTGTTTTTTTTATATATATGCGCCTTTCTTAATTTTTTTACAAGTAGGTAACAATTCACAATGTTAAGTTTTTAAACACTCTTTCAGTAGATTTTTCAATTCCAACTTTTGGTAATTTTGGACTCATTTAAGATCTTTCTTTAGCTTTTAACTATTTTATAATAATGACACGTTTTGTTTGTTAACCCCCGCAAGTTCTATTGTTTCTTGCTGTGCTGGAGATTAACAAATATTAATTGTTTCTAGCTTCTAAATTAATAATCCTTTTTTATTTCAGTTCAGAGTCAAAACACAGTTGACAGAGAAGTTTGATATTGACAGTGACGGTTGACAGTTGACAGTGACAGTTGACAGTGACTGTTGACAGTGACTGTTGACAGTGACTGTTGACAGTGACAGTTAACAGTGACAGTTTACTGTTCACAATGATGGTTGACATTTCACAGTGACAGTTGATAGTGATGATTGTTAGTTGATTGTAACAGTTAGTAATGACTCTTAGGAATAAGAGTGACCGTTAATAATGTGAGTTAATGGTTATAGTTCACAGTGAGAGTTGAAATACACCTTGGCAGTGACAATGAGAATGAGTAACAATAGAGAGTGACAGTTAGCAACAGTATTTGACAATGGCAGCTGATTATTACTTTTAAAGTAATAATTGAAAGTAACTATTACATCAACATTTATGAACTTACTTTTTTATTATTTATTACTAAATAAGTATTTTATTGTAAGTTTAAAATATTTTATTATGGTGGGTGGGACGTTAATCTAACCTATAAATAATAATATAATAATATTATGGTTTTGTAAATATTGTGCTATTTATTATATTTTCAATTATTCTTACTAAATATCAATGATTTTTTTTTTGTAAAATTCTTGTTCCAAAAAGTTTACAATTGTTTTTAACAGACTTTAAATTATCTTTTTGTTAAAATAATTTAAAATCTTCAACATTGTATATTAAAGATTACTAACTCATTTTTCATTGCAAATTTTCACCTGTTTTCTCTTCCTACTCGTTGAAAGTGTAAAATATTCTTTTTTAAAACAAATTTAAAGATTTCTTCTAATTTTTTTGTCATAAATTTTCAAATTTATTTTTATACAAAATTACAATTATTTATTTTCAAGCTTTTTAATTATTTTCAAGTAAATAATTTAAAAAATTAAGATCTTTTTCATTATATTTTATTTTCCTTTTAATTGCTTTTAACGGATATTCAATTGATTTTATTTTGCAAATTTAGAGCTAATTATTTAATTTCCAATGGTTATTTGAAACAAATTCTTAAAATTTTAGCCAAAAGGAGAACGGGCGGATTTAACTTCTTCAGATGATCTTCCACGTCATAATAACATGTCGAAGAGAATATTAATCAGTATTCTTCTTTCTACCAGTATAATTAAGTTCAACATTTAAATTTTCACACATTTTTTTTTTAATTGTGATAAATACAGTATAAAATATTTTCAATACAGTATTGATTTTTAATAAGCTTAGATTATTATTTGACAAGGCAATTGAAAATAACATTTTATCTCATCCAGTGCGCATTTCCATTCAAATAACCATTATGGATCGCCTATAGTCACCTGCAGCTATAAAAATCCAGTAAAAATATGAAAGGAGCAACTCTAAGACAAAACGCCGTTACATCGAAAATGTATTTTCCCATTATAAATCGTTTAGCGATTTGTAATACACCGGAAAAGGCAGCCCCAGCACCGCTCCGGGCTAGCAGATAATGAACCGACACTCTTCCATCCACCACTCTTTTGCCCCCACGCCACCCTGTTCCTGCTATTCCTCTCCAACGCCAGCGCCCGAAGTGAATCCGATGTATTTTTCCAAAGGTTCGAACTTATTAAGGGCGATAAGATTGTAGCGAAACACTTGACAATCAATTCGCCCTGGAGGAAGGTAGCAGTACACTCGAGTGGGAAATTCCCGCTTGTTTTTCCTCCTCGCCCTTCCTTAACCGCCAGATTCTACCACTTAATGGAATTATGTTTTCGGTTAGCTAAAGCTGATTATATCGATATCATCGCGCGATAAGTGTTTTTGTCGTTCGCCGGTTATTCGCATATTCACCTGGACCTAATCTGATCCCGGACGTAATTAATGTTCCGCTCCTCCTGCTCGCGCGCCAGGAGCAGGGGGATGAAGTAAAGTGGTCAAAATGTATTGCGTCGGAGAGACGGGGCTGTTCTTCATTATAACCGCAGAAATTCGTAATTTCGTTGGGGATTTGAGTGACGTGTCAGCGTTATATTCGGTTAAGTAAAATCCTGATTGCTCCGAATCGGGAGATTTGGCAAGGCTGAGAGTCATTTTCGCAAATTGCCGGTCCGTAACTCAATATTTCCCGAATTAAATCAAAGCGAAAATTTATAACTTTAAATATTATGCTCACACCACCACCCATTAAATTATCGTTCCAATATTAATTATAATATTAGCAGGTGTGTATCTTAATGAATAGTAATCTCACCTCGTTGATGAGATGCTCGATTTGTATACTACAACTACTAATGTATTTTAATGGTAAATGGTAAATTGCACTAAGATATATTACTAATTCAGGTGCTCACTTAATCCAAATCAGTACCGGCCAACTCAAATAAATGATAAGTTATATTTAGTATACTAAAGTCTAATGAATTTTAACTTAACCACAAAGCTTTAATCGTTATTTTAGGTCCAGAAAGTGTAGTTAAATACTACTTTCTTCCTTAAATTCCTTATAAATGTAAATGTGGTTTAAGAAACACGTTTAAACTAAAGTGAATTTTCTTCTTTTTGCATGTTACTGAAAAGTTATTCCAGTGGTATGAATAACTTTTAAGTAACATGCAAGGACACAGAACAATATTTTAAAGACATTGAAGGTCATACAACGGTCATTCAGAATCATTGAATATCAAGCAACGATTATTTAACGATCTTTAAAAGTTATTTAAGATCATCCAACAGTCATTCAAGATCACTTACTTTTAACCAATGGTCATTCAAGGTCATCTAATGGTTATTCGAAGTTATTTAATGTCATCCATTCCTTCGATTTCATTTAACAGTCAACCAAGAAGATCATTCAGATCTTTCGTAACATTTCGTAACATTCCATGGCATAAAAGCATTAGGTTAACCAACGGCCTTGGAAAATCATTTAAGATCATCCAAGAAGCATTTAAGATCACTTAACGGTCATTAAAAATCATTTTAGGTAATCATTCAATATTTGCGGTCAATCAGTCATCATTCAAGTTCTCCAAAAATAATGTTAGGTTATCTATCATCATCTAAGAGTCATTTAAGGGCTTAATATTCAATGACCATTGGTCATTAGCTATCCAACAATCGAAAAATTCGATTGAATTTATGGATATTAAAATCATGCAAATAAAGAAAGACTTGCCGAAAATACTGCTGAAATTGTTCTTCAAGAGCATAAAAACTTTTGTTTAAAACAATTGAAAGTTATTTGAGGCATCAGTTGGTCATTTAAAATGATTTCAAATCATACAACCATCATTCATGATTAAAATTATGAAATAACATAAAACATTCATTTAAAGTCATCTGAAATTCACTTAAAAGTTTTCCAATTTTCACCACACAATCAATCGAGATCCCGTAAGGTCATCCAAAAACCATTCAAAGTCATTCAGACAATCTAGGGAAGATGTCAAAATTTAAACCATTGTAAATTATTTGATGTCATGCAACAAGTACGGCATTAAAAGTTATTTAAGATTATCAAGGAGTTTTTCAAAATCATTTAAGATCATAATCATCATCATCGACGGTTTTTTAAGTAATTTAAGGCCATACCACGATTTATTAAAAGTCATTATATATTTACGGTCGACCTTAATTGATTTTAAAGTTAATCAAGGTCTGGAAATTATTCTTTAATAACATTCAAAGCCAAAAACGATCGTTCAAAGATAATGAAGGTCATTCAAAATTTTTTAAGATAATCCAATGAGCATTTATGATTAAAGTTATTTAAAATCATCAGTATCTCAAGATCATTAAAGATAATTACGATTATTCAAGGTCATGCAATGGTCATTAAATGTTATTTTAGAGCTATTCAACGACCATTCAAAGTCATTTTGGGCTCTACAGACAAATTAAGAAAGATATCAAAATTATAATGGTCTTTTAAAATTATTCAAAGTCATACAACAAGAGTTCATAATCATTGAATGGTCATTAAAACATATTTGAATTTATTAAATATTTATTCAAGGTCATTCTTATAATTTTTATTGGATTTTTCCCTATAATTGACGGATTTCTGGTGTGAAATATATAAACCCAATAATAAACAAATAAATCTAACGATCAATTAAGGTATCTTAAAGTCATACAATGACCTTTCAAATTGAGTGATTTAAAGGGATGATTTTTGTTAACAATTTTTTGATCGGAATTAAAATAAAATATTTTAAGTTCGTCAGTTTTATTGCTTAAATTTTTTTTATTGATTGGAGGGTGGGTTAGAGACCACACATCTACCCTACATGTACAAAAAGATTTTCGTTAATAAACTGCTACTGTAGTTTCTTAAATCATTATTGGCGATTTTGTTTTAATTTTCTTTGGATATAAAACACAATTTGTAATTTAATTAAAGTGCATTTGTATGGTAGATGGGTGTCCTCTACAACGATCAATCTCATGATTATCCAATATTATCAAACGGTCATTTAAAGGTATTTAAAATCATCATTAGGTCATAAAATAAAATTTATAAAACAGTTTTAAAAGTTTTACTCGAATTACTCTTCTATAATATTCCAGGGCAGAAGCGATCACTCGAATGCATTGAAAATTGCTGAAGGTCATCAAATGGTCATTCGAAATTATCTAAGGTCATATAACGAGCATTCCAGATAATCGAAAGCTGTAAAAGTTATTTAGGATTATCAAACACTCTTCAAGATGATCAGGTGGACTCAAATAATATATCATTGAATAATCATTAAAAGTTATTGAAGATTGTGAAATAATCTCTTTAATGTTATCTGGCGGATGAATATTTAAGGTCATCCAACGTTAACGGAAAGTTATTTAGATTATTCCCTTTTATTGGTGTGAAATATACTATAAAATGATAAAAAAATAAATTTAACGAACAATTAAAATTCCCTGAGGTCATCAAATGACCTGTCAAATCAAGGTCATTCAAGGCCCATTTAAAGTAATGTTAGGTCATCCGATATTTCAGGAAGTTCTATAAATATTTATGGTCATCTAATGTTCATTCAAGATAAAAGGCAGACAATAGAGGTTCCTTAAATTCATCCAAAAATTATATAAAATCATCTGAAGTCACGGAAAATATTAAAATTATGAAACTGACTGAAAAAATGGTGGAAAAATTCTTCAATTAAACGAAAGAAAGAATTGAATGTTATTTAAGGTCATTCAAATGTTAAAATCATTTAATATTATTCAACGAAATTATTTGTATGGTTTGGTTTACTGTTTTATGTTTTTCGAATTATATTTATATATATAAAGTACTAATAAATAAATAATAAATAAATAAATAAACTTATTGAAGATTGCAAAATAATTTCTTTAAGGTTATCCGATTAATGTTTAAGGTCATCCAACCGTTATAAAAAGTTTATCGAAGTCATCTAATATCTATTCAAGATCATCTTTATAATTTTTATTAGATAGATCGAAGTCATCTAATATCTATTCAAGATCATCTTTATAATTTTTATTAGATTTAACCCTAAAATCTTCTGGTTTTAAATATACTAGCAAATAATAAACAAATAAATCTAACGATGAATTACGGTCCCTTAAGGTCATCCAATGACTTCAGATTAAGGTCCCTCAAGGTCATTCAAGGACCATAATAAGTAATTTTGGGTCATCAAACAATTTTAAAAGTTGTACAATGATTTATGGTTATCTAATGTTAATTCAAGATCATATAATAGTTAATAACAGTTTCTTAAATTGGTTCAACGACTATTTAGTCGACTGGGGTCATCAGATAATCAAAAATTATCAAAATTTATTAAATGGACTGATACTGCTGAAAAAGCTTTTCATCAACGTTCAATAAAACGAAAGAAGAAATTAGATGATATTTAAGTTCACATTAAAATTCATTTAATATCATTCTAGGAGCTTCTATGATTATTTAAAAATTAAAGTAATGAATTAATATATTGTTATGAAATAATTAAGCAAGCTATCGAAACTCTGTAAAATATCTGAAATTACTGGAATTACTCTCCCTTCAAAGGATTTGAAAGTTATTTTTTAGGTCAATTATCAATTAAAATTATTTGACGTCATACAAAGAAAATTCGTGTTTACTAAACGATAATTTAGAGATATTACCATAAGGGCGCCATCTACTGTCTAAATGTTGCACTATTTTCCTAGGAGTGGATAACCACCACCTATTAAACAGCTTACAACTTTAAATAATTGTCGCCGTTGCCAAGATATCTTTAATAAGTGGTGGTTAACCACTCCTTGGAAAATAGTGCATAATTTAGATAATAGATGGCACCCGTATGGTAATATCTCTATAATGGTTGACCCAAAGAGTTAAAAAGTAAATCTCTATCTGATGAGACCCAAAATAGATCGAAACAGGTCCGTGGCTATTATTGACAGGAAACAAACAAAAACAAAAAATTGAAATATTGTTACCCTATCAACAACAACCACGAATTAGTTTTAATCTATTTTGGTTTACATCAGCTTACTGCGGTTGAAAACATGGAGAAAATATTTTCTTTAGAGTTTTTACAATAGATGGCATTTATGGTATTATTTTGCCAAGAATATGTAGGGTGGGTTAGGGGCCACTATCCCACCCTCCAATCAGTAAAACATGCAAAAATTTTGAATGAAAATTTTATTATTATTATTAAAACATTTATGGTGTGAATTTTAATTTTTGCTGTGTATATTTCTGATTAGAATGTCGTTGATATTATAAATAATTGGATGGTGGGATAGTGGCCACCCACCCATCCTACATAAAAAATTTACTTCCATTGTCCTAATTTAGTTTCCAAAAATGAAAAAAAAAAAAATTACTGTTTAAGTTTCATTCAATTGTTACATCAAATGTGAAAATTATGAACAATAATGAAGCTTTATATTTTAGCATTAACCCATCATAGTTTCATTTAACTATTCCATCAGGTGTGGAATTTATGAACCTATTCTACAAAAAATCAAATTTTTTATATTGAAATTTCACTTTCAGCGCCGCCATTTTTATTTCCATGAACTTACAATAGTTCAAACTAGTGGTTAATGAAGCTTCATACCTTACCATTAATCCACCATAGTTTTATTCAATTGTTGCATCAGATGTGAAAATTATGAACGTGTTTCTACAAAAAGTCAGATTTTTAGTTTTGAAATTTCAATTTTAACCGCCGCCATTTTATTTCCATGAACTTACAATATTTTAAACTAGTGGGCAATGAAGTTTTATATTTAGCATTAATCCATCATAGTTTCATTTAACTATTCCATCAGGTGTGGAATTCATGTACGTGTTTCTACAAAAAGTCAGATTTTCAATTTTGAAATTTCAGTTTTAACCGCCGCTATTTTATTTCCATGAATTTACAATAGATTAAACTAGTGACTAATGAAGCTTTATATCTTAGCATTAATCTACAATAGTTTCATTCAATTGTTTCATCAGGTGTGGAATTTATGAACCTGTTTCTACAAAAAATCAAATTTTTAATGTTGAAATTTCACTTTTGAGCGCCGCCATTTTTATTTCCATGAACTTACAATAGTTCAAACTAGTGGTTAATGAAGCTTCATACCTTACCATTAATCCACCATAGTTTTATTCAATTGTTGCATCAGATGTGAAAATTATGAACGTGTTTCTACAAAAAGTCAGATTTTTAGTTTTGAAATTTCATATTTGACAGCCGCCAATTTTATTTTCTATAAACTTACAATAGTTTAAACTAGTGCCTAATGAAGATTTATATCTTAGCATTAATCCATCATAGTTTCATTTAACTATTCCATCAGGTGTGAAATTTATGAACCTATTCTACAAAAAATCAAATTTTTAATATTGAAATTTCACTTTCAGCGCCGCCATTTTTATTTCCATGAACTTACAATAGTTCAAACTAGTGGTTAATGAAGCTTCATACCTTACCATTAATCCACCATAGTTTTATTCAATTGTTGCATCAGATGTGAAAATTATGAACGTGTTTCTACAAAAAGTCAGATTTTTAGTTTTGAAATTTCAATTTTAACCGCCGCCATTTTATTTCCATGAACTTACAATAGTTTAAACTAGTGGGCAATGAAGCTTTATATCTTAGCATTAATCCGTCATAGTTTCATTTAACTATTCCATCAGGTGTGGAATTTATGAACGTGTTTCTACAAAAAGTCAGATTTTTAATTTTGAAATTTCAGTTTTAACTGCCGCTATTTTTATTTCCATGAACTTACAACAGATTAAACTAATGACTAATGAAGCTTTATATCTTAGCATTAATCTACCATAGTTTCATTCAATTGTTTCTTAAGGTGTGGAATTTATGAACTTGTTTCTACAAAAAATCAAATTTTTAATGTTGAAGTTTCACTTCTGAGCGCTGCCATTTTTATTTCCATTAACTTACAATAGTTCAAACTTGTGGTTAATAAGGCTTCATATCTTACCATTAATTCTCCACAGTTTTATTTAATTGTTGCATCAGATGTGAAAATTATGAACGTGTTTCTACAAAAAGTCAGATTTTTAGTTTTGAAATTTCAGTTTTAACCGCCGCCATTTTATTTCCATGAATTTACAATAGATTAAACTAGTGACTAATGAAGCTTTATATCTTAGCATTAATCCACAATAGTTTCATTCAATTGTTTCATCAGGTGTGGAATTTATGAACCTGTTTCTACAAAAAATCAAATTTTTAATGTTGAAATTTCACTTCTGAGCGCTGCCATTTTTATTTCCATTAACTTACAATAGTTCAAACTTGTGGTTAATGAAGCTTCATATCTTACCATTAATTCTCCATAGTTTTATTCAATTGTTGCATCAGATGTGAAAATTATGAACGTGTTTCTACAAAAAGTCAGATTTTTAGTTTTGAAATTTCAGTTTTAACCGTCGCCATTTTATTTTCATGAACTTACAATAGTTTAAACTAGTGAATAATGAAGCTTTATATCTTAGCATTAATCTACCATAGTTTCATTCAATTGTTTCGTCAGGTGTGGAATTTATGAACCTATTTCTACAAAAAATCAAATTTTTAATGTTAAAGTTTCAATTTTAAGCGCCGCCATTTTTATTTCCATGAACTTACAATAGTTTAAACTAGTGACTAATGAAGCTTTATATCTTAGCATTAATCTACCATAGCTTCATTCAATTGTTTCATCAGGTGTGGAATTTATGAACCTGTTTCTACAAAAAATCAAATTTTTAATGATGAAATTTCACTTTTGAGCGCCGCCATTTTTATTTCCATGAACTTATAATAGTTTAAACTAGTGGTTAATTAAGCTTCATACCTTACCATTAATCCACAATAGTTTTATTCAATTGTTGCCTCAGATGTGAAAATTATGCACGTGTTTCTACAAAAAGTCAGATTTTTAGTTTTGAAATTTCATTTTTGACAGCCGCCAATTTAATTTCCATGAACTTACGATAGATTAAACTAGTGACTAATGAAGCTTTATATCTTAGCATTAATCTACCATAGTTTCATTCAATTGTTTTATCAGGTGTAGAATTTATGAACCTGTTTCTACAAAAAATAAAATTTTTAATGTTGAAATTTCACTTTTGAGCGCCGCCATTTTTATTTCCATGAACTTACAATAGTTCAAACGAGTGGTGAATGAAGCTTCATACCTTACTATTAATCCTCCATAGTTTTATTCAATTGTTTCAGCAGTTTTGAAAATTATGAACGTGTTTCTACAAAATGTCAGATTTTTAGTTTTGAAATTTCAATTTTAACCGCCGCCATTTTATTTCCATGAACTTACAATAGTTTAAACTAGTGGGCAATGTAGTTTTATATCTTAGCATTAATCCATCATAGTTTCATTTAACTATTCCAACAGGTGTGGAATTTATGAACGTGTTTCTACAAAAAGTCAGATTTTTTATTTTGAAATTTCAAATTTAACCGCCGCTATTTTTATTTCTATGAACTTACAATAGATAAAACTAGTGACCAATGAAGCTTTATATCTCAGCATTAATCTACTATAGTTTCATTAAATTGTTTCATCAGGTGTGGAATTTATGAACCTGTTTCTACAAAAAATCAAATTTTTAATGTTAAAGTTTCACTTTTAAGCGCCGCCATTTTTATTTCCATGAACTTACAATAGTTTAAACTAGTGACTAATGAAGCTTTATATCTTAGCATTAATCTACCATAGCTTCATTCAATTGTTTCATCAGGTGTGGAATTTATGAACCTGTTTCTACAAAAAATCAAATTTTTAATGATGAAATTTCACTTTTGAGCGCCGCCATTTTTATTTCCATGAACTTATAATAGTTTAAACTAGTGGTTAATTAAGCTTTATACCTTACCATTAATCCACAATAGTTTTATTCAATTGTTGCCTCAGATGTGAAAATTATGAACGTGTCTCTACAAAAAGTCAGATTTTTAGTTTTGAAATTTCAGTTTTAACTGCCGCTATTTTTATTTCCATGAACTTACAATAGATTAAACTAGTGACTAATGAAGCTTTATATCTTAGCATTAATCTACCATAGTTTCATTCAATTGTTTTATCAGGTGTGGAATTTATGAACCTGTTTCTACAAAAAATCAAATTTTTAATGTTAAAGTTTCACTTTTAAGCGCCGCCATTTTTATTTCCATGAACTTACAATAGTTTAAACTAGTGACTAATAAAGCTTTATATCTTAGCATTAATCTACCATAGTTTCATTCAATTGTTTCATCAGGTGTGGAATTTATGAACCTGTTTCTACCAAAAATTAAAATTTTATTGTTGAAATTTCACTTTTGAGCGCCGCCATATTTTTTTCAAGAACTTACAATAGTTTAAACTAGTGGTTAATAAAGCTTTGTACCTTACCATTAATCCACCATAGTTTTATTCAATTGTTGCATCAAATGTGAAAATTATGAACGTGTTTCTACAAAAAGTCAGATTTTTAGTTTTGAAATTTCATTTTTGACAGCCGCCAATTTTATTTTCTATGACCTTACATTAGTTTAAACTAGTGCCTAATGAAGCTTTATATCTTAGTATTAATCCATCATAGTTTCATTTAACTATTCCAATGGGTGTGGAATTTATGAACGTGTTTCTACAAAAAGTCAGATTTTTAGTTTACAAATATTAATTTTAACCGCCGCCATTTTTATTTCCATGAACTTACAATAGATTAAACTAGTGACTAATGAAGCTTTATATCTTAGTATTAATCTACCATAGTTTCATTCAATTGTTTCATCCGGTGTAGAATTTATGAATCTGTTTGTACAAAATATCAAATTTTTGATGTTGAAATTTAACTTTTAAGCGCCGCCATTTTTATTTCCATGAACTTACAATAGTTCAAACTAGTTTTTAATGAAGCTTCATATCTTACTATTAATCCTCCATAGTTTTATTGAAATGTTGCATCAGATGTGAAAATTATGAACGTGTTTCTACAAAAAGTCAGATTTTTAGTTTTGAGATTTCATTTTTGACAGCTGCCAATTTTATTTTCTATAAACTTACAATAGTTTAAACTAGTGACTAATGAAGCTTTATATCTTAGCATTAATTTACCATAGTTTTATTCAATTGTTGTATCAGGTGAGGAATGTATGAAAGTGTTTCTACAAAAAGTCATATTTTCAGTTTTGACCGCCATTATTTTTACATTAATAAATTTACAGTAGCTTAAACTAGTAGGTAATAAAGTCCCATACTTTAGCATTAATCCACTATAGTTTAATTCAATTGTTACATCAGGTGTAGAATTTATCGATGTGTTTCTACAAAAAGTCGAATTTTTAATCTTGAAATTTTATTTTGACCACACAATGTTCTCCAATCATTCTATTTGTAAATTTTCTGTATATTAAAACAAAATTTTAAACTAATCTCACAGTTTAGGTTTCAAGGTATATGTAGGGAGAGTAGGTGGCCATTATCCCACCCCCTAATTTCTATAACATTAAAAATATTCTAACTAAAAATAATAGTGCAATAATATATTATTTGTGTTTAATTAATTAGTGAACAATTTTTTAATAATAAATCTTTTCATAAAAAAATGGTTATGTTTTATTAATTGGAGGGTGGGATATTGGGCACTCACCCACCCTACATATGCATTACAATTTCCATCACTATCACTGCTTTAGTTTCCAAAAATTGATGTAAATTTTTAAGCTACAAATTGTCTTATATTGAATAATATATTGATTACAACTTGTGTTGATGATTTACTGATTGAAGGGTAGGATAGTGGCCACCCATCCACCCTACATATACATTTAAACTCAAACTAACACTCTGAATTTAATCTTTTATCTATATTCGTAAAATTACCGATGATGTTTTTGGAAAACTCAAAGAGTGTTGGTGATGGATGTATAAATGTATATGTAGGGTGGGTGGGTGGCCACTGTTCCACCCTCCAGTCAGAAAAATATACGCGAGAGTTTAATAAAAAAGCAAATTACATAAATCTTGTATTAATAATTTTTCATTAAGATAGATTCGCGTACGTTTTACTGGTTGGAGGGTTGGATAAAGGCCACCCACCCACCCTAAAGATACAATTTAATTTAAACTTAAACATTACATTTGATTTTCTTATGCATATTCCTAAAAATACGGATGATGTTTTTAAAAACCTAAACGAGTGTCAGTGATGAATGCAAAAGTGTATATGTAGGGTGGGTGGGTGGCCACTATCCCACCCTCCAATTAGTAAAACATACACGAAGGTATCATCCAGAATTATTAAATAAAAATGATCAGCAAAGAGCTTTTCTAGATCATTTAAGTCATCGTCATTTAAAGTAATTTAAGGTCATCTAATATTAATTCAGAATGACCAACAGTTAACCAAAGTTCTTTAGGGTCATAAAACGACTAATCAAAATCATTTGTCAGAAGTCATAAGACGCTCCTTCAAGATTATTTAAAATGATTAATGATTTAATTAAGATTATCTAACAATAAATTAGGGCTATTTATTTCAATAATTTAACACTGAATAAATTATTTCTGGCTTTTACAACTTTTTCTAAGTTTTAAGAAACCTAGATAAAAATAAATGATACGTTATAAGATTCTTTTTCTAAATGATTAAACAACTTTATTATGATTGTATGTATCTGTTTTTTTTTTATAATTATTGTTATTATTCCTTTGAATATACAATAAATTGTAAGTCGGCGAGATCGATGCGAACGTTTTTTTTTTCGTTTTGGCCCGAAGGCAATATGCAATATTGTGTTGGGCAGGACCCGTACAGGTCCATATTTTCTTGAAAGCTATTTGCCGGCCACACATATTGGGCATTCGGCTGTATCCGAGGCGGCGGACCCAATTTGCATGCACACTTTGCGAAAATCCCGGGAGGCCACTGATTTAACCGCCCCCGCAAACGTTTTCCAATCTTGACCTCGACGATGGCGGTGGCGGTGCCCCCCTCGTCGCCTCACCCCCTTCCCGCCTCCTAGCAGGACGGAACAACGGCGGTATAGATTTTTCAGGAGAGCGTAAAATAAATCGCCGGCAATTTCCCATTCAACATTGCGCACTATCCATAAATTAAGGGCGGAAAACGCGGGCACGTACGCCCTCACCTACAAGGAAGTAATAAAGTAAGAGGGCAATTAGTATGTTAATGCTCAGATATGAACAATTAGTCTGCGGAGTCGTTTGCTAAGATTGTTGCTAAACCCAGCACAAGCTTGGAATATTCAAACAGTCTTAAACAGACGACATCACGTCTACACTGTTAAGATAACACATTACACGGAGAACCATAAGAATTTCTTACATTCTAACGTTTCACTTTATTATATTCATTATAATTTACGTACAACCCCACTGCTTCTATTTACCGAAATGAAAATTTAATTATAATTTCGCTATAAAATTAATTTCTTATCATATCAAAGCTAATAATAAAATAAATAATCCATTACACAAAGTAAGGGAATTGCATTAAAAAAATAACCTTAAAATAATTATGTTATTTACTATTAAAAACCAATCACTGAAAGAAAGAAAAAATACTATTGTAGGGAATGCATATCGTGGTTTGAGTTTCGACCCCTTTTCGGAGTCTACGCCGAGAGAGCAGTAAGTGTAATTAAGCATCTCATCTTAATTAATGGTGGAATAGCGTATCTTAATGCCGCGTCTTCATGATATCACTTAGCGCGATAACATCGCATTCGGCTAATATTTAAACGCGGCCCGCATTGAATTCGGAATAAGAATTCTGACTTAATTTCTCATCTCTCATCCGAAATTACTTTTGTGTTATTGTAACCGGAATCTTAACTAAGTTTTTTTTTTCTTCTTACGTCTCCCACCACCGCGGGATTGAGCGTTTTGCCTTTTTATTAATGAGGGATTCAAATTACGTCATTTTACTTTGACCCTAAGAAATATTAAGGGTAGATATTAAATAATGATTTTAGAAAAACATCAACGAAAAAAATTATTGTCTATTAATTACCACTGGTTAAGTGAGAATCTAATTCATCTTTATTGTCTATTGTTTAAAAAGTGGTATAAATAAATGTAAAAAAAAAACTAAGAGAAAGAGAGAGATTCTAAATTTTCCAGAAACTTCTCTTTCAAAGCGTGAGAATTTTTTCTGAACGTTCGTAAATTTAAATCTATTTTTTTAAATGTGTGATGTCAACAAAGCTATTCGTATTTCTAATTCATAAAACCGTATCACAAAGTAATGGCCTTCACAATTAAAATTTAAGAATATTCGAAACAAAATCTCAAAATTTTAGAGAGATGTTTCTATATGATTAATTAATTTCTCACTTAACCCGTGGTGAATCATTTTTGAATTAATTTGATAGATGAATTAAAACACTTGGTATGATTTCACTTGTTGTTTATTATTCTCCGACTAGTTTCGACTATAAGTCATTCTCAAGGAGATATGTACAAAAAATAACATTATGCCGGTATATATACTAATTAAAGGTCAGGTAATAAGGGCGGCCGAAATAGGCGAGTTCCAAATTTCCTCGAAATTGTTAAGCGTGGTTTTTCCGCGCTTAATAGCTTTATGGATTTCTAGGCCCTCTCGCAGATGATAATTAATAAAAAAAATAGAAATTAGCAATATTGGGAACATTCTGATAAAATGAAAATAGAAATACTGAAAATTTCTAGAAGCATCAATAAAATTTGTGTAGAAAATTTCGAAATAATAAAGCAAGAAATAAACTGGACTAGACAAAAAATCTAGCAGTTTAGAAACAATGCTTTTATAGTATATAGAATATTCCAAATTTCACACAAGTTGATCAAAATGTTTGTACTCCTAGAATCATGCAAATTTCTAAAGAATCCAAGGAAATTTAAATAAAAATGGAAATAATTGAAAAAATAAATTAGAAAATTGGATGAAATAAAACAAGAAATGCCTCAGGTATTCTAAAAAGGAAGAAAATTTGAAGCAACTTTAAAAATTATCTTGATTTAGAAGAATTGGAAAGTTCTAGAACCGTAAAAGAAATTTCTCCAAAAAATTTCTCCTGAATGCTGAATGAGATATTCTAAAAAGAAAAAAAAATATTGCAGGAAAAACAATTTTCGCAATTAGGAAGATTTGAAATAAAAATGATTAAAACTTTTACCTCTAATAGAAAACTGTTGCAATTTAATAAAAATAAGTAACATATTCTAAATAACTTGAAAGAGAGGATGTTGAAAAATTTTAGATTTTAGAACACTTCAAGGTATTCACTGTTACGTGTTGTAACTAAAACACAAACTTTCAAAGAGTATGCTTTTATTTTTCGTAACAATTGTTTCAATTTCAAACAATTGTTACGAAAAATAAAAGCATACTCTTTGAAAGTTTGTGTTTTAGTTACAACACCTAACAGTGAATTTAAATCTTTCAACAATTAGAAGCCAATACAATCAAATTACTTCAAGGTATCTTAAGCAGCTTAAACGAGAATTTGATAGGAAGTTTGAGAAAATGTTTGCTGTTTGAAAAAAGTTTCTGAAACATTTAAGAAAAATAATCTACAAAATTTTAGAACCTCCCCAAAATATTCTTATAGTTTATAGAAATTATTTCTGGAACAGGGCCGAAAGACCTTAGGTCTATAGCCCAGATGGACTAACACCATTTATTTATATTTATGTTAAATTTTATTATGTATTGTAAATGTATCCAAATAAAGATTATTGTATATATATATATATATATATATATATATATATATATATATATATATATATATATTTCTAGAAACAACTAAAACTCTTGCAACTAGAAAGAAAACGTCGGAAAGTCTTAGAAACCTAAAATTAATATTGCTTAATTTGCTACCTAAGTAAAGACTGTTGAAAAACTTGAAGAATAAATTAAAGATGGTTAAAAATGTGTTTTTGAAAATTGGTACAAAATTCCTGAAATCATTCAAGAAAAGTTAAAAAAAAAGTTCTATTTGTTTCTAGAAATGTCTATTCCAGCTAGAAGAAAAAATGTGGGAAAACTTTAAAAATCCAAAAAAAATAAAATTGCGCTTTCAAAAAATGGTACCAAATTCTTAAAATCATTCGAGAAAATGTTTCAAGAAAATTCTATGAGAATATATATATAAACACCAACTTTAGCAACATTCTGATAAAATAAAACTAATTATACTTAAATATTGTGGAAATGCCAAAAAATGTGTAAAACTTCCCAGACTTAAGTAGGAAATATACTGGATTTTTGAATATGAAAAAACTTGTAGTTTTGAAGATATGTTGGATAAAATTCCTCTCAAATTTATCAAAAATTTTAGTTCCTCTACAATTATGCCAATTTCTAAACAAATCAAATTTTTTATGAAATAAATTAAATCTAAAAATTCTTAAAATGAAGACGAAAAATTGCAGGAATATTTTAAAAATCTTTAAAAAAATTCTCGCAATTGGAAAATTCTCAAAATACTCCAAGGAATTTCTCCCAAGTTTGAATAAAAATTGTTTAAAGCATTTTGCTCTAAAATAAAACTATGACAGTCTAAAAAAGAAGGTAATAACATATTCTAAATAACTAGGAATAGAAGACATAGATAAAAATTAGGTTCCTCGAAAAATATTATAAAAATGAAATATTTTAGAAATGGTTTAACAGCTTACATGAGAATTTGATAAATAATTGTAAAAAAATCTTGCAGTTTAGTTAAGTTTCTGTAAAATTCTAGAACCATTGAAAATTTGGAAAATTTTAAAACCCCATCCAAAGTATATTCATAGATAGAAAAAAATGTTAAAAAATAAGATTGGCTAAGTAAGAAAATTGTTAGAAAACTTTTCTTAAATAAAATATACATCCTTGAAAATTTTCAAAAAATACTACAAAATTCCTTAAATCTGGGTGAAAGTCATTTGAGCAAAAGTCTTAAGAAAATTCTATGAGTATTGATAGAAATGAACCCCAACTTTAGAAACATCCTAATAAAATGAATCTAGAAGCACTGTAAAATTCTAGAAAAATCAATAAAATTGATCAATTTCTAAAGAATTCAAGGAAATTTACATAAAAATTCATTAAATTGAAAACCTAAAATTTGATAAAATTGAAACAATAAATGTTGGAAAACTTTAGAAAACCGAAAACTAATATTTCTTAAGTTGCTGGCTAAGTAAAAACTTTTGAAGAATAAAACAAAGATGCATGAAAATGTTACAAAATTCTTAAAATCAATTAAGAAATGTTTTTAAAAAATTCTATGAGAACAGATAGAAATGTAAATAAGTGTAGAGAATTTCAAAAGAATAAAGCAGGAAATATACTGAGTTTTTAAATATAAAAACAAAAAACAAAATTTCTTGCAAATTTTCATAAAAATGGATTAAATTGAATACCTAAAATAGAAAAAAATTAATAAAATAAAAGAAGTAATGCTGTAATATTCTAAAAGAGAAGAAGAGAAATTGCAAGAAAATTTTAAGAACCTTTAGATAATTCTCGCAATTGGAAAAGTAATAAAGATTTAGAAGCCTCCAAGAAATTTCTCCCAAAAATTGCTTAAAACTTTTAACTCTAAACAAATCTCTCATAGTTTAAGATATTCAAAATAACTTGGAAAGGAAGATGTTGAAAAATTTTATATTTTTTTATATTCTAGAATTCTCAAAGATAATTTCAGCAGCTTAAAATAGAAAAAAATATTCTTGCAGTTTAAAAGAGAAGTCTCTGTGATATTATAAAATCCTTGCAACTCGGGAAAGAAATTCTGAAAAATTGTAGAACCCCTCAAAAATATTCTCATAGTTTGTTTTATAAATGACCAAAACTCTTACAACTAGAAAGAAAAATTTTAAAAACCTGAAAACAATATTGCTTAAGTTGCTAGCTTAGTAAAAGTGTTGAAAAACATTTAAAGAATAAAATAAATAATAATGAATAATAAATGCTTGAAAATGTGTTTTCAAAAAATCGTTCAAAAAAAAGTTTTAACAAAATTTTAGAAAATATATAGAAATGAACACAAACTTTATGAATATTCTGAAAAAAGAGAAATGTCGAAATATTTTAAAAGAGAAGAAGAGAAATTGCCAAAAATATTTCACAACCTTAAAAAAAATGAAATTTGAAAGATTTGGAAAGTTGTAAAAAACTAAAAAGCATTTCTCCCAAATTAGAATAAAATTTGCATAAAACTTTTAGCTCTTAAAGAAAACTCTCACAGCTTAAAAAAGAAATCACTAAAATATTCTAAATAAGTTGGAAGAGAAGATGTTGAAAAATTGTAGATTCCTCGAAAAATATTATCGAATTGATTAGAATATTCTAGAACACTTGAGTGTAATTGTAGCAGCTTAGCTAAGAATTTGATGGAATTTTTACAAAATTCTAGCAGTTTGAAAGGCGAGTTTCTATAAAACTTTAGAACCCTGATAAGAAATTTTAGAACTATAAAAATTATTATATTTCTGTTGGGGTGTTTGAGTATTTTTTTTTTTTTTTTTTTTTTTTTTTTTTTTTTATACACAGGGGAAATCCATCATGGACGAACGGTGACGATCGTCGTCTCAAATTTCAAGAAAAACTAAAAAATTGAAAATTAAAATGCTGAAAAATTCTAAAAATATCAACAGATATAAAATAGCAAAAATTGAAGAAAAAAAATTCTGACAAGTTAACTAAACTTTCTTGAAAATTCTATTTTATAGAAAATTTTAACATAATTTATTTATTTATTATTTATTAAATAAATACACTAAATTTTGAGACCTGCTGGAATATTTTTAAAGGAAACGGATGAAATAAAGATGATGAAAAATTCTCAAAAAGGAGAACAGAAATAGATTGATAATTCTGAAAATCTTGGAGAAAAGTCATGGAAGTTTTGAGAAAATTTAATGAGAATGGATAAAATTAAAAATCAACTTAAGAAACATTCCGAAATAATAAATCAAGAAATGTTTTGTAGATTATAGTAATATCGAAAAACAAATTTTTAATGAAAATTTCGAAAGAATAAAGTAAGGCAATTAAGAAAAGGATTCTAACCTTTCCCTGCCATAAATTCCTCGCTGTTAAAAGACTTCTTTGTAAATAATTCCATAACTTGAAAATTGATAGAGAAATCACTGAAAATTATAAATCTACAGAAAAAAAATTTCAATTTGCAAAAGAATACGCAGTAGCATTTCTAAAATTCTTGAATGAAAATTCTTACACTTTAAAAGAGAAACTGTAAAAAAATACGAAATTTCTCAAAGAATTTTTTCTTTGGTTCAAGAATTTCTTTTAAGAGAAAGTAAACGAACGTACAGTTTAGTAAATAAGTTGTCTGAATTTGATAAGATCAGTTAATAGATGTTGGAAAGTTTTCGAAGAATAAAATAAAATTATAAAACTACTGGATACTTTTAGATCTCTGGGAAAAACGTTTTAAGAAATTTTAGTAAATATAAAGAAACCACCAAGAAAATAGAAAAAATTGAATATCAAATTAAGCTCTCTGAAAATTAAATAAAATCATGCTAAAGAATTAAGTAATATCGTGATATTACTGTCTGAAAAATTCAGCAATCATAAAGTAAACTAAAATTTCATACATGAAATTAGCTAAAATTTAAAGAAAAAAAAGCGTTGCTATAAAGAATTTTTTGGGGTTTAAAAAAAAGCTGCTTTCTAAATTTCAAATTGTATTATTTGTTTTAGATATTGACTTATTTTCTATCCTCTTAGTTATTATATAAAATATAGAAACATATATTGAAATTCAGAAATAATAAAGCAGACTAAACTTTTATACGTGAAATTAGCCGAAATTTAAAGAGAGTTGCTGGAAAGAAATTTTTTGGGGTTTGAAAGAGAAGCTACTTTTTAAATTTCAAATTGTATTATTGGTTTTAGATATTGTCTCATTTTTTGTCCTATTAATTATTATGTTAAATATAGAAACATATATTGAAAGAAAAGTTTTTAAATTCAACATTTTTAAATTTAGAAAAAATAATTAAATATAGCTAATAATTTACAAGCTTGAAGTAGAATACATAAAAAAATTAAGCAAAAACATTTTTACCACTATAAAGTATAGTGCTATTCCAATTTAAATTATTATACAATTAATTGCAGTAGGACAAAAATACGCTTAGTTTCTTAGCCTAGATCTAGGGGATTATAAAATTTAGGAGTTGAGTCTATATGAACAAGGTGAAATAAAAAAATAAATGAAGATAAACATTTTGTTCTTGATAATTCAAACGCTAAAAACTGTCATTTAAAAAACATTAATGAAATCTGTCAATTTATTTAAATTACATCCTTTAGATGGCGTCTTCTTATACAAAGGCCTTCTTGAAATCTATGTTTGAGATTCCTCATTAAACACTGCAATACCTCAGTTGGCATACTCTCAATGTCATCCTGAATTCTCTTTTTTAAGTCATTTAAAGTTCTTGTTTGAATCGTGTACTCTTTATTGCCAATAACAAAACGAATAGATTATAAAATGACGAACCTTAAAACAAAATTAACCTAGGTGAGTAGAATCCGTAATTCAGTCTCAAAACTTGGGAAGGTGGGCAAAATTTCGATACAAAAACTACTACAGTTAAAAATTTCAAAAACACATCTCAAAATGATTTCCATTAATTAGACTTGATGCCAATATCTCTAAACCATTTAATTTTGAACATTAAAACCCAACTACACCAAGTGAGTAGAATCCGTAGTTCAGAATTTCACAGTGAATATTCAAGCAGATCAAAAAATTTTGACGTAGAGTAAAAGTTCGAGAGAGTACAAAAAAAATCATAGAATTTAGTGCTGAAGATGCTATGAAAAGAAAATGCTCAAAAATATTATAATTTTAAGGGATGGAATGGAAAAATTCTATAGAAGGAAAAGTCAAGAAATTTATAGGAAATATTTTCGTAAAAAGTTTTTTTATAAGATTAAGTCGCTCTATTAAAATTTCCTAAAAATAGTATCTCTAAACAATCTGAAAAATATAATAGTTGATATTTTTTGCATAATAAATATAAATTTCATATAACCTCTTACTGTTGACAGTTTTATAGTAATCTCTAATAGAATAAAACTATTGAAACTCAATGTAAGCTTTTAATAATGTGCTTCTCTATTAAATATACGTGTAGTATTATGTAAATCATTGCTGTATTAAAAAATCTGATTTTCTTAGCTGGTAGCTTAAAGGTCTACGTGATGTAGTCGACTACTGTTTTAGTATAATAAGGTGTTTTACATGTTTATTGGTTTGGAATGGGAGCTATTTAAAATAACCGGAGGCGACAGTCGACAGCACTGCAGCTTAAACGCAAACCGATGTATAATGCCGACATAACTGAACTGGCTTGTGCTCAACTTTTAATACACAATTAAAATACTGTTTCCTAAACTTGCATAACGACATTATGGCTCTGTGTAATTGCATTTCGCCGAGGACCGTCGACACCCATCCACATCCATCCGTATTTGCATATCCTATCGAATTTTAACGCAAATATCTGCCCTACATTTAAATACCAACAACCGGCCACCCTCTACGACCAACCCCTTGGCGTCGGCGCATATTTCCGTCCGCCAGAATAAAAACAATTACGTTTTATTAGGCAAGTTTTCAGGAGCATCCGCTTTATGGGGCCTCGATCGTTTTACGATAGTAATCCCACGAGGCCAATCAGCTTTAAACTAGACTAGTCGCCATATTGAGCCATAAACCAATGACAATTTGCTATAAAACGTTTATTATGTCAGGACCGCTAAAAATGATATCAATAAATGCGTTATCCAGGGGCCGCATCTCCTTTATTAGCCATGTGCGTAATAAGGACGGAGGATCCGTTGGCGGCAAGATGTTACGATGTTCTTCCAGAAATAATAACCATCACTTCGAATTGTCGAATTGTAAAAGTTTTCATTGTTACCATTAAAATTATTATTATATTCAAACGTATTTTCAATACGATCGATCAAAAATACGTTATATTAATTTATTATAACAAAACGATGAATCAATGTTTTGATTTGAATCAACAAGAATGAATCTTTATGTTTTATAAGTGGGGATGTAAATAGGCTGAAGCTGAACGTATAATAACAATATATAACCGCGAAACTAGAGGGAGAATCAATGTAGAAAAATAAAATATTAAATGCGATTACTATCTCGGAATTTATTAGCCGAATGTCTGCGATAGATAAAACACATTATTACGATAGAGGCCTACTTTAAAATACCAGTGATTCTAAAACGCAAACAAAATTGGACCTAAAAAATTATACAAACAGCAATTAATATTTATATCCATTGCTTTAACAATACATTAGATTATGGATGTAAATCTGTTCTCTTAATATTATTTAATTACTTTTTTATTATAAATATTTTTAAAATTGTATAAGGGAATTAATTAAATGCTGCCTTCGGCAGATTAAAACCGTTTTGGAATCACTGCACTAATTGATACTTATCACTGGCAAACATTACGACCGCGACTTTATTCGGCTGTGACAAATCAATTTGTAGATATACATATGTATGGTGCGCCTTAAAATATGCACCCTATTTCACTTTGGAAAACATCCCTTAATACACGGGGCAGAGCGCGGCTAGAGCGGAAAGTACGAGTGTACAGAGGGCAGATATAAATACACACACACACACACACATTCACACAGTGAGACAGTTGCATTATTATTTTCACTAAGCTCCGCTCTTTAACTTTCCACCCTTATTATAATTCCGTTTTCCGCACTTAGATAGATAAACCGCAGACGTCTATAAATCACTCCTTATTGTAATTGTTATTATGCCAGGAGCTTATTGCAAATGGAAGACGCTCTCTCTAATCTGCTTTCTGATATTTTCATTTGCATAATTGCTAAATGCCTCTGTTTTAAAGTTTTAACGTTTTCATTTAATTAACATACACAAAAAAAGAAAAGTACAAAAAGAATAAAAAGCTATTTGATTTATTCCACAATTAAGAAAACCAAATGGTGTAAAATGAAAATAAAATGTTATAGAAAACATTGAAAATTATCTAATGGTATTATGAAAATTATTATCAAATAGTAATAGTTGCCACCATTATCTTTATCAAAGTAATTTAAATAATGTATATACGCTGAATTCAGTTATATAATTGTATAGATGACTTCTAATTCACCCTTCAATTCTTTTAGTATTTAGTCTTTAATAACTTTAATATTTATCTATACATCATCATGTTTATACGAAAACTGATGAAGTTTAAATATATCAATTGATTTTAAAGTATGATTTCACTTATCTGCAAGGTTTTTTAGGTTTAAAAGTTGTTGCTTTCTTTTCCAAGCACGTCAAGGTGAAGCACGCTAGAATTCTACCATCGGTGTGCAGATCTGAAGCTATAGTTTTGAAAATGTATAATTTTGGGTTTATCTCGGCGCCCGGCCTGAGGAAACCCTCACAATAGACATGATTGACAGAAAAATATCCTGCAGGAAGTGACATGATTTCCACCTTGTCCGTCTTGCTAACACACATGACCATTGCTTCTGAAATTACACCACCCATCTTCAACCGGTTTGAGATTACATAACAGATCGACATTTCTATACTTTAAATCACCAATCAAACTTGTCCAAACCTGAACAAACAGTCCTCGCCTTCTCCTCACCACAATTGATTTTCAACAGGTATAAAGAATCGACATGAGGGTGCCTCTACACGACCTCTACTTTTAAAATCGTTATCAGCGTGCCTCTGTACGTCCTTCACTTTTACAATCCTTAAATCCAGCCTACAATACAATGGGTAATAATAGTAATGATGGTGCCTTCTCTTTTACTTCCTTCGGCTTCTTCTCCTCTTTAGGCTTCTTTTCCTTAACTTCCACCTTCAAAGCATTCGCCTAAACTTTCTTTTCTACAGACACGCATTCTACTACACTTTCAGTTCGCTGGTTACCACCAGGTACCGGAATCTGATGACTCCATTGATCATTTCCGAAAACATCAGTCGAAATAGTGACTACCCACCCACCATACATAATTATTAAATGAGTTATCAGAAGGATTTTGGGGTAAAATTAGACGAAGAAATAATATTCAATACAAAAATGTTAACGTTTCCTTTTCTGCAATTTTTTTTCCGTGTAAAACCCTGCCTTATATTTTAATGATTGAAGGGTGGGATAGTGGCCACCCACCCACCCTACATAAACATTAAAACAAAACCTAGAACACAACAACAACATCGACAATAATAGTGTTGTCATTTTTAGGAACTTAAAACGTTTAAAATAATTATAATTTGAAAACATTTGTAGGGTGAGTGGGTATTCTCTATTCCACACTCCAATTTTGAAATCATTAACGAGCTTCTTATAAAATATACATTCGATTTTAAAACTAATATTTAATTCAAATGATGAATAACGTTTCATATTGTACAAGTTATTCCTTGCAATACACTGTTTTGTAATATAATGATTGGAGGGTGGGATAGTGGCCACCCACCCACCCTACATATACATTGAAACACAACGTAGAACAGTGTTTTACATTCCCCAACAACATCAACAGTAATAGTGTTGATATTTTTTAGAACATCAAAAATAACTATAACTATAATTCCAAAACAAATGTAGGGTGGGTGGGCGGCCTCTATTCCACTCTCCAATTTTAAAAACATCAATTAACGTCTTATTAAATAATCATTCGATTTTAAAACTAATATTTAATTTAAATATTAATGTTTCATATTGTACAAGTTTTTTCATGGCGATGAGAATTGAGTATTATAAGTGCAGCAAAGGAACCGTTTTATTTTCACTTCAGCGATTTTGCAAATTGGTTTTCTGCACTTGGAAATCTTCCTCATAATAATACCTTGATGGACAGAAAACGAAAACAAGGGTACGAGCGAAAGATCATTTTACAAGTGAACTCTATCTAAATCGAATTCTTATTTAAAATGTATTCCTTTAAATCAACTTGTTATATTTTGTAAGTACATTGAATGAAATAAAGTATTGAGCTGTGGAACTTGTTCAAATTAATTTTATCAATTGTTGATAGAATTGATTCAATAAAATGATGATTGAGAAGAGATACTCGCATCACTCCAGCTGTGCCCGTAGATGAAATACAACTGAACATGTTAGCACACATCCGGCGGCTACTCCATTCGTCATCGCTACGTATAGTACTTTCCTACTATACCTCGTATAAAAGAAAACGCGATGAAGTTAACATACCAAATCCAGCTTATGTCGTATAACTTTACAAAATCCGATTATTTGCGAATTGTATATAAAAAAATAATCAAATCAGTTATTTATAAACTAAATTAAACACATTAAAGTTTATATAAATATTTATGGTAGCTGGGTTGCCACTATTCCACCCTAAAAATCATAAAACATACTACACTATAATCTATTTTATTATAATTAAAATATATAAATTCAATTCCGTTCGTTTTTTTTCATTGCTAAGCAAACAACTTTGTTAAATGTAATTTCAATTTATGTAATAGATTTTTTTTAGATTTATTTAAACATATAAAATAGACTGGGCTAGTAATCGCTAACCAACCCACTAATTACTTTAATAAACTCCCTTTTTTTCTAAATGATAATGCGCGGAAATAAATATTTCAACATCAAACAAATCTGCTTTATTCTTATAAATTTACAGTAAACTCTTTTTAGGTTCATACATATATCCTTAAACTTTACCTAAAATCGCGTTTTTTATTCAGTTTGATGACAACTGAGAGTCAATAATTGACATATGTCAGAACGTAACTGACAGGAGATAGAAAACAATTGATAAAGGGCAGTTGATTGTTGATAAATGACAGACAACAGTTTATAATTAACATATTATTGTTGCCAGATAACATGATGATGACAGATGACAAGTATAACTGTCAGATAACGGTTAATAGTAGTTAATAGAAGATAGATGAGAGTCAATAGTTGACATATGCCAGTTGACAACAATTAATAACAGTTGTTAAATGATAAATGGCGGAAAACAATTGAAAATCGGTGATTGACATATTACAATAGACAGAAGACTACTAAATAATGACAGATGACAATTGATAACAGCTTATAACAGTTAATGAATTAGAATCGACAGTTGACATAATCAAGGCAAGTAACAGATGGTAAGTAAATGATAATAGATAACAATTAATATACTTCAGGTGACACTTAATAGGCGTTAGATGTCATTTAATGGTAAACATTGACAAATGATAGTTGAGAGTCGGCAAATAATATATGAAAGTTGACAGGCAGATAATATTTAATGGATGACTGGTGACACTTAAGAGAGTGATATCCAATTGATGACATGTGATATATAAAATTTGATCGAAGATAATTGATAGATGACAGTTGACATATAAAAGTTGGCAGATGAAGGGTAAATAATGAGAGATGGATGACAAATGATAACAGCTGGCAGGTAATAGACAACAGTTATCAATAGATAACAGAATGAGAGACAACAGTTTACATTATCACAGTCGACAGTTGACAATTGACAATTAAATGATGATAAATATCAGTTGATAGGTCGCAGTTAATAGTTAACAGAAGGAAGTTGAAAGATGATAATTCATTGTCTACAGTTGACATGAAAGTATCACTTATGTGTCAATGATAAAAGTTAACAGATGATAATTAAGTAATACTACATAGCATGTAATAGGTGATAGGTAACAAGTAATATTTGATAGGCAATTATTAGTTGACAGTTGACACATGACAACTGAAAGTTGATTATTGACATATGACAGTTGAGATATAGATGATTACATATTAAGGCAGTTGATAAATAAATAAAATGACAGTTAAGCGAAAACAGGTGAGTTGGCGGTTGACATATGACAGTTGACGTTAGATATTACATTTAACAGCTGACAAATGATAATGTAAGTAGTGACAAAGGTCAATAATAGAGAATAAGTACCAGATATTAATTGACAGATAATATTTGATATATTCTATATTTGAGCGATAGCAAATGAAAATTTACAGTTGTCTTATGGAAAATGGCAGTTGACAAATGATAAATAAAAATGGATGAAAGACAATTGACAGATGACAAGTAATCGTTGGCAAATGATAGTTAAAAGTTGACTATTGATATATGCAAGTTGACAGATGACAGATAATTGATGACAAGTGATAAGTTATAACAGCTCACCATTGGTATCTCTGTTATTAGAAGAAATAGAGCAACGGTTAAATGAGGAATGTTTTGCAGAAATATGTGCTCATAACAAATCTCATTTCAAATTAACCTAAACCCAAATTGCAATATGGCCACCATAAGAAAAACAAAAGATAGCGCCAATAATCTGGAAACAAATGCGAATCGGGGGTTTCTGTTTACACCAAAAAAATTCTCTTAAAAAAGTGTCTGAGCAATGAAAAGGTTTAATAGTGGTCGAGTTATCGAGTTATTGAGAAAAATTAAAATTGGAAAATTTTACCACTAATTTCTGCAAATATAATCTATTTAACTGATGCTCTATCTCTTCTAATAACAGTTATACCAATGGTGAGCATCGAAATTTAGACACACTGCATAACATTTGGCAGCTTATAGATAATGATAAGTAAAAGATGATAGATGAAAGTTAGCACAAGTCAATCGGTAAATAACAGTTAATAGTTGACAAATAAAAATAACATACAGTGTACAAAACACTTCACGTAAACTCGAACCAACAATAGTAATAGTTGACAGTTAAGAATATACAGTTGACATATCGCAGGTAATTAATGACAGGTGGCAGATGATAGATAAAAAGTAACAGCTAATATTTGGTTGATAACAGACGACAATCAAGAGTTGAAAAACGATATATAACAATTGCTAAATGACAATGATGATAACAATTAGCTACTGACAGTCAAAAGAATCATCACCTTGGACCGAAAATTTAAATATGTAATTAACGGTTTGAAAAATTATAAATATAAAGGACTCTAATACATTCTATTAATTCTTTAATGTTCCGAGCTTTTAAAGCAATTTCTTTGGTGCATTTGTTAAACGATGAACCGAACTTGAAAATACATTCAATGGCTTGAAAGATTTAAAACCCCTAGTAAATTAATAATAATTACGTGACTAATGCACAATAAAAATAAATGCCATGGTTTAGCTTTAATCATAAAGGAAACAATAAAAAAACAGTTAATACAATTTTCGAAATATTCTAATAATAATTAACAAAAATTATAATAATAATAATAATAATAATATCCCTTTATTTCAAAGTGTCATGTACATGTACAATATGAATTTTGCGTCAAAACTTATGAACTAGCTTAAATCTAATATTACTTAATTTAATCTTTAAAAAGAAATATACATAAAGTTGATAGAAGTATTGGCTTAATTCTACTTATATCTACATTTATTAATAAATTCTTCAATTGAGTTTGGCTCACATTCAACTAAGAAATCAGTGAATTCGCTTGTTATACGTTTAAAGTCGTGTTTGTGGATTTTAATATTATTGGGAAGTGAATTAGATAATTAATTAAATTGAAGAGTATTAAACTGAATATTCTGTTGCATTGAATATGTGTTAGGGATGGATGTAGTCATTTGTTCTTGTATTATAATTTGTAGTTTTATTATCATTTCCTCTAAGGTGTTTGTGATAAAATAATATTGTCTCCATTGTGTATATTCCATACATCGTTAACTTATTATTGCTTTTAAAAACTCCTTGACATGATTGTTTGTAGTTTAAATTTAAAATAACCCTTATAGCTATTTTTTAAGAATATTTAATATTTTTTGGGCATACGATTTATTTCCCCAAAATATTATTCCATAGCGCATGATGCTATCAAATTTTTCTGTTCCCTTAACATGAATATGACCGAGTTTAATTTTTTTTCTTATTGAGTTTTTATGTTCATTTCAAGTAATTTTATTATCGATATACACATCAAGGAATTTAATATTTTGACTGACATTTTATGGATTTTTCACCTATATTCAGGGATTCAATTTGATTTTTCGGGCTTAATGCTTTTTATTGAACAATATTATGTTTGTTGATATACTATAATAAGCAGTTGACAGGTGATAGATAAAATTTGATATAAAGCAATTAATAGATGACAGAGAACAGTTAAAAGTTGACAATAGACATATTACAGTTGGCAGATGAGAGGTAAGTGATGACCGATGTATGACAAATGATAACAGCTGACAGCTAATAGACAACAGTTATCATTAGATGCCAGAATTAGATACAACAGATGACAAATAAATTATGATAAATAACAGTTATTTATAATAGGTTGCAGTTAATAGTTAACAGAAGAAAGTTGAAAGATGATAATTGAAAGTCTACAGTTGACATATGTAAGTTGACAGATAAAGGATAAAAGTTGACAGATTATAAATAAGTACACATAGCATGTAATAGGTGATAGGTAACACGTAATAATTGATAGACAGTTAAGAGATGGCAATTATTAGTTGACCTTTGATATAGGGTAAAAGGTAATTGGCAGGTAAGAGATACAGTTGACGGAAGACAATTGAAAGATTTTTATTGACATATGACAGTTGATAGATGATAGATAGATAATTACATATGACAGATAACAATTGATAATAGATGATGTTTTAGAGTCGACATTTGGCTTATCATAAAGGGCATTTGATAAATAAATAAAATGACAGTTAAGCGAAAACAGGTGAGTTGCTGTTTGACTTATGACGGTTGACCAGTTATATATTACAGTTAACAGCTGACATATGACAACGTAAGTAGTGACAATCGTCAATAATAGACAATAAATAAATAAATAAATAACAGTTTATAGGCCTTGTAACCTACCAACAGTTCGGGAAAACACCTTTAGATAAAATCAAGTTATAAATATGCGCGAGAGGAATCACAATTTATGTAGCGCAGTCCTTTAGAAAAAAACTTGGTACTTGATCTGCCCCCGTTGAATGTTGAATTGAGTTTGGTTGATCAATTATTAATTTCTCTTTCCATAGGGAAAATAAATTTAATTGTTGGCGGGGTGTACATTCCATCGAATGTTCCTATAAACAAATATGAAAATCATTGCTCTGTTTCGACCCATTTTTAGAGTACCATTTTATGAAACAAACAACGCCTTGAATATTCCCGTTTTTGAATTCGTTGTTCATGAATACAAATTTTAATTTATTCTGTGGATCATGTGGCAGATTTATGTCGCATCATAAAATCAATTTTTGTTAAATATTTATTAGATCTAAGATAGTTTTAAGCTAGATTAGATATTTAATTACATATTTATCGAAATATATATAATTAATGAAGGAAATTGTCGTATTTTAAGTTTAACAATAAAGGAAACAATCAAAGGTTGAATTGAAATATTAAATATGCATTCAACAGTTTATAAAATGTTAGAAGTATAATTTATCAAGTAAATAGGCTTAAAAGTTTGGTATATATAAAAACTGATACGTTAAATAATATATAATCAAAATAATTGCCTAATTTAGCTCCAATTACAATGAGTATTATATAAAAATGAACCAAGGGTTTAATAATGCGTTTAACAGTTCTAATAGTTGTAAAGAAATAATTCATCAAGCAAGAACCCTTGAATGCTACTAATATATAAAAAAATATATAGTTTAATAGTAATTAATTATAGATACAACTAGTATTATGTAACCTGACGCAATTTTCAATTTGTACAAATTTTTTATGCTTTGAAAATAAAGACATATTATTAATATTACTAAAAATACTATCCTATCCTCTAATTACTAGAACATAATCAAATAAATAAGTTTGCAGGGTGGCAAGCAACTTATGTATTTGTTCGTTTGTTTTTTCTGCCTATCAATCCGATCTTTAAAAATGAATTAACTTTAAATTTAGTCTTTAATCCATCCAGCGATTAATTAATAATTACTTTAACAATAACTCAAACTGCTTTTTGTAAAAGATAATGCGCGCAATTAGATATTAATATCAAAAACTAATTTTTACTTTATAGTAAGGCTTTGTTTGTGTTTTTAAAATTGAAGAGTAGGATAGTGTACACCCACCCACCCTGCATATATCTCCTTAAGCTTTAAATGAGACCGCGAGTTAAATGCAGTTGAAAATAGTCACATATTTCCTCTTGTTTTATTAAATTTGCAAATTAAAAATACACATTAATATTAAAAATGATAATTCTAAAAAAGAGCGAATTTAAAAGTACTAAATTCATCTAAAAAAACAGTAGCTGCTTTAAATATAATAAAAACACTTGAATTTTAGTATTTATCATCAAAATTTTAATTAAAAAATTTAAAAAAATATAAATAACGCATCCTTAAAGAAAAATTCTATTAAAAGCTCTTTTGGTATAAAAAAATTAATGCATTAAAAACAATTTCTGTATATTCAAATTCAAATCTTAATAATCCACTAAATTTTAACACTAAAAGTTCGTAATATTTAAAAAAAATATACAGGGCGAGTTTTTTTCGATGTTCTCTATGGGGATCTCGGAAACTATAAGAGATAGAGAAATGGTTAAATGGGGAAAAAAGTGCAGATTAACGAGACGAATAAAATTCCACTTTCAAAGTTTTCAAAAAAGTCAAGGGTAACTAGATATTTTGAAAAAAGTAAAAAGTGTCAATTTTTTCAAATCAATATATCTCGGTTATTATAACAGATAGAAAAAAACTGCAAATGACAAAGTATTAGATAATTTTATGCAGATTAATAAAAAGTAATCAGAAAATTTTTATCGCCATTATTTTCCGAGATATGACGCAAACTTACATTTTTTTTAAATGGAAACCATAGTTGGCTGTGACCTCATTCAAAAGGTAATTTTATTCTCTTTAATCTAATATGGCATACGACATAGTTATTTCTAAAAATGAGTGAGTTATAGTCATTTTAAATTTTATTATAAATAAAAAATGGATAGCCATGAAAAAAATGAAAGTAAAACAATTCCAGTTGTTTATAATATTAGCAATATTGTAATTATTAGTTTTACAGAGATAAATCAAAATGAAACAACTGCATAAAGTAATTCTGTAATTATTAATATATCAATGGGAGAGAAATTTTAATATTAAAAAAATATGGTCAAAGAGTCCACTATTTATACTATTATGACATAAATTATATCTTTTTAAAATTGAATTTATGGCTTTTTGACTATTCTCATGTAAATTGAAATAAATGTTTCAATAACAACTAGTTTATGATCCTCCACAGATTGATATGATTTTTCATATACTTTGTTTTTTACATAACCCCACAGAAAAAATTCTAAAACGCGCAAATCGGGAGATCTAGGTGGCCCTGGGATTGGTTTATTTCTTCCCACTTATGAGTTAGAAAAAGCATCATTTAAATAATTTGTAAAGCCAACATGTTATTAGATGGAGCACCGTCATATTGGAACCATTTTAATCTTGCTTGTAATGATAAATTTAAGCAATCGAGCGTATCTTCAAATGTTTTCTGAAGAAATTGAAAGTCATCAGTTTCACTTAGTGAGCTTTCAAAAATATATGGACCGAGAATTATTAATCCAAACAAACCATGGATTAAACCCAAATTTAATTTGTAGTTTCCTATGTGAAACTTCTCGTGGATTCTCTTGAGTTCATCTATGTTCATTGTGGCGATTAAAAATACCACAATTAGTGAATCGCGTTTCATCTGTTCATAATATTTTTGTAAGAAACGTATTATCCTCTTGACAAATGGGTTTATACCACATACAGAAGGCCATTTGATAATTACAAAATTTTATTCTTATGCTGGTTTTTCAGTTTTATTTAACTTTGTAGAACTAATAATTACTATATTGCTATTATTATAAACAACTGCAATTGTTTTACTTTCATCTTTTTCATGGCTACCCATTTTTTATTTATAATAAAATTTAAAATGACTATAACTCACTTATCTTTAGAAATAACTATGTCGTATGTCATATTGGATTAAAGAGAAAAAAATTGCCTTTTGAATGAGGCCATAGCCAACTATGGTTTCCATTTAAAAAAATGTAAGTTTGCATCATATCTCGGAAAATAATGGCGATAAAAATTTTCTGATTTTTATTAATCTACATAAAATTATCTAAAACTTTGTACTTTACAGATTTTTTCTATCTGTTTTAATAACCGAGATATATTGATTTGAAAAAATTGACACTTTTTACTTTTTTCAAAATATCTAGTTACCCTTGACTTTTTTGAAAACTTTGAAATTGGAATTTTATTCGTCTCGTTAATCTACACTTCTTTCCCCATTTAACCGTTTCTCTATCTCTTATAGTTTCCGAGATCCCCATAGAGAACATCGAAAAAAACTCACCCTGTATAAATAATAACTATATTTTTGTTTAATCGCAATAAGAAACATCGAAAAAAAAAAACTTAATCCGAGGAATTAAAAATGCATTCCATGGTTTTTATACAATTTATAAAACCATTGAATGCATTTTTAATTCCTCGCTTCTATTTTTTTTTGCTATTTAACAAAAATATAGTTATTCTTTATATTAGATATTATATTGGATGTATATTATACTATCAAGTATTACTGACAGTGTCGGTGTTGTTATATATGTTAGAGACTTCTACTTCATTATACTTTTTTTGTAAATTGAAAATGTTGGTAAAATTAGTTCCTGTAATCATTTAATTGTATTTTAAGACAATGCATAACAGATGGCGCTAAACTTATAAACCGCAGAGAACTATCTTTTTATAGAACACTTTAATGTTAATGCAGACATTTATCGCTCATTACAGCATTCTGTAATTCTATTTTTCCTGTAGAATACTGTAATGTCTACTAAATAGTAAACATTTATTAACATCAAATATTTTTATTAATAATAAATGTAATTATAGAAGACACAATATATTTTATAATATTTCATACGACAGAATTATTTTATTACGATACAAAGCCGTTCTCGCCATCTATCGGCCTAAAGCACAACCACGTAGTATTGATTTTAACAGCGCCCGTTATTTCTCACATATATATTACAGGATTCTTTTTACCACCTCGACTTTAGTAAATATATCTTTGACAAAGAAAGAATTTAATTAAAATAATCAATTGCGCTTCTTTGCTAGTTATTAATAAATTAACAACACGTTCAAATTACAATTAAAAATTTTTATTTCCATTCAAGAGATGGCAATGCACTAGTGATATTTATTTGCGTTTCTGTTTAGATGAAGTTATCTGTAAATTTTCAATTCTATTATGAATGTATTTGCAAAACAGAATTCTGCATGTATGAATTATATTTATTGTTGAATAAATACAAATGAATGCCTTTTTGTACTCGCCTAAAAGAATAAATAATAATTTATTATTATTTAATTTTCTACAACGAACTAAAGGATTTTAAATACATTTTATTAAAAGAATAAACATTTGAAATAACTAAGTGTAAATTAAATTACAGTGTAATTAAAATGATATTATAATAATGTAAAACTGCGGTGCATAAACGCTCAAAATAATTAATTCTAATTATCACTTATATTTTTGAATTAATTAAGTTTCATTTTTTTAAATATTTTTGCTCTTATCTAAAAGTTTTTTTTTATAATTATAAATCAATTATTCTTTCTTATACGTGAAACAAAATAAAGTTTTCATTTTAATTAAAATTAAAATTGTTTTTTCGGGAATTATTTGTTTCTTAATTTAGATTTGTCTACTGTTAAGAACTTTTTAATTGATTTTTTAAAACAAATGTTTAAACGGTTTTTCTTGTTAAAATAATTTTCTTTTCTTTATGCAAAGTGTAAAAATATTTCCAGGAAACATCAATTATTTTTTCTAAAAATTTCTTTTGTTCAAAGCCTTTTCTTGCAGTTTTCAACTGTTTTTTTGTCTTTTATTTAATCAATTGCTTTTAAATTTTCGATAATATTATACAGCGACAGTTTTGCATTAACAAGAAAGGTAAGTAATGAACTCTGTTCTTCCTCCGTTTATAATATAAAATTTTGATTGTTTCAATCGATTTATTGTCTATACTAAAACGAAACTGCAATTATATTTTATTTTATTTTTATTATTTGAGGCGTGTTTTATTAAATTTATGGCCTAAAAAGCACCAGAATTTCTAGAATCGGTCAACGCACGAGTCGACGTAATTAATACGATAATCTAATTAACCCCAGCTCGCTTAATTAATTTAATCAATTACCCCCGAAAATAAAAATTAACTGTCGCCAATTAAATATTACGATATTTCGTGGAGTTTCTTCGTTCTGGAGTTAATTAATGCAATGGAGTGGAGTACACGCGTTATTAATTTTCCGCAACGGTCCCGTCCGCTTTTAGAAGTTGGAAAATAATCGTGAAAATAGCCGCGGAAGCCTTCAGGATCCGTCGGCGTATGTTATAACATAATTTATGGCATTTTATTTATGTCATAATGCACCCACACCCACACTTGGCTCTTCGGTTCGTCGTTTTTGGCGCGACAAATATCGTCGGATATTATGTGCATTGTGTATTTTTTTGTGTTGCCTTTTATTTGCACAGACAATAATAATCTGCGGGCCGGTTATATTATACATTACCGGCTAAAAATATTATTGATGATGCTCTGATGTAGCAAGAGCGAAACGTGCCAAATGTCTAAAAAAATATTACTCATTGCTTAATTGAAAGAAAAAGTTTAAACTAAATAAAACATCAAAATACATATTTATTTTTAATTATAATTAAAAACTTATTAATTTTTTTACCTAATTAACAAATAAATCAGTGGATTTATAAATATAAGGATAAAAAGTAAATTTCCTCAATAAAAAGACCAACCAGTAAATAATTACAAAACTAAAACAACAAATAAAATAAAGAAATGTAACTTGATTTTAAGTTTTATTTTAAACATGCATAACTAAGTAAAATCTTCTTACATTAAACATATAAACTGCCAAAATCAATTTTAATAGTTAAAAAGAAACCATTCTTATGATCAGAAAATAATTGATGATTTTGGAAAAAGTTGCTGTATAAATGAAGGTATAGGATATTATTAATATTTTTGGTTAAATTATTATTACGTACTTAAACAATTTTGTTTTAATTTATTCAATTGAATAATAAATTTTATAAACAGATTTTCAGTCTGTGCGTTTACACAGTCTGAAAATCTGTTTATAAACGTCATAATTCCTTCTAAACATTCTAAACAGGTGTCTTTTGGGGGGATTTATTGTTCATTGTGTGCCGATAATTTGGGAAATTCCCAAAATGCGGACGCTCAATAAATTGATACACCATTAGGATTTGCGCTCCGGTGACCCTCGGGGCACCAGGTAAGCCGGCCATTGTCGTTGAAGGAGGGTTAAAGGGCTCTCTCTGTCTCTTGTCGGAAATGCCCGGGCCGAAACCAAACGGAACGGCGATTAGATTTAGAGTTTGTTCGGCCGGACCGAAATCGACCACAATGGCCGAGGGGGGCTTTGTGTCCGTGTCCGGTGGAAGGAAATCGAGGCCCCTCGCAGAGACCCAGAACACCTTGCGGACCCGTGAGGCAAGTGCAATTGGTTTTATTGGTGGGATTTCCCAAGTAAAACAGGTGGATAGACTATGAAATATATTTATTTTTAAATTACCTTTCGTATGCATGAAATATTTTTATTAGACATTTTTGTATTTATTACAGATTGGATAGTGATTTAGCATAATATTTTCCCGAGAAAACTCTGTGTGTGGTGTAGTAACTGGTGGGTGGGATAGTGGCCACCCACCCACCCTACATATACAATTAAATTCAAGCTACAACACTGATTTTAAATTGCTTAAAATCATGAAACCTATTAAGCGATTGTTTTCCAAAAATACAAAACCGTGACAGTATTGAAGTTAAAATTAATATGTAGGGTGGCCACTATCCCACCCTTCAATCATTAAAACATTAAGCCAGAATTGCATATAATATTTTAATACACAGAAACGTATAAAAAATATTTCTTACAGAAATATTCGCTTTTGCATAATTTCTTCCCGAGAAAACTCTGTGTGTGGTGTAGTAACTGGTGGGTGGGATAGAGGACACCCACCCACCCTACAAATAAAATTAAATTTAAGTTACAATACTGATTTTAAATTGTTTAAAATCATCAAACAAATCATGCAATTGTTTTCCAAAAATAAACGAAACCGTGACATATAATGAAGGTAAAATTTATATGTGGGGTGGGTGGGTGGCCACTATCCCACTCTCCAGCCATTAAAACATCAAGCCAGAATTGTAGATAAGGCTTTCTTAATACACTAGAATGTGTGAACATTATTTGTTACAGAATTATTCACGTTTGCATAATTTCTCCCCGATAAAACTATGTGTGTGGTGTAGTAACTGGTGGGTGGGATAGTGGGCACCCGCCCACCCTACATATAAATTTGAATTTAAGCTACAACACTGATTTTAAATTGTTTGAAATCATGAAACCTATTAAGCGATTGTTTTCCAAAAATACAAAACCGTGACAGTATTGAAGTTAAAATTAATATGTAGGGTGGGTGGGTGGCCACTATCCCACCTTTCAATCATTAAAACATTAAGCCAGAATTGCAGATAATATTTTAATACACAGAAACGTATTAAAAATATTTCATACAGAATTATTCGCTTTTGCATAATTTCTTCCCGATAAAACTCTATGTGTGGTTTAGTAATTGGTGGATGAGATAGTGGACACCCACCCACCCTACATATAAAGTTTAATTGAAGCTACAACACCGATTTTAAATTGTTTAAAATCATCAAACAAATTATGCGACTCTTTTCCAAAAAACTAAACCGTCACAGTATTGAAGGTAAAATTTATATGTAGGGTGGGTGGGTGGCTACTGTCTCACCCTTCAATCATTAAAACATTTAGCCATAATTGTAGATAAGGCTTTTTTAATACACGAGAATGTATAAACATGATATGTTACAGAATTATTAACTTTTGCATAATTTCTTCCCGAGAAAACTCTGTGTGTGGTGTAGTAATTGGTGGGTGGGATAGTGGCCACCCCCACCCTACATTTATATTTGAATTCAAGCTACAACACCGATTTTAAATTGTTTAAAATCATTTAACAAATCATGCGATTGTTTTCCATAAAAAACAAGCAGTGACAGTGTTGAAGGTAAAATGTATATGTGGGGTGGGTGGGTGTCCACAATCCCACCCTCCAATCATTAATACATTAAGCCAGAGTTGTAAGTAAGATTTTCTTAATACACGAGAATGTGTGAACATTATTTGTTAAAGAAATATTCACTTTTACATAATTTATTCCGGTGAAAACTATGCAGTAACTAGTGGGTGGGATAGTGGCCTCCCACCCACCGTACAAATAAAGTTAAATTTAAGCTATAACACTGATTTTAAGTTGTTAAAAATCATCAAACAAATCATTTACAAAAAAATAAAATCGTGACAATATTGAGGGTAAAATTTATATGTAGGGTGGGTGGGTGGCCACTATCCCACCCTTTAATCATTAAAACAATAAGAGAGAATTGAAAATAATGTTTTAATATATACAGGCGTACAAACATTATTTGCTTCCGAAATATTTACTTTTGCATAATTTCTTCCAGAAAAACCCTGTCTGGAATGTAATAAGTGAAGAGTAGGATATGCAGCCACCCATCGAACCTACATATAGAGTTGAATTTAAAGTACACACTGATTCTAAACTATTTGATGTTATTAAGTCGAATCCTATTGTTGTTTTTCAAAAAATTAAAGCAGTAACAATATTGAAAATAATAATATATATGTAGGGTGGGTGGGTGGCCACTATTTTTTTTGAAACAACGTTAAAATCATGGTTGGGATTTAAAATATGTAAACAGTTGTAATTATTATGTTATCGCTCTGCAATTTCTAGAACCTACTTTTAAAATTTTAAGCTAAGAAATGTTAAACTGTTTAGCATTGAAAATTTTCACATCGTGACTGAAATGTACATTTGCGATCAATAAATTTTGTGAAGAAAGGAGTCTCAATCGTTCATTTATAGTATAGTACACCTTTCATTTATAGTATAGTACATCTTCAACAATCATTAAATTAGGAAATGTTGCTTACTGCTTTGAAAAATTTTATCTACAAAAAAAGTTATGATTTTTTTAAAATTAATTCTAAAATAACGATTAAATCATGGTTGTAATTAAGTCACGATAACAGCTATAATCATTACGCTACTACTTTGTATATTTTAGCACTTATTTTTGAGATTATTGTCTAAGAAAAACTGCGTACTGCTTTAGAAAATTTTGCCTACAAAAAGAATTTTTGAAAATTTATTCCGAAACAACGTTAAAATGATGGTTGGATTTTAAAACCCAATAACAGTTAATATCATTACGTTATTGTTTTAAAAATCCTAGCATTTATTTTTGACATCATTATCTATAAAAATCAGCTTATTGCCTGAGAAAATGTTGTTTATAAAAACAATTTTTAACAATTCTTTCTGAATCAACGTTAAAATCGAGATTATAATTAAAAAGACGAAACCATTTGAAATGATGAAACTTATTTCTTTGATTAATAATCTAAGAAATAAGTCTAAGAAAAACCGCTACCAGCTCTAGAAAATTTTCCCCACAGGAAAAGTTATGAATTTTTATAGATTTAAAGATTTAAAACATTGAATTCTCAATTTGGTATAATTTATTTCCAATTAAAACTCTTTCCTATAGTTTAAGAATTGAATTGAAGTTTACGAATTGAAATATCAGAGGGCACCCACCGTATATATTTACAGTCACTGTAGCAACAAGACTGTCTATAGTTTTAAAATTATACTCAAATCTCCCATGTATGATTTTATTTACCAAAAACGAGAGTTTGTAACTTAAATAAATTTAATTTTTAGAGTGTGTTGATGATCTTGAGCACATCCTTAAAATTGTATAGCATTCAGAAAAAAATTGTTAAAAATTTAGATTTTTAAAGTTGTGCCATACTTAAAAAAATCTATCGACAATGTAAGAATCATTATTTTTGAAATCTCTATATATAATTTATAGATTGAAGAATGGGTATAAATCTGTATAATCTGTATAATATACAAAAAGATTTTTTTACAATTTTTAATAGATTTATTGTAGTTTTTTATAGTTTTTTTAAGTAAAATAATAATTTGGAATAACTTAATTTTTATAAAATCTATGTGTGTGTATTATAAATTAAAGGGTGGGTTTTTAAAATTTTAATGTAGAAATCTGTGAAATAAATTTAAAATAGTAAACGAATACAAAAAAAAATATGTACGGTGGATGTGTGTCATCTAACCAATTATACAACCAGCATAATCTGTTAGAAGGTTTGGCCAAAGTTTATTAAATTGAAAGAAGATAATTAAAAGCTTTTCCATAGAATTTACTACTTATTACAATTTGTTCGTAATAAAATGTTTGTCCATATTTTACAATTTGAAGGGTATATACTTTCTTCACTGCACTCTTGATGTAACGAAATTATAATATTAGGTAATTTCAAATTAAAGAACTTTTAGTTTCATATTGTAATATTCAGTTTCCTGACACGTGTTTCTGTCAATGACGACCATTCTCAAAGGAATTACAAAATAACTAATTAGTTACTTATTCCACGAGAAAAAAAAGTGCCTGTGTCTGCCTGTCTGTCGGTGGGCGCTATATCTCAAAAACGAATTAACTGTTTGAGATGAAACTTAAAGTATTATCATTAATAACGAGAACTGAAAAGCTTTTAATGAAGATGAAACGGAAATGAATTTTTACTCCGGGCGTTTTTTTTTTCTCGATAATGATAAATATTACATAACTTTTCAAATAAAAGTTAAAGGGAATGAGAAACTGAACAAGTTTTATTGATACATGTTTTTCATAAAGTTCTTAACTTGCAAGAAAAAAAAATCCTTTGTTAAAATATTATTTCTATAAGAACCTATTTAATTTTTTAATCATTTTTTTTTCTTATTTAAAAAATATATTTTTTCGTTTTTTTTGAAAGTAGTAATTGATGTTTATGAAAGTTTTCAATTATGTTATTTTCTATGGAAAATTTAGGTGCTTCTTTTGCATTAAAATTTCAACATTTTTATGAATTAATTTAGAAAGTTTTTTGACTTAACTTCAATTTTTTTCTTTTGTTAATAGTTTAATTAATAAAACCTAATTCATATAATTTTTCGTATGTTTGTTTACGTATTGCTTTTGCTTAGATATTTTTTCTCATTTAAAAAGAAAAAATAAATTGTTTTTGTTTTTATTTCTGAAAGTTTTAAATTTTTTCTTTCGTTGGAAGTGTCAATTGTTTCTTTTTTTGGCAAAATTTCAATCGATTTAAATATAAAGAACATATAAGAAAAGTTTTTTATTTTTTTTTTAACTTTTCAAGTTGTAATGTGAATATGTGAATAATAAATAAAATAAATAAAAAATAAAAGTTTTGTCTTATTAAACGTTTATTTTTTTAAGAACAGATTTCGTTTGGTTCTTTTAAATGTTTTGAATCAGTTGTTTCTTCTTAGAGAATTTCTTTTCCTATTAAAAAGTTAATCGTTTAACTTATTCAATTGTTTTTCTTCTATTGTTTTTTAAATTGATTGTTTCCTCATAGAAATTTGTTTCTCTTGCTTAAAAATTAATTGTTTGTTTAATTTTTTTATAAAATTTAATTTTTTTTAACCAATTTTTAAATATAGTAAAAATCTTATTTAAGGAAACATTTCTAAATTTTTCCTTTGTTAAAAGGTTCAGTTTTTTAAGCAGATTTCAATTGTTTTTTTTAGAGAGATACATCTTTATTGAAGATAGTAATCACAGTGCATAATTATATTCTTCTTGGAGGCTATCGGCCATAGGTCTTTTAGCTTGCCTCCTTTTAACATTTGTTGTCGTTGTTTTTAGCATTGAGTTGTATGAAAAGATGGGATTAATTCGTGGATAGTGGTTTCTGGATGTTTAGAAAGAGAGAAAAAACATCTTTATTGAAGATAGTAGTTACATATAATTACAACTTTTTTTGTGATTCTTCGTCTTCTTCTTTTTCATTTTCTTCATGTCTTCATGGCTATAGACCGTAGGTTTTTCAGACTGTCTCCTTTTGACATTTGTTGTGGCTGCTTTTAGCCTTGTGTTGTATGCAAAGATTAGATGAATTCGTGGATTGTGGTTTCATGGATGTTTGGATTTAGAAGATATGTTATGATTGCGTTGGTTACAAAGGTATGCACCATGTGGGTGTTAATGGCAAATTTTGTGGTAGTAGTAATTTGCAATTTTTGATCTAGTAGAATGTTAGATGGATTATGGAAGGGATTGTTAGGATGTCTGATTTTTGTTAATATTCCGAGGGCTGACGTTTGATCGACTTGTAAATCCCTAACCCTTAACTACGGAAAAACCGAACCGGCTGTATAAAAGCAATAAACCTGAACATCGCAGTGTTCGGCTTCGACAAAAGCTTTTTTTGCACACACGGGAAAATCCATTTCTGTACGTGTAGTGAACAATACTTTTTCTTATAATTATTTTAAAAAAAATGCAGAAGAAGATAAGAAGTAATTTTTGTTTTGTTTTATTTCGTCGTCTAATGATGACACCAGTAGTTAAAGGGTTGAAACTGGGGAGACGGGGATTATGAAAAAAGATTACAGCGTAATCGAGCAAGGGACGGAAAATCATTTTGTAATTATGGACTGTAGTTTCTGTAGAGATTCCTTAGCTTTTATAGGTAAAATCTCTGAAATGCCGCGCCCTGTTTGTGATTTTTAATGTTAGGTTTTTTGCATGGGTTTTGAAGAAGAGTTTAAGATCAAAGGTTATTCCCAGATATTTACAAGTTTATGGTGGAGGAATATAAGTGTTGGTTAGGGATATATGGAAGGGAGAAGTGCTAACACAGTGGAATGAAATAAGTCGATGGGATTTATTAGAGTGAATAGATATTCTCTATTTAGCAAACCATTGTTGTATTGTGTCGATCAGCCCCTAAGAGTGTTAAGAGCTTTTAATATGGTTTTCTCATGTGTTATCAATGCTGTGTCATCAGCAGTAGCAGGCAGTAGGATTGATGTATTGTGGTTTGGGTTTATAAATGTCGTAGACGCAGATGTTGTAGAAGAGTGGTGAAAGTAAAGAACCTTGGGGAACACCAATCAAGGATCTGGAAAGCGTTTAGGAAGCTGTCTATTAGATAGAAAAGAAGTGGGAGAATATTTAAGGAATTGCACTTGAACAGCAGATTGCGGTGCCACACCGAGTCAAATGCCTTTTGGATGTCAATAAATAGAATAGCGGACTTTTTGCCTTCGAGGTGTGCTGTTTAGCAGTTTTATGTAAGAATAGATAGGGGTAGGACAGTGGATCTGTGTTGGAAGAAACCAAACTGATAGGCAGGAATGTGGTCTAATACATAAAGGATTAATTTATTCTTAATGATGGATTCGACTATTTTTCCAAGAACTGGAAGCAGAGAAATCGGGCGATAGCTAGACATTATGTATGTACTATGGTATTAACCGTCAATAAACAAATACAAATTCATTGCCAATGGATCATCGTATCTTTTATGAATAAAGGTTATTTCCTGCTTCCATTCCTGAGGTATGATCTGGGAACTTTAAGTATAGTTGAAAGTTTTGACAATATACTGATGGCAATATTCATGAATAGGGTTTAATAATAAGACGAGGTACGTTATCATAAGCCGGGGCAGTGTTTTTGCCCTCAAAAAGAACTAAATCCTCCTTCTCTTTTAGGTCATCATTGGGTGTATAAGGGAAAGGGTTATTTTTATTTTTCATTTAGCAAAATATTGTTTTATTGTGTCGATCAGCCCCTGAAGAATGTTACTAACTTGTAATATGCTATATCATTAGCAAAGAGTAGGCAGTAAGCAGTAGGATTATAGTATTGCGGCTTCGGGTTATAAAGGTCATAGACGTAGATGTTGTAGAGGAGTGATAACCTTGCGGTACACCTTATTAGAGAGTGAATGATCGGGAAAGTCTGTTTAGGATAAGAACATTGAGTTATCTGGTGTATAGGAAATTGTCTATTAGATGGAAAATATGTGTAAAATAGTATTCAGAAGATGCTATCGCTAGAAAATATGGTGGATTATTTTAAATAATTAAATCTTCGAGTTCGGTGCTTCTACTATAATGTTCATCTCAGAAAGTACAAGGTGTGGCAAAAGTCCTGCTACCATTTTGATTGCCCATAACTTTGCTCAAAGAAAAGATTAATAAGTTTGGTTTTCATAAAAAATTTATTTGGTCTTAACATTTTTTTTTTCCGTTATGATTGGAAAATTATATCGGCTAAATTGTGACCGCGATTCGCTATGCAACTTTCGGCTCTTTTTAGGGAATTTTCATGACATCCTTCAACATATCGGGCTGAATTTCTTAAATTCCGTGACGGATATTGTCTTTAAGATGTTGAATCGTTTGGGGCTTATTCACATTAACTTTTAATTTTAAAAAAAACCCCATAAGAAAAAGTCTGCTGCTGTTAAATCCGGAGATCTGGTATGCTAAATTGCCACCTCGCGTAATTAGTCTTCTTGGAAAAACGTCATTCAATAATTGAATTGTTGAACGAGCTGTGTGTGCTGTGGCCCCATCTTGCTGAAACACATGTCCTCTAGTCCTTGCTCTTCCATTTCAGGCACAAGAAAGTTTTGAATCATGTCTTGGTACCGTTCAGCATTAACAGTAACTCCAACACCTTGGTGATTTAAAAAAAAATAGGGACCAATGATGTTTCCAGCATGAATACCACACCATACAGTTGTTTTTAGTGTATGCAATGATGTTTCATGAATTAATTGAGGATTGTGTGTTCCCCAAAACCGACTGTTCTGTTTATTGACGTGGCCACTGAGAAGAAAATGGGCTTCATCTTCATTTTTGATGCAATTTCCGGTGAGTGGCAATGACACAACACAATGTTTAAAGCGAAACTGAGATAAACGTCACAGAACCAAGATGGCGCGGAATCAAAATGGTAGCGGGACTTTAACCCCACCTGTTATATTTATCTATCATGCATTACATAAAAAAATATATAATAATACTAGCACTGATAGATAGTAAGCTGTTGTAAATGCTTAAAGAGCGGGATGAGAAAACAATAGGGGTTTAATGCGTGGAGTTTTTGTTGCAAGCTTGTTGTGTGGAGCTATAACATGCTTGAGCACGATTCAATAAATCTAGGGTAGAAATTGATCATACCAACTTTGGATTTGAAGTGGTTTAATTCCCGAACCACTAACGCTGTGACCTAAAAAATCGAATTAGGTTTCACCGAAAACACATTTGTCATATTTAATTTTGATGCCAAAAGGTGTCAAGAGTCGAAAGACTTGTTGCAAGTGATGGACTTGTTCTTGTTCATGCTTGTACATCCTCGATGTACGAAAAGCAAAATGGTAGTCCGGTAATACCGAGTCCATAAATCTTTGATACTATTGAGCAGCGTTTCTCAAAAACCTCATCCTTCTTGCATATTCAAAAAAACAAAAAGGTGTTTATTTGTAATACGCACATTACTTTTGTATCATCTGTCTATCGAGATATTAACCAAAGAAGTAAGTGATTTGTTTTGCAGTCTTAATAAGACTAATTTGTTGTTGATTTACGAAATGTATTTTTAAATTATATGGCAATGATTTTCATTGCATTACTTTGATATTTAACGATAATCATTATCATCATTTTCATAACCCAAGTGTTTTTAGTTGTTAATTTCTTTTATTTCTAATAATCCTAGATGGTGTAGTGACCTTGTGTATAAAATTAGAAGACAATTAAAAACAATATTTAATATATATTATTGTGTAATCATCTCGATTAAGAAAACAGTGTAGTTTAACATAATTTGTTTGTTTTTTTTTTCGGACAGGTAGCAACCGTGGGATAAATGTTTTTTATGTAAATATTTACCACAAAGACATTTTCGGACAATCTCGTGTAGGTGCGATAATACCTTTTTAAAAGTGATTTGTAAGAATTATGAAATCGTGTCGCCGACGTTAACCGGGAGATTATAAAAGTATACCTGCCATTTTTACACCCTCCCACCCCCCGGTTGACACAATCGGCACGGAACGTGAGACTGTTGAGGCGGAGGATTTCCACGTGGGGGGAGACTTTTGTTGGACGCTGTGAAATTCGTAATTTTCGCTAATGTTGTGGCCTGTGGACGTGTTTCGGCCGTTGTGATCTCAACTAGCACCTCCAATGAGAAAATTTGTCTTCATCTCGTCTCACGGATCGTTACCTGAGTAAATAAATGAAGTCCTTTTTTATATCATGCTTATGTGTTTGTCCGCTATCATACTAATGAATAAAATAATACGTTAGAAATATGAAAATGTAATTATTTTGAAAATATAGAATTAAATATAAATAGTGGTTGTATTTCGAATCGATAATAAAAGAACAGCACGTGCGTTCGTCTGGAAACCAGACGCGAAGAATAGAATTATTTAGTAATTAAAATATTTGCGCGCGTTATCACCGCGAAAATTTACAAGAGAAACCGATAATCGGCAGCGAAACCTTCCCTTGATCCGGCAGTAACATAAAGAATCCAGATTAGTCAGTAAAATGCGTTTGTTTGCGCGGCCGTAAATGTGCCCGCGAATTAATATATTCCACTTTCCTTAAAGATCCGATTATTTAATTGCCACTCGACAATGTACCGATTAAATATCAGCATTTTCACATGACCTTAATTAAATTACTTTTTTGCTTAATGATTTTATTGAGAATCGTACGTGCAGGCGCATTTAGGAGAGACAACTATTTCGAGCGCGAATCGAACGAATTCCGTTCGGCTGTGCCGGTAGTAACGCAAGTTACTAGCTCTTCTCAAATAAATTCAATAAATTAAATAAAAATCCTCAATACGAAACAAAAAATAAAATAAAATTAGATGTGCTAACAATTAGACTCATATCAATCACAAGTATTATTAAAATCCTTTTGAAGTATTACACAGTCGTCGTTAGTTTCAATCCTCCTGATATCTCTAAGGCATAAGAACAAAGTAATATCAAATTTCACACATCGTTAACAAAAATTTATTTTGCTTCACTTTGTTCTCTTCAACTTTAACACATCACTATCACAATAAATGTTATATAAAGTAATTGCATAAAACACCTTGCGTTGTTCTCACGCTTCAATGTTTGCCAACTCATCACCCAAGATATTCACATGGAGTTCTTATTTTTTTTTTTTCTTAATTTATATATGTTACAAATCCAGCGTTTAATTCGAACGACCGAGAGCGAACGACGACGTGTAATGCGATAATTGTTATGTGATGACTTCACTCAATTAAGAAAATCATTAGAGCGTTCTGTCTTTTTGTTAAGGACGAACGGATAAAATTGAAATTCGGAGCGAGGAAGTGCGCATGGTAAATAATATCAAATTGGCGTAACCGTCTAATCTAACTTAGATAAATTCTAAATATATAAATTTTACAGAAGATATAATAAACGGTTATTCATTATAATTTAAAAAAAAAAACACAATTCAAAAGACTTGTTTAATTTTTTTGCTGAGAATGGCCAGAAGTTCTTTGAGCGTGTCATCATGATGAAAACATGGTCAATACAAAACTGATTCTTTATATAAAAATCGCCATTGATTACTATACTAAAAAAACGAAATAACTTATGATTCATTCCAATAGCTGAGAAAAAATACTGAAATGAAATTATTGCCAAAATTATAATTGTACAATATTTACTTCAAAACCAAAACTTTAAAAATTACCCTATAACATGTAAAATTAAAGAGTTTTTAACCATTTAAAATGATTTATTTATAGATAAAAAAGTATTTTCCTTCTGGGATAAAGCAATATTCAATTTAAATCAATAATAATAACAATTATTATTTAAGTAAACGATACAGTTTGGCACTTTTTTTACTTATTTTATTAAATGCTAGATGTACATTTCGGTTACAATGTAACCATTATCAATAGCAAACTGTGTCGTTTACTCATATCAACATTTTCACATACACAAACAACCCAATTAATATTAATAATAATAATGTTTATTGTATGTCTATCGTTAAATCAATAATTTTAAACAATTTATAACAAAGTGGAAATAGTTAAAACTGATTTAATGGTTTATTTTTTTATGTTTCACTGCGATAAATAGAGATGTTTCTGTAAATTATTCGACACCATTAAGACGTCCCATATTAATAATATTTCCCAAGCGTGCACGAGAGCATTACAATAACGCCATAAACTGATGAAAAATAGAAAGCGTTTTCCAAACGTGAAAAGGCCGTAATCTCCTTGTTTTCGGCATCTGTGTCAAATAATTCGGTTACACAATGCGATCAGTTTATGGTAACGAAATATTAAGATTATCACGTTTCCATCGTACGTGACTAAATAATCATATGCATCTGTTTTCAAGTTGAAATGAAAAATAAAAATAGCCATCATTAAATGGACTATGTTGTCCGAAAAGAAAATACAAACCTTTGAAAATTTTTTCTCAACCGCTCGTCTGCAAAAGATCTTACCAAATTCTACAACACCACATAATTTGACTGTAATGGTAAATTTTAGATATTTCTTCACTTACTACAATTTGTCTAGTTTCATCAAGATTACAATTTAATAGAATAAAACTTGTAGATTATGAATCAGATATTAGATTACTTCAAAAAATTCTTAATATTATCTAGAAATAATTCAATGTAATGTAATTTATAATTTATGAAATATACAGCGTAATCATTTTTAAAATTAATCGTAATCTATTTTCGTACGATAATTCCAATTCGCATCTTGACAATATTAGTCATAAAATTGCTCCTCGGTCGTATTTAACAGGTTAATGCAATTATGCAACGGATGGAATTACGGAATTCTAGACACACTCACACGTACACACCGACGACACCCAGCTCTTACTTCTTAAGTCCGTTTAAGATGGGGGCCGATTATTAAATATAATATATTGCGTTAATTAAATGTTTATTAAGTATCAAGTGAGTATCGGGCAATTAAAATTATTTATGGCCGTCGTAAATCTCCTTACAACTTCATCGGGATAATGTAATATTCGCGTATTACCAGCAAATCTTTACACCGTGGACAAATTCTTAATTATGAAAGTTTTTAACTTTTAAAACGGTTACTTTGTTGATAGCATACGTTATATTTTTCGATCACTAACTGATCATTTTAAAATTTTAAAATAAAGTTTTGTTTAAATTTCCAAAATGTATCACGAAATTATGTGCTAAAATCATTAATAAATTTAAATTATTTCATTAATTTCTCGTTTTCTTTAATCACAGTTTTCAACTTTTCATGTCTTTCCCATTTCGGATTTTAACATACTTACGTATTTTCAGGATTTAAGGAACGCATATTTTCAAGTTTTAACGTTTACACGTTAAGACATTTTAACGTTTTACCATTAGGAAGTATCCACGCTTTCTCATTTTCAATTTACATTGAAACCTTTACACGTTGAATTTTTTTATATTTTAACACCTTTACTATTCCATTTTTTATGTTTTGCGATTTCAAATTTTAAATGTTTTCGTTTCATTTCTTACGTTTTGGACATATTTTAGCGTTGTATCGATTTACATATTCGTTACAAAGTTTTCACATTTTTTACATGAATTTCATTTTTAAACATTATCTAAGGTGGTTATGTCTACACTATAACGTTTTCACTTTTCTACACGTTCTTAGGTTTTTTTACACTTCTACTAATTTACGTTTTTTTCACATTATTTGCTATTTCATGTTAATTTAAACGTTTTTACGTTAAAACATATTAACGCCTTTAATTTCCCCCATTTGCACGTTTATAGGTTTTAACGTTTTTCCTTTTTAACATTTTCACGTTTCAACGTTATAATTTTTAAATTTTTCAAATTTTAATGTTAAACTTTTCTTTATAGTCAAATTTTTTAGTGAAAAAAAACATAATTATAGTCTGTCCGCTGGATCTCCCGTCGTACGTCACAAACTATCGCTTCAAAAAACGACGAAAGTTTTACAGTGCGTTCTTTTTCTAACGCATTTGGTTTACTTTATCAGACTGAATGTTTTTGTGTCGTTTCTCGAAGCGATATTTTGTGACGTAGGACGTAAGATCCAACGGATGGACTATAGTGTTTTAATTTAGTATTTACGTTTTTTTTTATATTTTACATTTTTAAATTTTTATGTTACAGCTTTTTAGGTTTATACGTTTTCATATTTTAAAATTTTGACACTATTTAACGTTTCCTCTTTAACGTTAAACGATTTTACGTTTACACTTTTTTAACATATTAACTCTATAACGTTTTAATGTTTACGTTACGTTACAATCATTGAATGTTTTCACCTTTTACATTTTAAGGTTTTTAGCTTTTATTTTTACTCTTTTTGCACTTTCGTATTTATATAAAGACGTTAATATTGTAACATTTTAGCGATTTTTTGTTTCTTACATTTGCACGATGTTATGATTTTTACTTTTTCAAATTTTAACGTTTTCACTTCTCTGTGTAGTCACATTTTTAAGTAATCAAAACAAAGTAAGTGCTTAATTTTGTTTTTAACGTTTGAAATTTTTAAATTTCAGCTTTTTCATATTTTACGTTTATATTTTTATATTAATTTGTTTACATTGTTTTACATTTTAACGATTTTACGTTTTTACTTTTTAACATTCACCATTTACATTTTAACGTTTTCATGTTTTGTATTATTGTCACATTTTTAGTTTTTCATATTTATTTTAACGTTTTAACATTTTCATAATTTTTTACTTTTTTTGTTTAGTAATTTGAGCGTTTACATGTGTTACCGTGCTATAACGTTATTTTGTGTTTTGGCATTTTCGTTTTATAGTTAAACGTTTTCACGTGTACATTATTAACATTTTACATTTTATTGTTTTCAAAAGTTTATGTTTATGTTTATTTCTTAAAAAATACATTTCAAAACAAATAAATTACAAAAAACATACATAAAATTTTCACAACCATAGCAACGTTTTATTGTTTACATATCCTAAGTTTTCACGTTTTAACCATTTAATATTTTCATCATTTACTTTTTAAGGTTATCAGGTCTTTACTCTTTGAAGATTTTACGTTTTTTTTATTTTTTTACATTTTCATATTTATTTTAACGTCTTCACATTAAAACATTTTAATGTTTCAATGTTGACACTTCTTAATGCTTTCTCACATGTTAATATTTACGTTTTAACTTTTTCATCTTTTTACGTATTTACGTTATACTTTTTATATTTAACATTTCTATAATTTCAAGCTTTTTACTTCATTTTATATTTAAAATTTTTAACTTTTTAACATTTATATTTCAGGTTTCAACATTGCGACGTTTTCATTTTTAAAAAAATCATAATTTATATTTTAACGTTTTTATGATTCTGCAATCATATTTATACATTTTTTTTATTTAAAAGTTTACACGATTTTGGATTTTTTATTATCAACATTTTTATATTTTCATGTTTTTGCTATTTCAAGATTATATGTTTTTATATTTTAATATGTTTGCACTAATTAATATTTTTGTTTTGAAGTATAACGTTTTGACGTTTTATACTTTTTAATAAATGGATACAGTAACGTTTTAATGTTTTAACGTTTTAACTTCAATGTTTATATTTTTAATATTTTAACGTTTTCCAATTTTTATTAATCTTGCATGTGTCCAACATTTATTAATTTATTTAGTTATTTATTTACGTAAAGTCGTTTATACAGAAAAAAGTTACATTCATATTTCGCGATTTCACATTTTAACACTTTTAGTTTTACGTTTCAATGTTATAATTTTTACTTTTTCAAATTTTAACGTCACATTTTTAAGTGGTTAAAACATAGTAAGTGTTAGTTTAGTATTAACATTTCTTTAATCTTCAGATTGTACATTTTTTTGTTACAGCTTTTTCAAATTTTTACGTTTACATATTTTACATTTCTGTTTGCACTGTTTAACATTTTCATCATAGGATTTAACGATTTTACGTTTGCACTTTTTAACGTTAACGCTGTAACGTTTTAATACGTACCCACAGATTACACTTTACAAACATTCAAAGTTTTCACCTTTTACGTTTAAACGTTTTTAGTTTTTTTTAACTATTCCATATTAATATTTTCTTAACGTCTCTACTTGAAAATGTTTTCCACATTTTAACAATCGAGCTTGTTACTGAAGAGTTCTTATGTTTTAATATTTTAACGTTTTAATTGCCTAAAATTCTATTACATTAACATTTTTACGTTATGTATAAAATAATGTTATTTATTTACTTTTGTTTATTACTATTTATTTTTAATTGTTGTTTAGTTGTTAAGTAGTTTAGATGAGTTTGTTATTTTATTTTATATATTTATTTCTCTTAATGTTGATTTATTTTGTATTATTTTTTCTAATGTGAATCCCGTCAATAAAGTTATTATTATAATGGTTTAAAATTTTAATTTAATTTGTTTCTTCTGTTTTCACGATGAAACAACAAAAATATTATAACGTTAAAATTATAACGTTTAATGTCTTAACGTTTTCACAATTTACTTCTAAACATTTTAACGTTCTAGGTTTTTTTACATTTTTAAATTTTAACGTCTTTACATTAAAACATTTTACTTCTTTAAATTTAACATTTTTACCTTTCTATTTAGTCACATTTTAACGATTTTTCCATTTAAACGTTTTCATGTATTAACGTTTTGCATTTTTAATGTTTAAACAATTTCAAGTTTTTATCTTGACATTTTTGATTTGTCATTTAACGTTTTCATGTTTACTTTACTAACACATCGCATTTTCTCGCTGTAACATTTAAATATTTTCATTTCTTTCACGTTACAACCACATTTTATATTTTAATGATTTTTGCGTATTTATATTTAACTGTTTTCACATTAAAACATGTTAACGTTCGTTACAAACATTATGTTGTTTTCACATTTAAACTTAAACTTGCTTAGGTTTTTTTTACATGTTTACCTTTCATATTTATTTTAATATCTTTACATTAAAACATTTTAGCGTTTTTTTTATGTTTCATATATTTGCATGACTTCAAGTTTTAAAGTTTCCGCTTTTCAAAATTTTCTGGTTCCAATGTTATCTTTTACTTTTTTAAATTTTAGCGTTTTTATCTTTCTGTGTAGTCACATATTCACGATTTTTCCACTTTAACACTTACACGTTTTCACTTATTAACGTCTCTTAAATATATTTTTGCATTTTCAAGTTTCAATTTTTAATGTTTTTCATGTTTTTTTTTTAACTTTCACTTTTCTATAATTCGACAATTTAGTTTTATCATTTAACGTTTTCTAACATTTCTAGGATTTTACACCTTCACGCTGTAACATTCTACTGTTTTATCTTTCATGTTACAACTATTAAATATTTTCACCCTTTATATTTTAACGTTTACACTTTAACAATTTTGCGTTAACGTTTTCGCCAATTTTTTACGTTTAAATGTTTACATGTTTCAAAATTTTCTAAATGCATGAAAATGTATTCATATTTTTGTGATTTCCAAATTATTATTCTTCAACTTTTTCAGGTTTTTTCAGGTTTATACTTTTTAACGTTTTTAGGAGCCATTTTGTTGTTTAACGGTTATGCGTTTACACTTCTTTGAATTTCCACGCTTTAACGTTTTGGGCTTTGAAAATCTTTCAAGTTCTCACGGTTCAACCGTAAAATGTTTTCAGGTTTTAACACATTTGCATATGTTTACGCTATCATGATTCTACGTGTTTAGAATCTAAACATCAATCAATGTTTTAATCTAAACTTTAGATTAAAACATTTGAACGCTTTTATGTTTCTTACATTTGCACGATTTTAAATTTTAACCTTTTCGCAATTCAAATCCTTTCTCGTTTCCATGTTATAATTTTCAGTTAATCATATTTTAACATTTTCATGTAACTGAAGGATTGCAGATTCCGTAGTTCTCTGCGTCAACGAGACCTAAAATATGTTGAAACCGGTCCGTAGTTGTTGACAGGGAAATACTTACTATTTTACGATTTTTATATTTTAACGTTTGCAATTTTTCGACTTTGGTTTAATATTAAAATATTTTAACGTTTCTATGATTTCACGTATTAACGTGTTCGCCATTTAGAATTTTAAATTCTGATGTTTTATGTTACTTTTGTCCTTTCTTATACTGTAACGTTTTCGCAAAGTTTTTATACATATTTATATGTTTACATGTTTCAAAATTTTCTTCATTTCATATATTTGTGTTTTTCAATTTTGTACTCTTCATTTGTTTCAGTTTTTCTTATTTTAACATGTATTTGTTTACGCGTTTCGACCAATAAATGATAATTTTTGCTATTAACAGTCTAATTGTCAACTCAATTCGTGGATTTTTCTTTTTAAACGTTTACACATTTTAGGGTTTTGGTGTATTATTTTTTTAAATATATATTTACATTTTTAAATTTGTATCTTTCAGCTTTTTACGTTTTTATATTTATATATGTTTGCACTGCTTAAAATTTATCTTTTACCGTTTAACAACTTTACGTTTACATTTTTTTGTTGTATTGATATTGTAACGTTGTTTTTGTTTTCATATCCTAAGTTTTCACGTTACAACCATTCAACGTGTTTGCCTTTTACATTTTAACGTTTTTACATGTTTTTACAACGTGAACGTTAAAATATTTTAACGTTTTTATGTTTTTTTTACATTTGCATCACGTTTTAACGTTTTACGTTTTGAAATTTTCACGTTCAATGTTATAATTTTGACTGTTTCAAACTTTTACGTTTTCATTTTCCTGCGAAATATTTTATGTTTCCTAGATTTGCACGATTCCACATTTTAACGTGTTCGCATTTTAAAAATGTTATAATTTTTACTTTTTGTGCAGTCACATTTTCACGATTTCCATTGAAACGTTTCTTATAAGTGTTTTTAACATTTAACTTCTTTTACTTTAACATTTTCGTTTGATCGTTTAACGTGTTCACGTTTAATTTAAGGTCTCACATTTTCACTCTAATTTTTAAAGTTTTAACGTTTTCGTTTTTACATTTTAATTTAATGTTTTAAAGTATTCGTATACTTTTGCGTTCTTAAATTTTAATATTTCATATTTTAACCTTTTCGTATTTATCTTTGCTTTTGCATTAACTTCTTTTAAAAAATTTTTACAGTTTCATATCTTAACGTTTTCATATTCTCCACGTGTTCACATTCTTTTGTATTAAAGTTGTAGTAACTCAGATTTTCAAAAATGTTTGTTTATTTTTACTACAATTGTTTTGCAAATTTATTACTTCTTCAGGTTTTTTTTAAACAATTGTAATAAAAATAAACACACAATTTTAAAAATCTAAGTAATTACAACTTTAATATACCAACGAATATGGATTTCAACATCTTAACGCATTATCTATCAACCAACTTTTCATATTCTTTTTTTTTAAATGTTTTAAAGTTAAATGAGAAATAAATAATAAATACTTTTGTTAGCATCTTGGATAACATAAATAATACCTAATAATACCTAAGAAAACGTTATTAAAATGATAACATGTGAAAGGTAAATAATTTATTAATAATTTTACATTTTCTTATTCTAAACATTTTCATACCATAAAGTTTAAAGCTTTTAAATTTTAACGTGTTCACGTTTTTTACTTTTTACATTACATTGTTTTTATCATTTCATATGATAAGCATTTTGCTGCTTTCATTTATGTAGTTTGAGAATGTTTTCAATGATTTTTAACATTTTAAAAATTTTATGTGTTTTACATAACGTAGGAATGTGAAAACGTTAAATGGCATAAAATTGTTAAACTGTGAAAAAAAAAACATTAAAATGTGAAAATATTGTAACTTTCTCAAATTACATAAAATTAAAAGAGGAAAATGCTCATCTTTTGAGACGATGGAAAAGTTGATAAAGTAAAAACAGTGAAAACGTGAACACGTTAAAATTTAGATGCTTTAAACGTTATAATATGAAAATGTTTAAAATAAGAAAAACCTTTCACATGTTATCGTTTTATCAAACGTTCAAATATGAAACGGTTAATATATGAAAATGTGAAGTTATTTAATCGTTTCCACCATTAATGTTTTAAAAGTATTCAACATTTTTCAAGATTTTTTAACATTACTTTTAAATGTTTTAAAATTTAACGTTTCAAGTTTTCAGTTATATACGTTGGCCTCTTGTAATATCTTCAAGTTTTCACCTCTCCCATGTTAACATTTTCGCACCTTTTGAAACTTTTGTGTTCACACATTTAAAGCATTAACTTGTTATTTTAATGATGAGAATGGTTGCGACCGTTACTACGTTGTCATCCAATTTTTCAATTCAGTGTTGTATTTTAGAGTTTTTATGTTATATATTGACTTTTTTATTTGGCCACATTCACAATTTCATTAGAGTACTTTTCTTTTAAATTTAAAATCAGAAAATATAATATAAAAACTTGAAAATGTGAAGAAAAAAAAAGCCTGCAAAAAATATTATATTTTTCTTCACATTTTCAAGTTTTTATATTATATTTTCCGATTTTTATGTTATCACGTTTAAGGTTTCAACGTTTTCACAATTTCCTTCTAAACGTTCTGAAGTTTACACGCTTCTACTTTTTTATATTTTAACGTTTTAAAGATAATTTGAAATTAGGGTCTTAACGTTTTTACGCATTCACATTTTAACATTTCTACTATTCAATTATTTAATTTCACATTTTAACATTTGTTTTACTTTATTAACATTATGTTTATTTAAATTTTAAAATTTTTACGTTTGGTTTTCACACTTAACATTTTGTAATCTAATTTTAATGTTTTCATAAATTAACATTTTTGTTTCCACAAATTTTTTATTTGTTTTATTAAATATCAATTTGCGTTTCAACGTTTTCGCGACTTGTGATAGTTTTGTTTAATAATTTCATGTTTTTACATTTACATAATTCAGTGTTTTCATGTCTTTATATTTTAACGTTTACACGTTAATTAACAATTATGTTTCCACATTTTTTCCTCTAAAAATTTTTTACGTATTTACTTTTTAATATTTCCGTGTTTTAAAATTTTACTTTTTACATTATAGGGTTAAATGTAACGTTTTCAATTAACGTTTTAACTTTTTAATGTTACTTAATTAACGGACGTGTTTTATGCTTACACTGAATTGAAAATTTTAACCACAAATAATTATTCAATAAAACATGGAGTGTAATTAGTAGTTGTGTTTGGCTATCGACCACGTGGTCCTTCTGCCGTGTTATTTTTATTAACGTATTTTCAAACATACTCTTCCTTCCTGTATCGACGTAACCGTAATTAATGACGACGTTAAAGATTACATAATAAAATAGGAAATGCGCAATTAAACCTCATCGATAACTGGTGAACGTCCCTGGGTGCGGTGTGGGGGCGGCGAACGGATCTAAGGGGTCGGGGCGAGGAGCTCGTAGGGAAAAAAATCGTATAAAATTGTTTACAAATCCAAAATGATTTAAGAGTCAGCGACCCTCGATAAAAGGAGGATCGGTCGTCCCAAAAGGAGATTTCAGTGCGGAAAATTTCGCAGCTAACGACGGCCCCGACGGACTTTCCATTATGGAGAGGAGCGCAATTATGAAGCCGACGTAATTGTCATCCTTCGTAATCACTCAGCTCGAAATGAAATATACAGAAAGAAAGAAACAATAAAAGTGTTGCAAAGTTTATGGCAGACCTTCTACTCCCCGTTCTTTTTTTGCCCTTCGTATCATCGTTCGCCAAACAAAATCAATCTATTATATAAAAAGGACAGTGGAAATGTACGGCCAAACTGTAAGGACATTAATATGTGGAAAAATATTTACTTTCTCCGCATGAAATCGGCAAAAGTTTTTTTTCTTTTCGTGGATTGAATATGGAATTACAGTAAATTGATTCATCCAGTAGTTTATGAAAAATTGCTATAATCTAAAAACTAATATCATTATTCTAGTTTATACATCAATTAATAAAAATTATGTATTTATTTATTAATAATAAATTTTAAAAGTTATAATTACGTTATCTGATTTTTTCCTAAACTACCAATCAAGAATAAAGTGGCGTTACTTCATATCTCGTTGAGTTACATACAAAATATTTTACTACATCAAAACTATATGTACTCTTAGTATTTTTTAGAAATTTTAAGTCAATTCATTACGTGATTAATTTTTTAGAATTTTTCAAATGGTGGTATGCAATTTTTCAAAAACTCTCAATCAAGTTTAAAGTGTCGTAACTCTTTTTCTCGTTGAGTTACATAAAAAATATTTTACTATCTTAAAAATATATGGACTCTTAATGTGTTTTCGAAATTATAAGCCAATCCATTAGGAGATTAATTTTTTAGAATTTTTCAAATGGTGAAATGCGATTTTTCATAAATTCTCAATCAAGTTTAAAGTGTTGTAACTTTATTTCTCGTCAAGTTACATACAAAATATTTTACTACATCAAAAATATATGTACTCTTAGCGCTTTTTAGAAATTTTAAGTCAATCCATTAAGTGATTATTTTTTTAGAATTTTTTAAATGGCAAGATGCGATTTATCAAAAACTCTCAATTAAGTTTAAAGTGTTGTAACTTTATTTCTCGTTCAGATACATAAAAAATATTTTACTACGTCAAAAATATATGGATTTTTAGTATAATTTAAAAATTTTAAGTCAATCCATTGTGTGATTCATTTTTAGAATTTTTCAAATGGTGGTATGCAATTTTTCAAAAACTCTCAATCAAGTTTTAAGTGTTAACTTTATTTATCGTAGAGCTACATTAAATATATTTTACTAGGTCAAAAATATATAGATTCTGAGTGTGAATTAAAAATTTTAAGTCAATCCATGGGGAAATTAAGTTTTTAGAATTTTTCAAATAGCGATATGCAATTTTTCAAAAACTCTCAATTAAGTTTAAAGTGTTGTAACTTTATTTATCGTAAAGCTACATTAAATATATTTTACTAGGTCAAAAATATATATATTCTGAGTGTGTTTTCGAAATTTTAAGTCAATCCATTGGGTGATTCATTTTTTAGAATTTTTCAAATTGCGACATGCGATTTTTCATAAACTCTCAATCAAGTTTAAAGTGTCGTAACTTTATTTCTTGTTGAGTTACACAAAAAATATTTTGATATGTCAAAAATATATAGATTCTCAGTATGTTTTAGTAACTTTAAGTCAATTCATTGGGTGATTAATTTTTTAGAATTTTTCAAATGGTGGTATGCAATTTTTCAAAAACTCTCAATTAAGTTTAAAGTGTTGTAACTTTATTTATCGTAAAGCTACATTAAATATATTTTACTAGGTCAAAAATATATACATTCTGAGTGTGTTTTCGAAATTTTAAGTCAATCCATTGGGTGATTCATTTTTTAGAATTTTTCAAATTGCGACATGCGATTTTTCATAAACTCTCAATCAAGTTTAAAGTATCGTAACTTTATTTCTTGTTGAGTTACACAAAAAATATTTTGATATGTCAAAAATATATAGATTCTCAGTATGTTTTAGTAATTTTAAGTCAATTCATTAGGTGATTCATTTTTTAGAATTTTTCAAATTGCGACATGCGATTTTTCAAAAACACTAAATCAAGTTTAAAGTGTTGTAACTTTATTTATCGTGGAGCTACATTAAATATATTTTACTAGGCTAAAAATATATAGATTCTGAGTGTGTTTTCGAAATTTTAAGTCAATCCATTAAGTGATTATTTTTTTAGAATTTTTCTAATGGTGAAATGCGATTTTTCATAAACTCTTAATCAATTTTAAAGTGTCGTAACATTATTCCTCGTTGAGTTACATAAAAAAATATTTTACTATATCAAAAATATAAAGACTGTTAGTGAGTTTAAGAAATTTAAAGTGAATTCATTAGTTGATTATTTTTTTTTAAATTTTCAAATGGCGACATGCAATTTTTCAAAAGCTCTCAAACAAGTTTAAAGTGTCGTAACTTTATTTCTTGTTGAGTTACATAGAAAATATTTTGATATGTCAAAAATATGTAGATTCTCAGTATTTTTTAGTAATTTTAAGTCAATCCGTTGGGTGATTTATTTTTTAGAATTTTTCAAATGGCGACATGCGATTTTTCAAAAATTCTCAATCAAGTTTAAAGTGTCGTAACTTTATTTTTTGTTGAGTTACATAAAATATATTTTACTACGTAAAAAATATGTGAACTCTTAGTGTGTCTTAGAAATTTTAAGTCGATCCACTGGGTAGGAAATTTTTTAGAATTTTTCAAATGGCGACATAGGATTTTTCCAAAATTCACAATCAAGTTTGGTCTTTGGTCTTTGGTTTTTAGTCTTTAGTCTTAAAAACACATTAAGAGTCTATATATTGTTGATATAGTAAAATAATTTTCACTTAACTCCACAAGAAACAAAGTGACGAAACTTTACACTTTGTTTCTTGTGGAGTTAAGTGAAAAATATTTTACTATATCAACAATATATAGACTCTTAATGTGTTTTTAAGACTAAAGACTAAAGACCAAAGACCAAAGACCAAAGACCAAAGACCAAAGACCAAAGACCAAAGACCAAAGACCAAAGACCAAAGACCAAAGACTAAAAACTAAAGACTAAAAACTAAAGACTAAAGACTAAAGACTAAAGACTAAAGACTAAAGACTAAAGACTAAAGACTAAAGACTAAAGACTAAAGACTAAAAACTAAAGACTAAAGACTAAACACTTAACTTAAATAATAAAAACTGCAGTTTCTTATAAAGTAAATAACAAAAACTGCATTTTCTTATAAAGTAAATTTAAATAATCCTAATTTTGTCGAAATAATTTTTTTTATTAAAGTAATTATGAAAAACTAATTTAATAATTTCTCTAATTTATTTGTAGTAAAATTAATAATCATTTTTCATATTTCCTCTTCCTGAAATTATTATCTGATGCCCTTCCCCGTTATTATACTCGGTCGTTAAAAGAAAGAAGGAATAAAGAAGTAAAGAAAAAAAACCACGCGACAATTTATAAAAGCTGTAAAACGCGACGAGCGCAACGTTTCGCTGTTTTAGTACCTTCCCTTTCCTATACGTCTTATAATGCGTTAATACAAAACTACAATATGAAACAATTCCGAAGACATTTGGCGGCCTCGTAAATTGATAGTATTTGAGGGCGACGCCAGAGTTTAGCGGTGGCGCCAGCGTCACGACGACGCCGGCGTCGCCTCGTACCAACACTAGATATCAGCCAAGGAAATCGTGTCTTTCATATCTGCTGTGTGTGCGTGCTTGTGTGTGTTTGTGTGAGCACGTACGTGTGCCTGTGTGTGTGAGTGACTATCCTGAAAACGTCTACCCTTTTCACGATTCTTTTCAAGTTCAAATGGGTATTACTCTTCCCGACGTAACGACCCGTACTCCTCATAATTGCTTAACTTTCATATTTTCAATCCCCCTCGGATCAATCAGCGAGTAAACTTCATAAAGTCGTCTAAACTTGAACGTATGGATTAGGAAAGTTATATTGTTATTAGTTTAAAAGTGCAAAGAGTATTTATATACATATATACAATTATTTTTTCTTAAATTTATCCAGTAATTTCTTAATTGGTAAAAATTGGAAACATTTTCCTCGAATTCTAGAATTTTTTCATCAGAATTTTCATAATTTTCTTCAAAAGCTATAAAATTTTTCAACATTAATAAGAGTTTTTAGAATTCTTCCTCGATATTTCTAGAATCCTTTAAAAATGTTCCAATCCTCTTGATTGTCCAGGCTTGACAAATTTTTAACATTTCTTGTTATTAGAATTTTAGTAGTATGATTTTAAAATTTTGGAAAACTCATATTATTTACATTTACCATTTTAAACTGTCAACAATTATCAATTTCCAGCATATCTTCCACATTTCTATTTATGATTTTTTTCTAAACAATTTTCACCATTTTTTTCTTCTAAATTTTGAGAATATTTGTACATGATTCTAGGAAAATTCGTTTATATATCTAACATTTTATAACGTTTTCTTTAAAATTTATCTTTCAATTATTTTCTCTTCTAAATTAAGAAGATTAGAAATATTCACTATTTGCTTGAGATTTCTGGAATTTACTAGAAGATTTTATTGAATTTCTTTTTAAATTTAAAATTTCCAATTTTCGCTTCAAACTTTCTAGAATTTTGTTTGTTTGCGGTTTCCGAGACTTCTAAAAAATCTTAACAATCCATAAATAATTTCTAGAATTTATCCGCACTTATTTCTTCCTTACCAATAAATTTTCTATAAAATTTCTGACTCATTTCACAAGTACTCCACTTAAATAATACCATTTTCTTAGCGTACTCCTATGCATTACCTAGCGTACTCTTGACCTACCACAACAAATTATATATTGACTTAGCGTACTCTTGACCTGCGTTAATGCACAATCTATTGAGGTAGGTCAAGAGTACGCTAGGTAAAATCTAATTTATTTCGACTAATCTGAATAATAATAATTTTCTAGATTTGTAAACGTTTTAACTGCTTTTAAGATAGTTTTGAAGAATTTATTAAAATAAGTAAACTTTTTAGATGTAATACTTGTTTAAAAAACAACTTTTCAAAATTCATAATTTATAATAACTTTTGAAAATTTTGCTAAACAAAACGTTTTTATACTTAAATTAAATGAACTTTGTTAAAAACCAGTTGTAAATTTTGAAATTTTTTTAATATATTTGAAATTAAACAAATAATAAATAATAAATTTTATAAAAAATCAGTTTTTTTTTAGAAATAAAGATCTTTTAACAAAAAATAAAAATATAAAAACACTTGTAAATTTTCTTAAATTTGAAACATTTTAAAATAAAATCTAATATATGACAAAAAGTAAATTCTCTAACAAAAAAAATGTTTACTTCAAAACAAGTAAAAAAGTAAAAGACAAACTAAAAAAATAAAAATTGTAATTTTTGTAATGACACAATTGTAAATTGTCTTTAAACATTTGAAATTAAAAACAAAACAGTTAAAAACTGTAATGAAAAATTCTAAATTTTCTAGTGAACATTTAAATTCTTTAAATTAATTTGATATTTCACTTTTACAAAAAAACGCAAAAAAAAACATTAAAATTTGTAATCAGTTCTAAATTTTCCACAGTTTTTGCATTAAAGCATTTGTAAATTTAAAAGAAACATTAAAAATTCTAAATTTTCTAAAAGACAATTTAAAAATTTAAATTCTACACAAAAAAAAGAAAACTTAAAACAATTAAAATTGTAAATTTTCTAAAACCAAACCCAATTAAAAATTCACTTAAAACTATTGATATTCCAAAAAAAAAGAAAATAAACTGAAAACAACGGAACCAAAATTCTGCGATACAATTTTTCTTAAAAGAATAATAAAATAGTTGGTACAATTGAAATTTTAAACAATAAAAATAAAAAAGCAATTAAAATTTGTACAGTAAAACATTCTACATTTTCTAAAAACCTTTGATAGAAGACAGAAAACAGAAAGCAGAAGACAACAGAAGACGATAGAAGACGACAGAAGACAAAAGATGACAGAAGAAAAAAGTTAGAAGACAGAAGATAGAAAACAGAAGGCGACAGAAGATAGAAGACAGAGGACGACAAAAGACACAAGACGAAACAAGATATAAGACGACAGGAGACAGAAGACGACAGATGACAAAAGACGACAGAAGACAGAAGATAGAAGACAAAATATGACAAAAGAAAGAAGATAGAAAACAGAAGACGACAGAAGACAGAAGACGACAGAAGACAGAAGACAGAGAACGACAAAAGACAGAAGACGACAGGAGACAGATGACAAAAGATGACAGAAGACGACAGAAGCTAGAAGACGACAGATAACAGAAGCTAAAAGACAGAAGGTATAAAACAGAATACAGTATAAAGAAGACAGAAGATAGAAATTTTCTACAGTTTTTGAATTAAAACATTTGTACTTCAATATACTAAAAATTTTATGAAAGGAAAACAATAAAAGTTGTAAATTAAGAAAAATCGTTTTGATATTATTCAAAATAAACTTGAAAAGGACAATTAAAAACTGAAATTTGTAATTTATACAAAACACATTAAAAAAATTAAATTTTACAAACAAAAAAATTTAAAAAACAATTGAAACATGTAGTAAAACAAATGTGAATTAAAAAAAAATACTTTAATACAATTAAAATTTTATGAAAAAGCAAAATTTTGAAATTTTACGGTAGAAAAAACTGAAACAAAATTGAAATCTGTAATAAAACATTTGAAAACTGAAAACAAAATATTACGAAAAAGAAAATTAAAATCTAATAAATCAATTATTTATTTATTATATATTATTATAACAAACATAAAAATTTACTTGAAACAAAAGAAATTTTACAATAAAAAATTGATTTTATACTTAAAAAAATTAAAATTTTTCAAAAAAATGAAACAAATAAAAAAATTAAAATCTGTAATAAGACTAAGCTATAAATTTTGTATAAAAAATTAAAAATTCACTACAAATAATTGAAGACAGAAGACAGACATACAGAAGACAAAAAACAGAAGACAAAAAGCAAAAAAACGATTTATTTAATAATTTTATGAAAGGAAAACAATAAAAGTTGTAAATTAAGAAAAAAAAAACGTTTTGACATTTTTCAAAATAAACAAAAAAGGACAATTGAAAACTGTAATAAACTAATTTGTAATTTATAAAAAAACAAATGGAACTTTATATAAAATAAATATAAAACTTTTGATAATACACTTTCAAAAAATTAAATTTTACCAAAAATTTAAAAACTCTTTGAAACAAGTAATAAAACAAATGTACATTTTCCAGCAAAAATGTTTACTTCAAAACAATTAAAATTTAATGAAAAAGCAACATTTTGAAATTTTACGATAGAAAAAACTGAAAACAAAACTGAAATCTGTAATAAAACATTTGAAAACTGAAAATAAAATATTAAGAAAAAAAAAAAAATAATTGAAGACAGAAAACAGAAGACAAAAGACAGAAGGCAGAAGACAAAAGACAGAAAACAGATTTATTTAATAATTTTATGAAAGGAAAAAAATAAAAGTTGTAAATTTAAAAAAAACGTTTTGACAATTTTCCAAATAAACATGAAAAGGACAATTGAAAACTGTAATAAACTAATTTGTAATTTATAAAAAAAAACAAATGGAACTTTATATAAAATAAATCTAAAACTTTTGAAAATACACTTTAAAAAAATTAAATTTTACCAAAAATTTAAAAACTCTTTGAAACAAGTAATAAAAAAATGTACATTTTCCAGCAAAAATGTTTACTTCAAAACAATTAAAATTTAATGAAAAAGGAACAATTTGAAATTTTACGGTAGAAAAAATCTGAAAACTAAACTAAAATCTGTAATAAAACAATTGAAAAACGAAAACAAAATATTACAAACAAAAATTCGAAAATGAATTATAAAAATCATACAAATTTACTTAAAACAAATTAAATTTTACAATAAAAAAAATCGATATTTCACTTAAAACAATTAAAATTTTTCAAAAAAAAACAAATAAAAGAATTAAAATCTGCACTAACAGCCATAAATTTTGTATACAAAAATTTATTTAAAATAATTGAAGACAGAAGACAGAAGACAGAAGATACAGAAAACACAGAAGACACAGAAGACACAGAAGAGAGAAGCCAGCAGGCAAAGGACAAAGACAGAAGTCAGAAGACAGAAGACAGAAGACAGAAGACAGATGACAGATGACAGATGACAGATGACAGATGACAGATGACAGATGACAGATGACAGATGACAGATGACAGATGACAGATGACAGATGACAGATGACAGATGACAGATGACAGATGACAGATGACAGATGACAGATGACAGATGACAGATGACAGATGACAGATGACAGATGACAGATGACAGATGACAGATGACAGATGACAGATGACAGATGACAGATGACAGATGACAGATGACAGATGATAGATGAAATTTTTAACAGTTTTTGAATTAAAACAATTGAACATCAGTATAGTTCAAATTTGATGAAAGAAAAACAATAAAAGTTGTAAATTTAAAAAACACGTTTGAAATTTTTCCAAATAAACTTAAAAAGGACGATTAAAAACTATAATAAAGCAAATTGTAACTTATACACTTTAAAAAACAATTTTAAATTCTATGTTGGACAAATCTGAAAATCTGTAATAAAACATTTGAAAATTGCAAACGAAATATTACGAAAAAAATTAATAAATTAGAAAATCAATTACAAAAAAACATAAAAATTTACTTAAAACAAATGAAATCTTACATGAAAAAATTGATATTTCACTTAGAAACAATTAAAATTAAAAAAAAAAAAAAAATAAAATAATTTAAATCTTTAATAAAGCAGCTATAAAGACAGAAAACAGAAGACATAAAAGACAGCAAATACAAAAAAAAGCAGAAAATACAGAAAACACAGAAAGAAACAAAAAAGGTACAACAAGTCATGGCAAATAAATATCTGCAAAAAAAAATCAGCTCTAAATATTTTTCAAATGTTTTAATTGACTAATTAACTCAATTACACGAAGTAAAAATTTTACAAAAGAATTAATAAACATTTAATATGTAAATAAAACAGTTTTTATTTATTTCCTAAAAAATGAAAATTAAAAATTCAGAACAATTCAAATTTTTAAAAAAAAACATATGATTAAAACAATTGAACATTTGATTTTAAAAATAGGCAAAATTTAATGAATTTAAAAAACAAAATTGTTTCTTTGTTTAAATTTTACCAGAAAAGAAAAATTGACCCAAAAATAAATTAAAATTTTTAAAAAGAACTTACAATTTTCTTAAAAATATTTGACATATTACAAAATAAAAACAATTTAAAATCTATAAAAAATTTAAATTACTTTAAACTCATACCTCATCCCAAAGAAAGAAAACATTTTTCTTTATTCTATTAAAAATGTACTACGAAGTGGACGCCTCCAAAATTAAAGTAATTTATCTTTTAAATTTTAAAATTTTAAAGATAAATTAGTTTTATCTTTAAAATTTTAAAATTTAAAAGATAAATTACTTGAATTTTGGAAGCGTTCACTTCGTAGTACATTTTTAATGGAATAAAGAAAAATGTTTAACTTTCTTATACTACTTTTAATTTTTACGAAGTATTGTGTAAAAATAAAATGTAGTATAAAAAAGTTAATCGTTTTTCTGTTAGACAAATTACCGAATATATTTGGAAACCTTAAAGTAACTGTCGTTATTTCAAAGAGAAATAAATAAACGTAATCATAAAATTATAGAAATTTAGGAGACAAATTACTTAAAAATTCTAGAAACCTTTAAATAATATTTTGTACTTAGGAGGAGAATTAGGTGAAAATTACCTAAAAAAATATTTTTATATGTCTTAAGATGTTTAAAATTATCCAATAAATTTACGGTAAGTTTAATTTTAACAATATTGAGGAAACAATTTTTAATTTAATTTAATTTTTTAATTTTCTGGAATTTACTCGATAAATAGAATAAAATTAGTTGGAAAGTTCTTAAGTAAGTGTATGCAAATTTTTATAAGAATAAGAATCAATAAATCAACAAATCATATTCATGTAATATTGAATTTTGAATGAATTTCCAATATTCTCAATATTGTAAACTTTTAAATTCAAAATTTAATATTACATGAATATGATTTCTTGATTTATTGATTTTACTTTAATTATTGTTCCCTATCGACAACAGCTATGGACCGGTTTCGATATATTTTAGATCTCATCAGCGTAGCGCAGTTAGAGACAAGGAATCGAGATTTACTTTAGAATATTTAACTCTCCGGGTTAACCATCGATTACGATATTACCATAGATGGCACCTTTATGGTAATATCGTAATCGATGATGTTACTTTACATGTCTATTAAAAAAATATTCTAACAATTAATATAAAATTACAAAATACTTAACAATTTAGAGCATAGAACATGCGGACAGAGTTTACGTAGTGTTCTTCTACTCATACCCATATTACTGGATGATGGTATCCTCATCAGCAATATATTTTAGCCATTTTGGAAAATATTTTGGCCATCACTGCTCATTTTATGTGAGAAAATTTTTCTGTGACGTTGTTTTGATACTTTAAAGACTTTCAATTTTATTCTATGATAAGGACTTCACTGTCGAAACTAGTCAAAACTAGACTAGACACACACTATGGCTTAATTATAAAATTTCCAAAAAGCATTCCAAAAATTTTGTAAAACCTTTCTTACAAAAATATTGGAATGATTTTTTTGACAAATCATTCCTAGTTTTAACAGTAAGCCTTTATAAAAAAAATGTTCACAGCATACTCATGTAAATAATTGCTGCAAATGTTAATAATATAAAAATCTAGAGATCACAAACTTTTCACCCAACATATCGATAAAATTTATTATTTAATCGTAGCAGTCAGAAAAAAAAATCGCCGCATAAACAATCTCCACGCGCGCAATTTTTATTCGGAATCGTTTTGTTTACGTAAATACATAAAAAAAAAACTTTGCAGATAAGCGACGAGAGGGCGAATCGAAGGCCCGCCGGCCCTGATAAATAACCACCCCGGGCCCCGGGAATATGAAAGAAGTTGAGAGATGGGGTTGACACAGGGGCTAACTTATATTATATTGGGAAAGTTCATCCTCCTATAAATTTCTGGCGGACGATAAAGCAAAGAGCCTTGACATTCGGCATTCGGAATGATTTCGATCCGCGATGAATATCTAATACGATTGGATTGATAATAATGGTTCGAAAAACAAATATACGAGGAATGGTAGAAAAGTAGTGTCCGTTTACTGGATGTGTGCTAATATGTTCAGTTTTATTTCAGCTGTCTGTGTGTAAAATTACTCGTGTGCGGTTTGTATGAGTGTTTTTAATGTTCAAGAAAATTAAAAGCATAACCAATGTTGTGATTAGATTTTTCAACGCAAGAAATGTGCTACCTTGCGATAATCATCTTCAATTGAAAGTTGTGTATGGAAAAAATGTTATGGATGAGTCATAATTTCAAATTAGGAAGAGAGAACATACATGATAACTAGCCTTCAGTAATAGCCAGAGAAATAGTTGTTTCAATAAAGTAATTTGTTTTGTAGGCTTAGTAAGACTTAGTAAGACTCATTGTTTTCGTATTTTTAAATTATTAGCCTTCAGTCATTAAGGACAACCTTTCAAACATCAACTCTATAGTCCAGACTTTGCGCCTTCAGAAAACTCAAGGACTTTTTGATGGCAAAGAAGGATTACTTATCTCACATTCTTCAAAGGTTCATGTTAAATTTACATATTTTTTCGTGTTAACTATTAAAGTAGACTAAAATAGTTCCTAGCTTAAATAACCAAAAAAAAACACTATACAATAATTAAATGCTAAATTGAAACATTACAGATGTCGAGGAGGATATTTACTGCTTTAACATCATGGTGATTGATTGGGTTTAAGTGAAAGAACATATTTAATTGTAATAAAGAAAATGGTTGCGACCGTTTCTACGTGGTAATCCATACTTACACTGAATTGAAAAATTCACTATGTTTTAACCACAAATAATTATTGTAAAAATATTATATAACGTGTAGGCACAATTATATATTTAATTGTAACATTTTTATCTAAACTGTACTTTAAAAATTTGTTTCTATGTGTATTATTTAAGAAGGTCAAAGATAAGTAAATAATAATGAATATATATATTTGTATTGAAGAAATCATCTACGAACTAAAATGAAAACACGTAGGTAATATAAAAAAAATAAATTAATTTAAACTTATCGAAGTGCCCGCGCTTATCTAAAGCTATTTTAAAAATAATTTCTTAATTTAAAATAATCATAATTACTACTCCTACTTGATAACAACGCAATATTATAGAAATAAACATGATTTAGTATCGCAGCTTTATCTTCGTAAGTGTTGTAAAATATATATCAAAATTATGTACGCTTAAAAAATTATTCTTGTGGGAATAAGAACTATTCTAGACACTTTTATACCAAGTAATTTCAACCAGCAATTAATGTTCTTTATTATGCTAGCCAACTTTTTATTTATCGATTTTTTTTGTCATCTTTCCTCATTATCTACAAATTCCAGGTGGATATATACATTTTTTCTTTTCTCTTATTTTCAACTTAAGAATTGGAATTAATTTTTTCATATGTTTTTAGGTATACACTTTCTTATCATATTTTTCAACTATAAATTGATGTTCTTAATTGTATTACCCAATTCTTTAATTATTCCATTGCTCCTTCTTCTTTTTTCTTTATGTTAAATAGAAATTCCAAATCATATTAATCCCCATTAGAAACATAACTTTCTTCTCTCTTCTTTTCAACATTTTTCTAATCTTGCTTTGAATTTTCAATGAGTTTAATGGTAAAATCGAGGATGTGGGGATAAAAGCTGTTGACAGTTTACGTTTAATATCGAAGTACATTACGTTGAGGGATGATCAGTTAGTAACAATTTTAGTTTAGCTTCGGAAGATCGTCAAGAAGATATCAAAGGAGGATTTCACAAGATCGTACATCATGTCTACAACCGTTGGTTTGAGGTCGTGCGTAGAAAAATTGTTAGATAACCTTAAAAAGTCTCCTCATGAGAGAAGGTACACGTATAGGTGTTTGCTGAAAATTGGCGCTCAGCATCCGGAAGTAGTCTTGCCTTTAGTGCCACAATTCTTGAGCATATTTTTGATCAATTTCTGCCATTATGTTAGTAATCCACAATATTGAATGAAAGAACTAACTAATGACTGGTAAATATGCTGCGGCCAATTCTGAAATCGACGAAATGGATAATGTAGAGGAAGAGATTGCCCTTGAAAACAATGATGAGGAGGTTGATAAGCAAGATGACGGTGAGGAAACTGATGACACGGAAGTGGAGGAAAAAGAGGTTGATAAGAAAGATGAAGACGAATATATTGAAGAAAAACATAAAACTGACACATCTAAGAGTGAAGAATAAGCCGCATTCATTATTCCACCCAAAATACAAACCGTATATTCGACAACAATTTCTCCAGTGCTGGAACTGCAAACGTTAAAACATTACTATTATGGTATTTACTTGACACGATGCCCAGATTTGCTTGCAGCTCACATTTCCGGATGAAATCAATGTTGCAGTATTTAGACCATCCACGGTTCCGAAAGAGTTTGGAATTTTTAAGAAATATCGTCGATAATTTGAATATTGAAGAAAATAAGAGAAGAGTTCAAATAAATTTATTCAAACTTTCTTTACAGTATAAAATCTAATATTTATTATTTAACTCCTTCACGTAAGTCAAGAAATAAACTAAAAGAAATAGCGTTTGATGCGTTTGCGTAAAATAGACTCCGTAATTTCTAGAACGGCACAATTCACCTCTCTCTACATACGCTCCCAGAACTTGGTTTTCAAATAAATTTAACTTACACGGATTTATGTCAGAAATGTTTCATTAAGTTAATTAAAATTAAAAACCTTTTAATTAAAGAAATGGAAATTTTAAAGTCTAAAACTTTGTTGCGTACATTTATAACAAAGATTTTCTTCAAAATTCATAAGAAACCTTAAACTTGGAATCCATTAGATAGCTTCAAAATGAGTTTATAGAGCTTTTAGAACAAAAAGTTTTAGTATTTCATCAATGATTTTCCTGAAACGCCTATGTTTTGATAATGGCACGTTGAGATGCCGAAACTATAGTCAGCAGTAAATAAATTGTTTAAGTTTCGTATACAGGGTGACTGACGAAAAACCTTTGATGCTGTATATCGCATCAAATTAAACCATTTTTAAAAGACTTTAATAGGATCTTAACTGTTATTTTTTCTCGCACCCAGTTTTTGACAAAATACGATCAACATTTTTTTTTTAAATTGCACTGTATATATATATTTTTATTGATTCGTAAGGAGATTTTTTTTCTGAATATAAAATTGTAGACAAATTTATCCATACATCAAACTTAAGTCGAGAAATTGAGGATTAAAAAAATAAATAAAAAGTCAAGTATCCATTGTAAACAATATACAGACCCTATTTTAAATGTCAAAAGTGACAGTGACAGCCATTGATACAATACTGCAACGATTTTTAATTATTTCATAATTAAAATGTTGCAATATTTCAAACACTGTACTAGAATTTTGTGCTTCTACAGAAATCATTTTTCAGTTTTTGAAATCTTGCAACATTTTTATTATGAAATTATTAAAAATCATTGCAGTATTGTACCAATGACTGACACTGTCACTTTTGACATTTGGAATAGGCTCTGTATATTGTTTACTATGGGTATTTGATTTTTAATTTTTTTTTTAATCCTCAATTTCTCGACTTTGGTTTGATGAATGGATAAAATGGTTTACAAATTTAGATTCAGAAAAAAATCTCCTTGCGGATCAGTACAAAATATATATACAGTGCAATTTGAAAAAAAAAAGTTGATCGTCTTTTGTCAAAAACTGGATGCAAGAAAAATATCAGTACAGTTCATATTAAAGTCTTTTAAAAATCATTTAATTTGATGTTTTATTTATTCAAATCGGATCAAAAATAAGCGAGATATAGCACCAAAGGTTTTTCGTCAGTCACCCTGTATATTAAGAATGTGTTTGATAATGACAAGCTAAATTTATCGAAACCAGTCACAAAAAAAGTTTTCAAGTAATACAAACAAAGTTTATCGTGTTTTATTCAGTTAAGAAAAATATAAACTAATAAACATTCTAAAGGTCATTTCCAAAAACACAAGCAGACAAATTCAAATCCAGAGTAAAATAGCTTAGATTCCTCTTAGGAGAAAAGACATTGAAGATCGAATTATATCGAACTATAAAAATGTGAAAAAAATCTAAATCATTGGATATTTTTAAAATGAAATGCAAAGACAGAATTTTTTAAACATCCTTTAATAAAATCCAAAGATTTAGATTTTTGTACATTTCCAGAAATCAAATTTTCATGTCTAATTCAAAAGAAAACCAAAATAATGGGTTTTCCAATAAGAGATTTCATTTTGATATTTAAAACGAGTATATTTTATGAGAAATCAATAAAGTGGCTGATTCTGCAAGGTCGCCAAAGCAATTCTATATATCGAAAATGTCTCTACTTTAAAAGACGCGGAGAAACCACTTGAGCCTTATTTCAAAGAAGTTTAACCCACAGGAAAGTACTAAAACCAAAACACTAAGCTAATAAAAATGTCAATGGTTTTTCACAGAAATATTCATCAATAAAAAATCCCATAGATTTGGATGGTTTGATGTTTATGAAGAAAAGACAAGATGGATAAATGTAAACCCATAAGACCTAAATCCGACGCTCGAAAGGACAAATAGAAGAAGAGATAGAAGAAGAAGGATTTAGATTCGAAATAAGTATAGCGTACACGGAATTATAAGGAAGATTTTGGATAGGATTTATTAGAAATCTTAAATATTGATATTTAAACATTAAAATTTAAAAAAACAGTCCATTTTCTCTAAAATTTTTGAGAAATCTTTAGAAGAGAATTTTGAAACTTTGTTGCTCAAAAATTAGCGTTTCAGTTGCACGAATTTGCAAATTTTTGAGTTTCTAAATTTTCTTTTTCTCAGAAATTTTAGAGAAAATCTTCCTTATCAAAATTTAAAAGGAAAATTACTTGGAATTCATTAAGGTTTTAGTTCATAGTTTTATACTTTCATTATTAAATTCATTTTTAATATTTCATTCAATTTACTTACAAAATATACCATTTTTGATTGAAGAAAATACATTTTATATTAGAATTTAGAGCATACACGAATAGGACAGAGTTCACTTGTACTCGTACCCTTGTTTCCTTCTTTTATCATCAAGGCATTCTTATGGGGATGATTTGCAACAATTTTTTATTTATTTGACACGATTTGTCCTAAAATAGAGAATCTTAAAAATATTTACCAAAATGATTTCTCAATTAAATTATCTTCCACTCTTACTTGACATAGCTTCGATGACACTGCTGCCACTGAAGGTCTATTTGATGATATTCTTAAAAATATTTACCAAAATGACCTCTCAATTAAATTATCGTCCACTCTTGCTTGACTTAGCTTCTATAATACTGCTGGCACTGTAGGTCTATTTGATGATATTCCATCATTGTATTGGTCTAATATGGCTTATATGATTCCAATGGAAGAACTTCATGACCGTTGGAGATAAGTCACATTGACATTATTAGAGAGCTTCAAGTCTTACTCTGCCAACTTAGCCATGCAGCAGTCGAACAACATTAAAACTAACATTAAGCAGTTGCTGCTGAACTGTTTGAAACTACGTGGGTTTGACCGCGGTGGAATTTTGCTCCTTTAAGCGATTGCGATTATGTGTGCGCATAGTAAAAAGAATTAATGTTTCTGCATTAGCTCCTTGCCATAATTTCTTTTCATTCGTGGAGATTTTGCGAAGGAAATTGCCGAATATTAATATAGAGCTTGATGGCTTTAAATCGGCTTTGTTGAATGAGTTTTCTGCATTGGAAGAGCCATAATCGAGTGCTGTAGCCAGGATCGACTGATGTAAATTTAGGAAAGATTCCCCAACCGAATATGGAGATAAGTGTGAAGTAAGTTCAAATTTTGGAATCTAACGGATAATCAGACAGTTCACTAAAATTTACAGCTGATTTGATTATGGCAATACCATTAGAGGCATAACTACTTTATGTATCAAAACCAAGCAGATTGAGGCTGAAAGAAAAATATGCAGACCAGAAAAAGCAGGTTATATTGCCAAGGCCATTGCATCAAGGATAAAATTTTTGGACACGACATTCGCCTATTGATAATATTGACTTCTCATCAAATTTAGTTAAATTTGGAAGCGTATGACGTCGAAATAAACATTTCAATAATGCACAAAGGGATAAAAAATTTTGGACACGACATTCGCCTATTGGCAACGGTATTGATTTTTCATCAAATGTGGTCAAATTTGGAAGCATGTGACATCGAAAAGAAGAGATCAACAGAGAGTAATCCTTTCTTGATAGACTTATGCAAAACCCGTGAAGGTCACCGTTTGTCCTAAACCGATTTATAGAGCTATGGAGTTTTAAGTTTTTATATCGTAACTGTTCTAATAAAGTCTTTTTTTCATGATAATTTTTAAACGGATATTTAAATTTCTAAAATTCTTACTTCAAAGGATTTCTTGTATGTACTATTATTAGAAAATTTCATTTTCGTGGTTTACCCATTTCTTTTTTCTGGTTTTAAACGGATATTCCTTAAAAAAAATGGAGAAAATATAAAAATTAACTTTTGCTGCAATACTTTTATCGATTGATTTGCTACGAATTATTGTTAGATAAGTTGAAAATCTAGAAAAAAAAAATACTTAAATTGTCAGTAGTAGTAATAGTTTCGCCGTGTTTTTCTGTGTTTGTATGTGTATAAAGCTTGTTAATTAATTAGTAACTTAAGCTATATTGCAATTAGATATAATTGAATATATTTAATTGCAATACAAAAATCATTAATTCACGTGTAGTATTTTTAACAACTTTTAATTAAAACCCTCGCTTATGATTTACTGATTGGAGGGTGGGATAGAGGCCACCCACCCACCCTACAAATACATGATAACTTTAAATACTGATCGTTGATGATTTTGCTGCTTACAAAGCAATAAAACCTTGTATGTAATAAAAAAGAAAGCATAATCCAAATTTAAGTTTAAATATAAATGACCTTCTATAGCTGATCTTATCTAATTTATATTTAAAGTCTACCCACCCATTATTCATAAAAATGTTTATTAATTAACTAACTAAAAAAATTTACCTTTTGAATTGTTTTTTTTATTCAAAAAGTTTTGTAATTAATTTTACTCCAAACCGCGAGACGATCAGTAATTGGAATTTATATGTATATGTAGGGTGGGTGGGTGGCCTCTATCCCACCCTCCAATCAGTAAAACATCATCAAAAATTATTTGAAAAATTTGTATGAATACATCTCTAAAAATTGCAATAATTTTGTGTTTACTCAGTCAAAAATTTTACCTTTTGAATTTGTTTTTTATTAAAAAAGTTTTTGATGCAACGAGACGATAAGGAATTAAAGTTTAAATGTACATCTAGGGTGGGTGGATGGCCCCTGTTTCATCCTCCAATCAGTCAAACATCTTCGAATTTTTTTTCAAAATTTGTTTTAATAAATCTATTAGAATTTTCAATAATTTTATGTTTATTTACGTTTTACAATATTTAATTAAAACCCTTGCTTAATGTTTTACTGATTTTTTCCCTCATAGTTTTGGAGAAAAATATAGGGAAAGTATTATGGTGGCCACATCACCATTTTTTATCTATGGTTATTCCCAAATACTTAAAGGAGACTGAGGGAGGAATGATACTTTAGAAAATTAAGACTTTGTAAGGAGAATTAGAAGCCGTACTTTGTTAGGATTAATTTTGAGGCGTCATTTTTCATATCATCGTTGAAATGAGACAATGAGCTCTTGCAGGAACTTAAGAACTTTTGGTAATTTATTAGCTTGTGTAATTAGGGCTGCAAAATGCAGCAAATATTTAACAACAATAAACAAGATTACACCATCCTTAAGTCATTAAAAGGGAAAGATTGTTTCTACTTGAAATCAAATAAAGGTAAATTTAAAAATACGAAATATTTTTCCTTCTTCTACTTCCTTCTTGAAGATTCTTGCAAGAATTTTCTGTGAGATTCTAGTTTTTCGAACAATATATTTCCAGACTATAAAAGTTCAACAATTTTCAAGGATTTTTCACCAATTTTGGAATAGATATTGGAGATTTTTTATACTCCTATCATTTTTGTTACTTTATCGAAATATTCCAGAAATTGGCTTCCAACTTGCGAATATTTTCTTTCAATAGAGTTCTAATAACTCAACAATTTGGTTTCGTCTACAATTTTTAAGTCGCAATCATTATACAAATACCTAATAGTTATAAGAACTTTATTAATTTTTTAGCATTTTTTTCTGATTTCTATAGTTTATTTTTTCCAGAATTTTTCTCTTTAAGATTTCTACAAATTACTTCGACGATTGTAGAGTTTTTGAGCAATTGATATTCCAGAATTTTAAAGCATTTCATATTTCCTGCTTTACTCTTTAGGAACTTTCTAGTCAGTATACCAAAAACTTCAAAAATTCTTGTACAGGATGTCCCACAAGAAAGTTTATATTGCTTTAGCTTCCTGTGTGAAAGAAATGAATTTAAGGGGTGCGATAATCAGTAATCTGGCTCTCGCTCTGAAGGGTTTTTCGAGATTTTGATGACTGTTGTAAATGTTGTTAAATAAAAAGAAAAATACTTTAGATGAACAAAACATTTAACTGCAAAATACATCTAATGTTAATTATGAAAATGTTTTTTGTCAAAAACCTAAAATGACAACTGTCAAAAATATAAATTTTGTAAATATTAGTGAATAAATGTAAAATCCATTAAAATCCATTAAAAAATAAAAATCTCAACTGCCAAAAATATCTAATATATCTAAATTATGAATACGTCTTTTGTCAAAAACATGATATAACAACTGTCAAAATTATAGATTTTGATTATTGTTGTAAATCTTGTCGAATAAAAAGTAAAATAAAAAATAAAAATCTCAACGTTCAAAAATATCTAATGTCCATTTAAAAAATGCCACATGTCAAAAATCTTAAATATCAACTGTCAAATATAATAAATTCTAATTTCTATTTTTATTAACTAATTAATTATAAACTAAAATTAATTAATTGTATTATATGTATAACCGCAACCTAATGCCAATTATGAAAATGTCATATGTCAAAAACTTGAAATACCAACTATCAAAAATATAGATTTCGATTACTATTGTAAATATTGTTGAGATACTGTTATAAAAATAAGAATCTCAATTGTTAAAAATATCTAATGTCAATTATGAAAATGTCCTATGTCAAAAATTTGAAACAAAAAAGAAAATAACAAAAATTTCAACTGTTGATAAAATCTAATGTCATTTATGAAGATGTCACTTGTCAAAAACTTGCAATAACAAGTATGAAAAAATGTAGATTTTTATTACTGTATGAAATGTTAAATAAAAAGTAAAATCTTAATAGAAAAACCAAAAATATTACCTGTTGAAAATATCTAAAATCAGTTATGCAAATGTCACGTCTCAAAAACTATTAAAATTCTATATTTTGATTACTGTTACAAATTGTAAAAAAATATATAAAAAAACAAAATGACAACTGTCAACAATATCTAATGTCAATTATGAATATGTCATATGTCAAAAACTTAAAATAACAACTGTCAACAATATAGATTTTAATGGCTGTTAAAACTTGTGTCAAATAAAAAGAAAAATACTGAAAGAGAAAACAAAAATGGCAACTGTCAAAGGTATTTAATGTTATCTGTTAAAATCCTGAAAAATAACTGTAAATATAATAGATTTTGGTTACTGTTAAAAATTGTACGTTTAAAAGAAACTTTGTTGAATAAAAAGAAAAATACTAATAAACAGACACAAATATGTCATATGTCTAAAATATTGAATATCATTAACTATCACAAATGTCAATTATGAAAGTGTCAACTGCCAAAAACCTGAAATAACATTTGTCAATGTTAAAGACTTTGATGAATAATGATCTATCAAAAACGTGTAATAACATCTGTTATAATTAAAAAACTTAAATGTCAATGATGAAAATATCATCTGTCAGAAACTGGAAATAGAAATTGTTAAAAATTATGCGTTTAAATAACTTTTGTTGATTAGAAAAAGGAATACTGAGAAAAACACATGTTAACTGTCAAAAATATCTATGTCAATTATGAAAACGTCATCTTTCAAAAACATTCAATAACTACTGTCTAAACTACAAACTTTTCGTCAAAAACTTATAACAACGACTTTCAAAATATTAGATACTAAACAAATGTCAACTGTCAATAATATCTGTCCTTTATGGTCAAGAATTGAAGTAACCACTATTAAAAAATATTGTTGAATAAACACAAAATTACTAAAAAATAACCAAAAAAGTCAACTGTCAAAAATATCTAATGGCAATTATAAAAATATCAGCCGTCAGAAAGCTGAAATAAAAACTCTAAAAATTACAAATACAAAAAGAACAAAATGCCAAATGACAAAAATATTTATCATTTCACATTCCCTTTTGCAACATTTTTGGGTTTATTTTATTGGAATTTTTCAGATAAACTGAATAACACCAATTATTATCAATCTAATGTTTTCAAGAACTTTCTTTAATTCAGCATATCTTCTTTTTCTTCCTTATTGAGGGTTCTTGAAAGAAAATATGTTTTTATTCGAAGATTCTGGATTTTTTTTAAACATAATATTTTTCAGCTTTTTAATGTTCTTCGCATCATTTTCCAGAATTTTTCCACAAATTCTAGTATTTTTTTATATTGTCGAAATATTTCACAAATTTTCTTACTTTACCAAATTGCGAGTAATTTTTTTTTTTTAGAGTTCAATACTTTCCAACAATTTTATTTTTAGATTTCTAGAATGTTCTCTATGGGAATATCTTAAACTATCAGGAATAGAAAAACGGTTAAATGAGGAAAGAAGCGTAGTTTTACGAGGCGAATAAAATTGTACTCACAAGGTTTTCAAAAAAGTCAAGGGTAACTAGATATTTTGAGTCAAGGGTAACTAGATATTTTGAAAAAAAAAGTACATAGTGTTGATTTTTTCAAACCAATTAATTTTATTATGACAGATAGAAAAAAATACTCTTTTAAACCAATATATCTGTTTTATTATGACAGATAGAAAAAAACTGTAAAAGACAAAGTTGTAGGTCATTTTATGCAGATTAATTAAATACATTCAGAAACATTTTATCGCCATTATTTTCACAAATATGACGCAAACTTACATTTTTTAAATGGAAACCATAGTTGGTTATGGCCCATTCGATACTTTTATCTCTTTCATGGCTAACTATTTTCTGATTAATGTGATTAAAAATGACTGTAACTCAGTTATTTTTAGAAATAACTATGTCATTTGTGATATCGGATTAAAGAGAATCTATTAAAGTAAACGATTAATAATTCGAATTAAGTTAAGTGCACGTCAATTCCAAAGTCGATATATATTCCACGTAGAACGGCCATACATTTTAAGTTTCTGGAATCTATGTATATCCGTTCGGGCGGTTTCTCGTAACCCGCGTAAAAACCGAATAGTAATATGTTTATATTCGCCGGTGTGAACGATACTCACCAAGCTAACACGCTAATAACAGGCGCCATTATTTGTACTAAACGTAAGCAGCAACACTGCATCATACTTAAATCGCTGCATCCGACCAAATAAAAAAAACAAAAAAGCCGAACGTAACGAAACTTTTGTTTCGTCGGCGCGACGATGACAAAAAAAGTGCCGTCGTACTTTTTTTGTTAATTCTGATCGCATTCAATTGGAAATTGCAAGTCATATTCGTCGTTCGTCCCTAGGCTTCGGATAATTTCCGTTTTAACGCGACCGCTTCCGGCGCGTTTTTTTTTTTAATATAAATTCCTTTTTTTTCTGGATTTTCACCAGCTCGCCCCGGTTTGGATAATCTATTTGCGTCATCGTCTGTAATGGTCGTTATAAATTTGTCATCAAATTGGGTATCGTTTCAGGTGTAAATTCTCAAAGGCTTAGTCCGCACCTTCTGTTTTTTTTTTGGCGATAAGATACGTAAACGCTGGCTAATTCCAACCAGGTAATGATGTAATGGTAAAACAACGAGAAGGAAAATTGCTTTTGATGAGTCTGAGCATATGAAGGAAATAAACTTCAAACGTTGAATTGAGTGATTTTATTGGTGGTATCAACGTGGGCTTCGATTGAAAATGTCTAGAATATATATACAATTTTGCCTTTATCAGTACTGCCGTTATTAGTTAAAATTAACAAGTATATAGAATCGGTTGATGTTCTTGATCTTGAACAGTTGTTCAGAATGATAGAAATAGAAAGATGCGTTTCTGTTAAGAAGCAATTTTTCACAGGAAGATCACACTTCGCTAGAATTTTTTATGTCGACTCTGTGATGGCTGCCATTTCGTAAGGGATATTTTCTTTCTTTTTCCAGAGTAGTTAGTCTATTAGCGCAAACTTTAGATTTGAGATAGCCCCACTAGAAAAACGTTTTTCACTTCACCTCCGAAGTTCAGAAGAACGACGAATCGATCCCCATAAGATAATTCGTCGAACAAGCGATAAACTACGCTAGATGACTCGAGATGATATGATTTGAACCAAACTTAATGAGAAATTGGAACCCTTGGTGCATTCTCGAAATGCAGTGACTTCAAATGTAACGGCCTTGGCAATACAACCTGCATTTTCTGGTCTAGTTATTTTACTTTCAGTCTCAATCTACTATGTTCTGAAACCTATAGGAGTTCCGCCTCTAATGGTACTGCCATAATCAAACCAGATATGAATTTAAATTGTCCGTTGGGTTACAAAATTTGAACATTCGTCATATTTATCTCCATATTAGGTTGAGGAGTATTTCCCAACTTAACATCAGCCAATATAATAGTTAAAATCTTGGCTACACCACCAGATTGCAGACAACTCATTCAACCGATGTGAAGCTATAAGGCTTTATATTAATATTCGGCAATTCCCTTTGCATATCCTCCACTAATAAGAGGAAATAATGGCAAGGAGTTAATGCAGAAGCATTACTTCTTTTTACGTATTTACTTATAGATAAATTATATTTTAACTCTTCTTGCAGACCTAAGTGCATACTTTTTATCATAAGAATAGTTGCGACCGTTACTAAGTAGTACTTCGTAATGAATACTAAACTAAAATATAGTAAGTGTTTTAATTTATTGTTTTGCACTCTTTCGTATTATCCTAGCGTACTCTTAACCTACCATAATGAATTTATATTAACTTAGCGTACTCTTGACCTACCTCAACAGTCTATGCATTAACTCATCGTACCCTTAACTTGCCGCAATAGTCTATGTATTGATCTAGCGTACCCTTGACCTACCTCAACAGTATACACATTAACCCAGTGTACCCTTGACCTACCGCAATAGTCTACGTATTGATCTTGCGTACCCATGACCTACCTTAACAGTCTACGCATTAAACAGCGTACTCTTGACCTACCACAATCGTCTATAGATTGACCAGATTTTTTGGTGATCCATACACGAACAAAAATATACGAAGTAAATTCCCTAAAATAGATTTTTCGTTAGTTTTGTAAACAAGAACAAACTTCAAACTTTATTTTCGTCCCTTCTTATAATTCAATTGATTAATAGATAATTAAAAAAATAGAAAATAATTTGGAAAATTCGACGCTTAAATTAATTAAATTAATTTGGAAACAAAAACATTGATTCTTTTTCTACTTTGTTACATATTTTGGAGTATAAAGTGAAAACACTGGTGAATCCAGTTATACAAATAAAGTTAGCAAGTGTTTTCATTTTTGCTTTATCTTATCTTATTGTTCTAGCAATTTCTTCTCTTGATTTCTTGAGCATTTTCTTTTTAATTTTTTTTCCAAATTTTTAAATCAGAGTTTTTTTTTAGCAAATTAGCTTCAAAATTGACAATTTTTTTTTTAACATATTTTTGGCTTAATCTCATTATTATATTCTAGCAGTTTCTTTCCTAGATGTGTAGAGTTTTTAAAATGTTTTTTTTTTGCTTTTCTATAATTTTAGTTTTATCAGAATTTCTTAGCAAAAGTACTTTGATTTAAGAAAAAAATTTACTTGATCGTACCAATTTCTTTTGCTGATGTTATCAAAATTTGTTAGCAGATGTTCTTCAGAATTAACATATTTCTTACTTCATCTTGCCATAATTTCCTGAAAATTTAATTTAATTCCCAGATGACAGTTTTTAATAGTTATGTTCTTCAAAACTGAAAGCACTTGTATCATAATTTTTCCCAGTCAAGAGTTTTTAAAATTTTTACTTGATTAGTTTTTTCAAAATTTTTAAATCAAAATTTCTTACCACAGGTTCTATAAAACTGACAGATTAAAAAAAAAATATCTCTTGGGCCATCTCGTTATAATTTTCCAGCATTTTTAAATTCTACCAATTTAGAATTCTTGATTAATAATATGCTTATATTTTAACACCGAAAAATATGCCAAAAAATGCTAGAAAATGTTTAGAAGTCTAAAAAAGATGGAAGAATTCTACAAAGAATAGAATATTTTGCAAATTACAAATGATGCTAAAAAGAGAGAAATTTTACAACGCTTATAATTTGGAAAAGAAATTCTCGAAAACAAATATCCAAATTTAAGAATGTTTTAAGAAAATTCTCGTAATTTTGAAAACAAATCTCTGGAAAATATTAAAAATCTATAAATTTGAAGGAAGAATCCTTAAAAATTATAGAAATCTGGAAATATAATAATTATCAAATTCTAGAAGATAATTCGAAAATCTAATTCTAAAAAATGGAGCAACTTAAGAAAGAGTGGGAGAAAAGAAATTACTAGAAAATTCCATAATGCTCATTATCTAAAAAAGAAATTTCTGAAAATAAAAAAATTAAATTTCAAATTTAAGAATCCTCGAAAAAAAATCTCATATTTTTGAAAATAGCATTCTAAAAATCAAGAAATTTGATGAATTATAAAGTCAAAATCCTTAAAATTTACAGAAATCTAGAAGCAAAATAATTTAGAAATTCTAAAATCCTTGAAGAAAATTATCGAAGGATCTGAGGAATTGCTAGAATTTTTCAAAGAAACGCCAACACTGGAAAAGTATAGAAATTCTCGAATAAAAGGTTTAGAAAAATTGGAATCACGATTAAAATGATGCAAAGCTCTAAAAAGAATTGAAAATTTCTAGAAAGAATGGAAGAAAAAATTTGCTGAAAAATAATCGAGCAAAAAAATGCCAAATATTCTCAAACGCTTAAAAATTCTACAAATTTAGAAAAGATGTTGTAAAATTGTAGAATATTCATAATCTGGATAATAAATTTCTGAAAAAATTGAAATAAAATAAAACAAATTTCTAAATTTAAAAATCCTTGAAGGAAATTCTAGTAATTTTCGGAACATTTCTAGAAATTACACAAATTAGAAGATAAAATCTTCAAGATTTAATCAAGAAGCAAAATAATTAACAAATTTTAGAATCTTTTTAGAAAATTTGTGGGGAAATACTACAAATTTTAACGAAGAAGTTATAAAAAAACATGGAAGAATTAAAAAAGAATGGAAGAAGTAAATTTGACAGAAAATAACAATAAAGCAAGAAATGCTGAAAAATTCTCAAAATAAAGGCTGAATAACCTACGGTCTTATGGCCATGTAGACAAAGAATCATAAATATTATTGTTATTGTTATAATTATATACTTGTAAAATAAATAAATTAAATAAAAAAATAAATAAAGATATTTCTCTCTCTTCTCAAAAAAAAAAATCTACAATATTTTTAATCTGGAAAAAGAATTTCATAAAATATAATCGATAAAGTAAAGAAAACTTCTAAATTTGAGAATCTTCAAAGAAAATTCCCATAATTTAAAAAAAAATTCTGAAAAATACTAGAAATCAAAAAAGTTAAAATCTTCAAAATTTATGGAAATCTAGAAACAAAACATTTAACAAATTCTAGAATTCTTGTAGATAATTATCAAAATTTTGTTGAGAAATTGCTAGAAAATATTAGAATTTTTAAGGTAACTCTGACAAAATGCAAGAAATGTTGGAAATTTTTAGAAATTCTCAAACAAGGATTTAGAAAATTTGGAATCATTACTAAAATGTTGAATAGTTTTATAAAATTGGAAGAATTCTAGAAAAAAACGGATCAAGAATATTTTCCGGAATAACAATAAAGCAGAAAGTATTGAAAAATTTTGGAAAAATATACTTAAAAATTCTACAAATTTACATTTTTCATAATCTGGAAAAAGAAATTCCCAAAGATAGTAAAGAAAAAAAAATCTGATAAAAATCAAAGAAACATGTTCAAAAATTGAACAAATTTAAAAAAGTTACTAGAAAATTCCAGAATCGATAAAAGATTGAAAATGAAAAAATTTAAATCTCGAAAATAAATTGTGTAGAATTCGTAAAAATTTTAAGGAAAAGTTCTTTAAAATTGGATTTTTTTTCCAGAAACCTACGATTTTTAACATATATTATTTCTAGTATTTTATAATTTTTTGATTTATCAGACTTTCTTAATAAGTGTTCTTCAAAATGAAAGAATTTTAAAAAATATTTCCTTTATCTTATCATAATGTTCTACCAGTTTCATCACATATGTTTAGAGTTTTTATCATTTTCGTTTCTGGTTTTCTGTAATTTTTTGTATTAGAATTTCTTATCATATATTCTTCAAAATTGATTTGAATTTAAAAGAAAAATGAATTTTGCTTCTTATCATAATTATTTCTTTGCGAACTTCTTTCCCAGATGACTAAAATTATTAACATTTTTTCTACTATTTTTTCTTTTGTCAAAATTTTTAACAAACATTCTTCAAATTTGAAGGATTTTTTAAAAATATTTCTTGATTAATCTTATCATAATTTTACAGAAATTTCTTTTCCAGATGTCTAGAGTTTGTATCATTTTTCTTTTTTAGCTTTCAACCAGTTTTAGTTTTATCAGAACTTTTTAGCAAATATTCCTTAAAATTTTAATAATGTTCTTCAAATATCTTGCTTCATCTTATGGTAAATTTCTAGCAGTTCCTTACATTTTTAACCAGTTTCTATAATTAAAGCTCTTCAAAATTAGAAGAATTTTGTTTTCTTCAACATTTTTTGCTTCATGTTTTTTGCATTTTAGAAAATGAATTAAAATTTGATTTTAATTAAAAAAACAGTACAAATGTTTTCAATGAAAAAAAACAATAGATTACATTTGAAAATTCTGCTCAAAAATAGTTGATATTTTGCAACAACAAAAACGGATCTGTAAAAAATAACATTTCAAAAAAAATAACAATTTTACAAAAGAGCTAAAAAAAAAATTGGTAAAAAAATAAAACCGTTTTAGAAAATTTGGAATATCAGAGAACAAAACAATGTAATTTGATTCAAATAAAATATACTATAAATGATAAATGACAAATGCCATAATTACTAACAGTTGACAGTTGATAGATGACATATAATAAATGTTAATTGGCAGAAGACAAATGTTTCTCAATTCCTAGTGATCAAATAATGACAGTTATTCTTTATTCTTTAGTCTTTATTAGATTCGCTTCTCCTGCTTTAAAAAAACTAAATTTAAAAAAACCTTACAAGTTAGTTGTAGACAGCTGGCGGTTGATAGAAGACAAATATCAAATGACAGCTGACTGGTTATAGATTACAAATGACACATGACAGTTGACAATTAACAGATAAAAAAGACATTTGACCAAAGACAATCACAATTAACAGATAATAAATAACAAATGTTATTTATCAGATAACAATCGACATCTAACAGTTTACAGTTTGTAAATGATAAAAGATAATAATTGATAGATGTCAGATTCAAACAAAATCCTTTCAAATTTTCTAATATCTTAAGGATAATGACTAGGTGACAGTTGATAGATGATGATATGACAGTTGTCAGGTAACAGTGACAGTTGATAGATGTCAATTGACAGATATAAAATGTTTGTCAATTCCTAGTTATCAAATGATGACAGTTGATTGAAGACAGCTGGCAGTTGATAGATAACAAATGACAGCTGACAAGTGACACTTAACAGATGACAATTGACAGATAATAAATGACATTTGACAGATGACAATGAATATATGACAATTGACAATTGATAAACCAGAAATGTCATTATACAGATAACAATTGACATTTAACTGTTTGCAATAGATAGATGACAGTTTGTAGATGATAATTGAGGAGAATTGATAGATGTCAGATTTAAACAAAATCATTTCAAATTTTCTAATATTATTAGAAGAATTACTAGATGCCAGTTGACGGATGATTTTCTGACAGTTGTTAGGTAATAGATGACAATTGGCTGATGAGATAACTAGTAACAGTTGATAGATGACATGTGATGGAAGTCAATTTATCAAATGATGACAGTAAATTGAAGACAGCTGGCAGTTGATACATGACAGATAACAAATGACAGCTGACAGGTGATAGATGATACATAAAAGTTGACAATTGACAGATGATAGTTCATTGATGACAGTTGATAGGTAACATGTCTTATATGTTAATTAACAGATGACAAATGTTTATTAATTCCCATTTATCAAATGATGACAGTTGATTGAAGACAGCTGGCAGTTGATTGATGACAGATAACAAATGACATTTGACAGATTACGATTAACATATGACAGTTAACAATTGACAAATAATAAATCGCATTCGACAGATGACAATAAACAGTTGACAATTGATAGATAACAAATGTCATTTGATAGATGACAATTGTCTGTCTGATCATCAGGCAACTATCATTGTTGCAATAATGACAATCATTTAAGAATGATACATAAAAATCTACAAAACTATTCAGTGCGAAGATGATTGCAATGTTCTGCAAGCTGACCTAATCAAGTTAAGTGAATGGTGTACAAATAATGAACTTTCTCTTAATTCAGATAAATGTTCTGTAGTATCCTACACGAGAAACATCTCACCTGTGACGTTTGATTATGCAGTCAATAATAGGTTTCTTGGGCGAACAAGTGGTATTACTGATTTGGGCGTTTTCTTTGACCAAAAATTAACATTTAATTTTCATGTTATGAACACAGCCACTAAATGTAATAAACAACTTGGATTTATTATAAGAATGACGAGAGATTTTAAATACCAAAAAACATTAATAGTATTATTTAAATCATTAGTACTAAGTAAACTTCTTTACTGTGCTACTGTATGGAGTCCTCATACTCAACATTGTATAAAATATATCGAGTCTGTACAAAAAAGATTTCTGAAATATTTATATTTTAGAGATCATGGAGTATATCCTTATCAGGGTTATCCATATAACAATTTACTTATGGAATATAGTATGCTTTCAGTAGCAAATCAACACCACGTAATAAATGTAACTACTCTATATAAATTAGTGCATAATTATTTGGACGTGGCTATCTTATCACATCAATTGTACCATCGTGTGCCAATATGTAATAATAGACATTCACTAACATTTTTATACGGGACACCACGTTCAAATTATTATGCAAATTCACCTATTGTAAAAATGATTCGTGCTTATCATCAAATTCAATATACTGTTGATATCTATGCATCATTTAAAGTATTTAAGTCGAAAGCCTTGGAATGTATAATTACTCTCAGATAAAATTTAATTAGCTTTTATTTACATTTTGTTTTTATTTTTATTGATTTTGTACAGTTAAATTTCTTAGTTTTCTCTCACTCAAATATGTTATATTTCGTTTTTATATTTTCTATTAATATTCCTGCTGTAAGACTTATGTAATATATGTTATGTATGGTCTGTTGGGAATAAATGTATATTATTATTATTATTAAGAATATACCCAATTTAATGATATAACATCTGTTTATCAATTATCATCTTTCCACTACCATCTGTCATTTCTCATCTATCACCTGTCAACTGTCATCTGTCATCTATCAATTACCATCTATCATCAATACACTGGCATGTATCAAGTGGCAGCTGTCTTCAATCATGAGAAACAATTGATTACAAAAAAAAACAACGATGTACAATTTTGCACAAAAATAGTTGATATTTTACAAAAACAAAAATAAAGAGTTGAAGATCTGTAAAAATACCATTTTGAAATACACTTAAATTTTTGCAGAAAAGAACTTCAAGAAAGGAAATAAATAAAGTTTGACTAAAAAAGTAGATCTGTAGAAAATAATTTCAATGTGATTTTACCTAAAAAAACAGATTTATTTTTTATTTTTTTGGTTATTTATTTTTCAGATGTTTAAAGTTTTTAACAGATTTTCTTTTCTTTTTAATGTAATTATAGTTAATATGTATATGTAGGGTGGGTGGGTGGCCACTATCCTACCCTCCAGACAGTAAAACATCATCAAAAATTATTTGAAATTTTTGCATGAATATATCAATTAAAAAATGCAATTATTTTGTCATCGTTTACATTTTACAACTTTTAATTAAAACCCTCGCGTATGTTTTACTAATTGGAGGGTGGGATAGAGGCCACCCACCCACCCTACATATACATGATAACTTGAATTGCTAATCGTTGATGATTTTGCTGCTAAAAACAATCAAACCCTTTATGTGATAAAAAATAAAACAAAACCAAAATTTAAGTTTAAATATGAATGACTTTCTATAGCTAAGCTTATCTAATTTAGAATTTAAGTCTGCCCACCCATCATGCATAAAATTTATAATAATTTGGGCACTCAACAATTTTACCTTTTAAATTTCTTTTATATTCAAAAAGTTTTGTATTTTATTTTATTGCAAACCGCGAGACGATCAGTGATTAAAGTTAATATGTATATGTAGGGTGGGTGGGTGGCCACTATCCTACCCTCCACTCAGTAAAACATCATCAAAAATTATTTGAAAAATTTGTATGAATATATCTCTAAAAATTGCAATTATTTTATGTTTATTTATATTTTACAACTTTTAATTAAAACCCACGCTTATGTTTTATTAATTGGAGGGTGGGATAGAGGCTACCCACCCGCCCTACATATACATGGTAACTTTAATACTAACTAATGTGTAATGACTTTGTTAAGCCTTGGAACTTTTTAGCATTGATTAATTTTAAAAGTGTAATAATTGAATACAAAGTAATATGGGAAAATAATTTGAATGATCGATTTAATTGGAGAGGTGTAGATAAAACGGATGATAACCTGGCGTCGGTCGTCGGAGTGCTGAAAAATAATAAAATCGGCGGCATAACCGATAAGTGTGCGCGCCGGTTAAATAAGTGCACGTAACGTGTGCGTGCGTGCGTGCGTGTTTGTGCATGTGTTGGAAGGCGTCGCGACGTCCTCTTCACCTAAAGCAAAGCAATCTGTTGAGAGAGTTGAGGCGTTCGCCGCCAGGTGACTCAAAGCAGACCCAGTTTGGTTCAGGCGATCTCAGTGTGCGGACGCGTTTCAGTCTTCGGGAGTGCGCGCTCTCGCTGAACGCGGCGCAAACCAAGCTTTATCCCCGTGTCTTCTTTTTCAGTCTCTCCGTCTGTCTGCTACCGTGTGTCTTCTCAATTGCGCGCCGCAAGTGTTCATCACTCATTATATATTTGGATTATCCGTTTATTCTATCTATATATGGAATCGGCACGTCGAACTTGTTGTTTGTATAAATAGATATAGTTAGTGTGTTGGAAAATCGTCTCGTGGTGTAATACTAAAGTAATTAGCACAGCGGGAAATTTGTTTTGTGGTGTGGATCCGTCTGATACCGAAGATCTGATACGGATTAGCCGGATTATGCGTTTTCAGGAGTGGTGATGATGGTGTGAGTAGCGCTCTCGTCCCATCGGTCTTCAGTGGTGCCCGACAGCACAGGGAAGATGTCGGAGAAGAGGGACTTCCAGAAGCTCGAAAGTACCCGGCACCTGGACGTGGCCACCGTCATCAAGTACCGTGAAAACAGGGCGCCTTGAAAGCTCGAGGGAAGAAAAGGACGCTCGCGAACAACTCCCCTAGACATGTATAAATTATCGTACGAAAAATGTGTATGTTTTATATTTCTAGTGATGGTAGCGTTTTTAAGTTGTTCCGGTTTCCGCATAGATAAATTGGCAATGACAGACATTAGCAAAAGAAATTTCCATACCTCATCGACTAGTTTAAATTCACATTCGGACTTTCTGAACAGACTGGTGCAGGCTAGTGTGGGTGCTTCGGGCAATAGTCGACATGAGAGGCACGTCCACGAACCCTCCGATGGTCGATATGCCGGGAGGAGGGTGCCGCACAGGATACGACATTCACACTCCGGGAAGAACAAACACCACCACCAACACCAACAACAACAACAACTACTACAACATCCCGCGTCCAACTTCGAACCGTCGCCGACCAGCCGCATTGACGCCATCATCATCCCATCCCAAAGCCAAATCACCGATTTCGAAGAACCCAGACCTACGACCAGATCGACCAGCGAGAAATTCGCGCAGATCCCCCCGTCCGACCTCAAGCCGCTGCGACCAACGGTGGCCATAGCCACCCGCTCCCAGCGCTCGCCCAACAGGAACAAGCAGCACCGCAACAAGACCCACTGCCAGGAGCAGGACTTCGGCAGGAAGGCCTACCTGGCCAACACCGTCGTCCTGGCGAAGGCGGAGAGCATGAGCTCGAACCGCATCCGCAACTATTCCGTCTCCTTCAAAATCATCGAGCGCTTCAAGAGCCCCCCGTACGCCGTCGACGACAACCTGAGGCTGACCTTCCTCAACGACACGAAACGCATGAACTGCGAGTCGGAGATGGGCTCGACGGTGATCAAAGCGCAGATCCAACCGTCCAGACAGTATTACCTGTTCTTGAACAGCCACGGCAACCACAACTACACGGTGCTGGGGATGCCGGTGCTGAAACGGCCGAGGAAGAACAAGGAGATCGAGAAAATCCTCAACACCGTCACCAGGAGGAATTTCGGTGAGTCTAACCAAATTTAATCAATCAACTACTACACCTAATACAATAAACTCACTCAAGTGATCAAAATATTAATTAACACGTTAACGACGGCGGGTACCACCGGTGGTACACGAATTTTTGCGCTTTTGGTACGCCACTGATTATTTCTATGGTGACAATAAATAATTTTATCGCGCATCTAGGACTTAAACGTAAACGCAATTATTATTATTGTTATTATTATTATATATTATTTAGTTTGATGTTTTTGCGGGCATTGTATGTTCGTTGATTGAAATATTTCAATCAACGGTATGTTGTAGCTGGTTTTCGGGTTATACTGCGCGTGGTATGTTCGGTTGTCTCTCTGCCATCTTTTTTTTGTGCGTTAAAGGTATTACTGAATACTGAACACACAAGAGTAAACACTTGAAAAAGTTGCCATAGAGGCCATCGAAACGTTTTGAATATAATTTACAAACCACGCGGAGTATAACTCAAAAAATTCAACAATTATTATTACATGTGAGAAAAGATTTGAGAGAATAATACCAAATAATAGATCATTAGAATCCACTAACAGAAATCTTTGGGGATATACTTAAATCAAAGTGGCGTTTATTAAAAATTTTGAAAAAAAAAAACTGTTGTAAATTCTACAGATTCTGCTGTTCTCAATGTTTTCTCCTGTTCTTAAATTATCTGTGCTGTTCTCTGCTATTCTCTGATGTTCTCTGCTATTTTTCTTCTCTTCTCTGGTGTTCTATGCTCTTCTCTGATATTTTCTTATGTTCTGTTTTCTCATTTTTCTCATGTTATCTGCTGTTCTATGCTCTTCTCTAACGTTCTCTGCTATTTTCTGGCTGTTCTTTGCTAATATCTTCTCTTCACTGCTTTTCTCTGCTGTTCTTTTCTCTTCTCTGATGTTATTCTCTGGTTTATGATGTTCTCTGCTGTTCTGTACTGGTAAAACAAAAGAATCGCGCTAATATGACCTGTAGTTTTTTCTGTTCTCCAAATTTCTTCGACGTTTTCTGTTATATCTTCTTTTCTCTGATGTTCTCTCTCTTCTCCTCTAGTCTCTGATGTAATATTCTCTTCTGTTCTCTTCTCTGTTCTTCTGTTCATTTCTGTTTTCTTTGGTTTTCCTTTGTCCTTTAATGTTTTCTTCTGTTCTCTTTTGTCCTTTGATGTTTTCTGATGTTGTCTATTGTTTTCTGATGTTCTCTGATGTTCTTTGTTGTTTTCTGATGTTATCTGCTGTACTGTGCTGTTCTCCGCTCTTCTCTGCTATTTTCTGCTGTTCTCTGATCTTCCCTGCTCGTCCCTGCTATTCTGCTGTTATGTGATGTTTACTGATGTTCTCTGTAGTTCTCTTGTACTCGATGCTATTTTTTACTGTTCTTTTTAATAAAAAAAACTTTTCTGATGTTTTAAAGGAACTTTAACAATATTTTTAGTTATTTTTTTTTTATTTTCTAGGATTTTGTTTTTAAAAATGCGAGAATTTTTAGTAAATTTTTGTAGCCATACCCAAAATCAATGGCGTCGATTAAATTTGCACTTTTCTCAAAGCAAACTGAAGATTTTGCAGAAAACTGTTATAAATTTAACAATTATCGTTACATTTGAGAAAAGACATGCGAGATTAATTCCAAAATAATAGATTTTTAGATTCCACTAACATAAATTTTTGTAGTTAAGCCTAAAACAAATTGGCGCAATTAAATTTTCATTCTGAAAATTTAATAGAAAACTAATGAAGTACAGTTAATATACATCGCAAGTTGACCGTTACATTGTGGGCAAAATATCAAAACTCTCTTGGTTTTTCTTTATTAGCAATTGTGATACCTCGCTGTGCAGATATTATTTTGTAACAATGTGCATCTTTATCTTTTTCTTGCTTTTCTTGCAATTCCTTCAAATTCCTCTTCATAAGTGTTTTTGACTTGTTGGTATTTTTTGGTCTAAATGCTTTGTACATTTTTAAGTTATCTAAATTTTAACAAATCAATTTGTTTATTTCCTCATTACATACATTGGGATTTAATTTTCTATTAGTAGTTTCAGTAATAGCACATGTGTATGCGTTGCTTGAAGTTAGCATGACAACTGCCCTTTTATCCGTCCGTTTCATAAATTTAATAATAGTACCTCGTCTGTATTTTTCTTTGGCGTCAGGTGGAAAATATTTTCTATTTAATTTAATTGTACCACAAATATATGTTAAGTTTTCCAGAAGCTCTTCAGCTAATGGTAAACTTGTGTAATGGCTGTCTGTAAACAATGTTCGCCCTACATTTAACAAGCCAATCTCATTACTACATCGTGGAGGTGCCTTTTTCTTATTGGAACGCCATTTTTCCAGCATACATTTCTAAATTATTTGTATAACCATCAGGAAAATATAGTTTATACGTTTGAATAACAGATTTATGACTTTTTCCTAGAATATATTGTCGAAACCAGAGACGACCACGCCAAGGAATAATACTTTCGTCAATCACAATATTTCTGCCGGCTTTAACAACACACATATCTATTTGTTAGTTCTTCCAATACATTTTGAATTTTGTCCAGACAATTCCCAGTATTATTTATTGCAGTTATTATTGCTAAAATGAAGATATTTCAAATTATCTAAATACGATCTCGCTTCATTGCTGCTTTTATTCTTATGTTACTATACATCAACATACATTTTCGACCAATATAATTTAATTTCTGAGACTCGTGATATACCCATGATTATTAGTATTCCAAAAAATCTTCTTGTCTCATCGAATGTTACAGGTTTTCATAATATTTTAGGATTTCTCTTGTTATTGTTGTTATTATTATGATTATTGACTTTATTGGAATACATATTTGTTTCTTGGACTATAAGCTGGATAATATTATTTGTCACAAATAGAGAAAATAAAGAAAATGGACAGTTTGTTTCTACATCATTTTCTATCAACTCTCCGTCCATTGTATACTTGTAAAATTGAATTCTTCTTTTCGTTATTGGTGACCATTTTTTAAAAGAGTCGTTCATTGATATACAATCATCTGTAGAACAATTTTCAGAATCTAGGTCAATCGCTCATTGCCACAAGTAGCAATGCTAATATCTTCCCAAGAAGACGTAATTAGTGGCTTTGTTTTTTTTCTGCTATTTACGATAAATGAATCTGAAGAACTTTCGTCTTCTGATAAATTTATTTTTATTTTGTTCAAATAATATAGAGCAAATAATATAAATATATTTTAAAACTATCATAAAATTACCTTTATATTATAATCCAAACTGTAATACAATTAAATTAAATTAAAATATAACCTAAACATCACACATTTTTGACAATTGCACGGGGGAATTAACGTGTGGTTCTCTTCAGTCACTTATTTCCATAGCAACAATAACAACCATAGCCGTTCGAGCCAAATTTTGTCAATTTAAATGAATAATTGCATAGTTTAAAAACGCCGGCGTCAACGTGTTAAATATCTCTATTTTAATGTCTTAGCACTTAATAGCTTAAATCAAAGTCATAATTTCTTGAAAATTCATATTTACTCTTAAGACGTTACAGTAATATTAAAAAAATTCTTTACGATACACTTGCAACATTTGTTTTTTCATACTGTGACTTCTTCATTTGAAGAAACAATAGTTGTCAGTGTAATTCAATAAAAAGTTTTTTAAAAATTTAAGTGTTTTACTTTAATATCTTAAAAGCAAATTATAGATAATTTCATCCTCTTGACGTTTTTTTTTTTACTTTAAGTATATGAAATTATATTTGATAAAGAAGAAAAAATAATAAATAAAATAATATAAAACTATAATCATTTCTTCTAAGAAAATATCTTCATCAAGAATATTTCTAATGAATTAGGTTTTTTTACTGAAAGTTAATCTGTAAATTTGATTATTAATAATTGTAATCAATAATCTGTCATTTATTATTTCTTTTCTGGTTGGATTTGATTTTATCATAATATTGCATGTCAATTATTAACTGTCATCTATGATCTATATCTATGGGTGGATATAGTAGCCACCCACCCAGGTTGCATATAAATTTTACCCGTGTATCAAATCATGCTTTTAATTATTTTTATTATTATTCACGCTTTAGTTTTACTTGTTTTTCTCAGAAACTCTATGAGCGTTTGTTTCTTAAATTTAAAGTATGCATGTAGGGTGGATGGGCAGCCATTACCACACCCTCCTATTTATTTAACATCTCTTAATTACTTTTTACCTGCCATGGAATCTATCAATTATTAACTGTCGTCTATCTTCTGCCGTTTATTTATTTGTATTAGAAAGGAGAGCAAAGATGTAATAAAATAAAAAAATAAAATAAAATATGTCATATCAGCTGTTAATTATTAACATTAATTGAATTTTAAAGGCGTTCACTTCATAGTAACTATCATCGAAGGAAACGTTTGATAGACAATAGATGATGTCACAAATCATAGATTTTTTAAATAAAGAAAACACTTAACTCTTTTTACACCACTTATATTTTACTTTTTGTGATTTCAATTTTAACTAAGCTTGAAAATGTAATTAAAACTAGTCACAAAAAAAGTTAAGTGTTTTCTGTATTAAAAAAAATCTACGATTTGTGATACCATCTATTGTCTATCAAACGTTTCCTTCTATGCTAGTTATTAAAATCAGTAATCTATCTGGATTAAACTTATCAACAGTCTTCTATCATCTGTCATTTATTATTAATAGTAGTTAAACATATATCCTTTCTTCACAGTTTTTATTTTACACTATATGTACATTTCGAACACGACGTGTTCATTTACAATAGTTAATTGACATAGAAAAAGTCTAAAAAGTTGGGCGACTTTATTATTATGTTTAACTAAATAAAAAGTAATTGAAAAAATCAGAAATGTCATTTATTATCTTTTATCTGGTTGGATTGGTCTTAGGATTGACAGCGTTTATTCTGTCGTCTATTATCTGTCATCTATTCTCAGTTATCTCTCATGGAACCTGTCAATTGTCAAACTGTCATCTATCATCTATAATCTATCGTCTATTTTTTCACCTATAATTTCTCAACAGTCATCATTATCGAGCTTAACATTGAAATTAACAACTATCATCTTTGATTTGTCGCATCATTTTTTTATGTTTGCTTATTAAAAGTTTCTATTGTGTTAAATCATTCTTATAATAATAATAGTCTTTATTTCTCACTTAAATTACAATAAAGTACAATAAGAAAGAAATATCTTGTGCTATGCGTTTGTATTTCTTACAATTCTGTTAATGTTATTGTTCCAGTAAAAGGTTTTTAAAAGCATAATTCTAATCATAAAAGTTGATGAACTTTTAAAACAAAATTTCACTATGTGTTTGCTGGTTCTAAATGAATAGGAAGGTGGGATAGTGGTCACCCACCCACCCTACACTTTCAATTTAAATTACAAAAACATTCGCAGTTCTTGAGAGAAAGAAGAAAAATAGTTTGAATATTGATTTAGATAATCAAGAGGTTTCAATAATGAGAAAACAGTGATTTATTTGAATTTGTGTTTATTTTACTGATTTAAAATAAAATAAAAAAAGTCCCTACCAATCTGAGACCTGCTAACAATCCTCTACACAATCCCTCTAACACACTCCTTTATCAAAAAAAAACTAAAATAATCCCCATTGAACAACGCCTATTATACCTCTCAGAAAATTTTTCCAATAATACTCATATTTTAACTGATGAGGCTGTTATATGTTGAAACATCATATTCACTTGTTTGGTTGTTGAAGTAAAAACACTTAAATTTTCAAAACACTTTATTATTGCCTCTTTAAAACAAAAAAAAGCAATAAGTGTTTTGAAAATTTAAGTGTTTTTACTTCAACAATCAAACAAGTGAATACCCATATCCTTGATACCATTAATCTCCTATGTATTCCTCGCAATCCTAACATTATTCCAAAACCTAAAAATCTCACCCTTACTATTCATCAATTCATCTCAACTCTTCACTAACAATAATGAAGTGCATTCGAGCGGCAAAAAATGATAAAACAGGCTAAAAGACCCCAGACATTTACAAAAAAATTCTTTTTTTCAATTGTTTCGTTATAATGTTGCTTTACTATGTAAAATTGTCTGCAATAAAGATGTTTGTATATATAAAAAAAGTCCATCATAGATATTAATATTTTGCCTTACATAAATTCATGCTTTTGATAATTTTTTTTTTAAACCAAAGGTTACACTTTTTTATATCGTTTAATTTTTACTGTTACAGATGACTTTTGATTTTTTTTAATACCAATATTCACATTATTTTAACTTTCTCTCTTAAGAACTCTAAAACTGTACGTGGTTTAAATCTAAAGAATATATGTAGGGTGGGTGGGTGGCCACTATCCTTTTTTATCCAACATTATTTTGTAAATTTTGAATGTAATGGACTGCGAGTCTTTACCATTTATATCATAGTGGAGTTAGTGGAGTTTTTATTGAAAGTTTATTAAAATTAATCTGTTTTAAGGTAGTTATAAAAGTTTCTATCAGTTGTTGTGAGAATTTTTGCAGTTTAAGCATTATTTCTGTAAAAATACAGGTTTATATACTATTTTAAAGTTACCTGAAGGTGTTTCATTAAATTATGATAAGGATTTTAGGAACTAGAGCCTTTTTTTCTGTAAAAAGTCAGGTTTTAATTAATAAACTTTGGTAAAGAGAATGGTTGCGACCGTTACTACATTGTAATCCATAGTTACACTGAATTGAAACAATCACAACAATTATTTGTGGTTAAAACATAGTGAATTTTTCAATTCAGTGTAAATAAACTTTGGATTTGAGCCTCTACGATTTTGGCCAGTGAAATGAGTAAAGTTTCAATCAGTTGTGATAATTTTGGCAGTTGGAGTCTTGTTTCTGTAAAAAGCCAGGTTTTTGATCAATAAATTTCTTGGGATTTGAGCTTCTGCCATTTTTGCCAGTGAAATGAGTAAAATGTTTATTGGATGTTTATAAAAATAATGTTTCAATTATTTATAGTTATTATGAGAATTTTGGTACTTAAAAATTTTAGTACCATAACATTCCCAAGGAAAACAAACGAAGAGAAAAGAAAACAAAATTGATAAAAATATGAGATTTTGGTTGGTTATTTACTTACTGATTTAAAAATTAAAATTTGTTATCCTTAATAGTTTTTCTTTGCTTAATTATCATAATTATAAATATTTTTCATTTTATAAAATCATTCTTCTTGAATTGTTTTTATGAAAATTCATACTTTCTGTGAAACTCTTGTTTTTAAGAATTAAAATACTGTCTGAAGCTTTAATTAAAAGGGTCGGTTGGTGGTATAGTGACCACCCACTCATCAACATCGTAAAATTGTCCATTCAATAGAAAACTTAATAATTTAAAAATATAATAATAACTATTTGCTGATGTTAAATGAATTTGAGGGTGGGTGGGTGATCATTGAAAGAATTGGAGGGTGGGATAGTGGTCACCCACCCACCCTACATATGCACATAAAATTTAAGCCACATACAGTTTTAAAGTTCTTAAAAAAAGTTGAAATAATGTGAATAATTAATCAAGTAAGAAAAAATCTAAAGCATGATTCCATGAAAGGTAAATTATTCATCTCTAGGATGTAGAGGGGGTATATACTTTTCAACATATTAAAATTTAGTAGTAATACTAAAAAAAAAATAAGTTGAACCATACTGGTACAAAAATTCTACAATGTATGAAATTTGATAAAATAATAAAGTTATATTTTTAAACTAACTTTCCTATTCCAAAAAGAAATACTATAATTCCTAGCTGATGTTAAATGAAATAGAGGGTGGGATGGTGGCCACCCACCCACTCTACGTATACACATAAAAATTAAACCACATATAGTTTTATAGATTTTGGGAAAGGAAGTTAATAAAAGTGTGAATATTAATAAAAAAACTTCTAAAGCATGATGGCGTTACATCAACGTAAATAATTAATATCAAAAAATAGGGGGAAAAGTGTTTTTGTAAAAATTCAGTAGGAATTGCAAAATAAAAATATTTTTAGGTTAAACTTTATTGATTCAAAAATTCTCCAATTCATAAAAATTGATAAACTAAAAAGTTATATTTTTAAACTACGTTCTTTATTTCATTTTAAAAAATCCATAATTATTTGCTCGTGTTAAATGAATTGGAGGGTAGAATAGTGGCCACCCACCCACCCTACATATGTATTGAAAATTGAAGCCACATACAGTTTTAGATTTCTTGAGAAAAAAAGGTAAAAAATGTGAATATTGTAAGCAAAAAAATCAAAAGCATGATTCGATGTAAAGTTAACTATTAATATCTAGATTATTGGTGGGCGGTTTAAATTCTTTTAGATAATTAAATTAAGTAGCAATTCTAAAAAATTTAAAAAAATACTGAATAAAACATTCTTGAATCCATGAAGTTTGATAAACCAAAATTGTGCATTTTTATACAAAGTTTCTTATTTCATAAAAAAAATAGCATAACTGTTTCTGATGTTAAATGATTTATAGGGTGGGATGGTGGACACCCATTCATCCTACATAAATATTTAAAATTTAAAACACGTACAGTTTTATAGTTTTTGAAAAATGCAATTAAAATATCGTAAATATCAATAAAATAAATTCAAAAGAATAATTTGATGTAATATAAAATATGCATATCTAAAATGGAAGAAGGTGTAATTTTTTTACGTGGTATTAAATTTAGTAGTAATGCCAAAAAAATATATATTTTAGTTGAATTAAAATAATAATAATAATAATAATAAAGAGCAGAAAAGGTTGAAAATAAAAATTCAAATTCGTCAATTGTTTTTCGTTTCTTGGCTATAACTTTTGAACGGTTGATTAAATTTGAAAAATTCTTTCTCCAGCGATTCAGAAATCTTGCCTACTGACAGAAAACGATGAAAACAAATATTCGATAGTCAATAGTTTTTCGTATTTTGGTCATAACTTTTGAGCGGATAATTTAATTTGAAGAATAAGTTACCAACAATTCAAATACTTTTAATTACTAGCAGAACATGTTGAAATAAAAAAATTCAATCGTCAATATTTTTTCTGGCCATAACTTTTGAGCGGAACATAAAAATTCTTTTGCCAACGATTTTTAAAATTTAAGCCACACATACAGTTTTATAGTTCTTGAGAAAAAAGTTTTAAGTAGTGTGAATTTTTTTTAAGCAATAGAAGATTTAAAAACATAAAACATTTTCATACCCAAAAATAAAACACAGTTGTAGATATTCTTAAATATACTCCAAAATGCTTCATTTTATTTAAAAAAAGTGAACTCAACATGAAATTCTTACTGTCAATACTTTTATACGTTCTTGATAAATTTGTTTTTTGTAAATATGTTACAAATAGAAAAGCAAATCGTATTTGATATTGACAACGTCAAATATGACATAACAAATTTAATTTAAAGAAAATAAGTCCACATTCGGCATAATAAAGGTGAAACCTTCATCATAGCGACTTTCTATGGCAGCACTGGCATCGAAGGAGGAAGAGTGGAAGAACATTTTATTATGAACTCAAGTCTTTCCGTGCGCAATCCAAGTTTTTGTAGGAATTTATTGATACATTTGTAATTTCAGTATTAATATATAAATACTATCAACTTGTATATGTAAAATCATTAAATGTATCTAGGAAGATCTTACTGTTTTATTAATAATTCTTTTAAAAAAATCAGTTGAATTACTTTTTATATAAACCCTTAAATATACTGTATCTATTAGGGGAAGTTTTCTAAAATGTTCTTGTAACGATTTTCAAGATTTTTGCTTGGAAAATTCCATGAGTCATTTCGCTGTTTTATAAGGAAGCTTACTTCAAAATTTCTAAAAATAATTCTCAAATATTTTAGAATTCCTTTGATAATCACATGAAGTTTTCTAGTAGATTCTTTGAATGTTCTTCACGATTTTAGTGAGTTTATAAAAGAGCTTAATTAAAGCTCTCTAAAAAGTGATCTTAAAAGTGGTTTAGGATTTTTGTTTTAAAATTCCCATACATAACTCTATAAAATAATAATTAATACGTGATTGTAAATACCTTTTTTTTATATCACACACTTTTAATATTTATTTGTGACTATAGTTTCGACAGATTTTCTGCCATTTGCAAACTATACTTATTTTTTTTACGAACAGCTTTATAAACAATTTTGCAAACAATTTAGATGACTTTTAAAATAAAGATTAAAAGTGTGTGATATATAAAAAAGGTATTTACAATCATTTATATAATAATGTATCACAAAGTAGAGGCCTCCACAATTACCTATTATAATTAATAAAGTTTTCTAAATTATTTTTAATCGTTCTTCAAGATTATTATCTTGAAAATTCCCGAAGTTCTTTCGCAACTTTATAAAAAATTTCTACAACGAACTAAAGGATTTTAATACATTTTATAAAAATGGTTATTTAAAGGTTTCTAAATATATTCTAAAATATTGTTGGAAGTAGTTTTTGTTTTAGAATTCCTATGAGGGCTTAACTTTATAAAAAAATAACCATGTAAAGATTTGCTATAAAGATTTTTTCAATGTTTTTCGCTTTGAAATTTCCACGAGTTTTCTAAATGTAATCTTAAAATGTTGTATAACAGAAAACCGTTTAACTTTTTTTTACTACTTTTTATTTTTATACAACACTTCGTGACTAGTTTCGAATTACACAGTAGTATAAAAAAGTTAGACGTTTTTCTGTTATTCATTAAAAATGTGCTACGAGGTGAACGCCTCCAAAATTTAAGATTTACTTACTTCAAAATTTTTGTTTTAAATGAGTTCTTTCGGAATTTTTCATAAAAAAACTTCAACCTTTCTAAAAATTCACTTTTTAGACGTTAAAGTAAAAAACACTTTATAAATTTTCAAAAACACTTTATTGCATTAAACTCGCAACAATTGTTTCGCCACACAATTGTTGCGAGTTTAATGCAATAAAGTGTTTTTGAAAATTTATAAAGTGTTTTTTACTTTAACGTCTAAAAAGTGAATATGAATTTTCAACTAATAACAGCCTCATCAATTAATATACTTTCTAAAAATATTCTTAAAATCTTGTTGAGGATTTTGAATTTAGAATTTCTTTAAACAAAAATTATAATTTGAAATATTAAGATTTTCGTTTTGAAAATTTTTCTCGCAACTCTATAAAAGATATTTAGATTTCAAGTTTTGTTTTTGCTTCTAAAAATTCTTAGTTGTTTATAATTTTTTTTAATTCAATAATTCTCGATAGTTCAAAATATTTGAAGATTTCCATACGTTTCTAAAACAGACATTAATTTTTGTCATATTGGTTCAAATTTATTGAACATTATAAAAAATGTTACTTAAAGCTTCATAAAAATATTCATAAAGTATTATTAAAGATTTCACTCGTTTTGCCACAACAATCTTCAAGAATATTGTTTTGGAAACTTCATTACTACTCTCACAACTTTATAAACAAAATGCTTCAAGGTTCCTAAACATTTTCTAAAATATTGTTGGAGATTTTCGTTTGAAAATTCTTATGAGTTCATAACTTATATAAAAAAAAATCACTTGAAGTTTTCTAAAACTTGGATTTAATGTTTTTTGCGATTTTTATTTCTGAAAATTCCATAAGTTCTTTGCCAATTTTATAAAAGAAAATCTTCCTTAAAGCGTTCTAAAAGTATTCTTAATGTCCTTCAACATTATATTTTTTTTAAAGTTCCGTGAGTTCTTGCAATTTTATAAAAGAGAAACTTCTTTAAAGCTTTCTGAAAATATTCTCACTGTTCTTCAAGATTATGGGTTTTAAAAGTTCCATGAGTTCTTTTGTAATGTTACGAAAAATGTTACTTAAAACTTACTAAAAATATTCATGAAGTGTTTTTAAATATTTTTGCTTTAGATTTTCCGCAAAAGTATTACTCTATAAAACAAACTATAACTTTAAGTTTTCTAAAAGATTCTTTTAATTTTCTCCAAGATTTTTTGTTAAAAAAAATCAATGATTTCTTCCGCAATAGAATTTAGTTAAAAGTTTCTAGCAATATTCTTAAGATATTATTGTCAAATTTTTGCGAAGGCATTACATAATTTTAAAAATGTTCTTTAAGATATTTGTTTTGAAAATTTTATGAAGCCTTAATTGTACAAAAAAGCTTATTTCAACCTTTCCACGTGTATATTTAAACTTCCGTTTTAGTACTTCATAAAAAAATCACTTGATGTTTCATAAAAGATTCTTTTAGTATTCTTCAAAACTTTATAATAAAATATTTTCAAAATTTACTAAAGCATTAATAAAAATTAAAATATTTTTTGAATATGTTTCTTTAGGAAATTGCTTTAACATTTAAAATCGGTTGATTTTTAAAAGATTTTTCTAAATTTTTGATGTTTTTTAGTTCATTGTGGTAAATTTTCAATAATTTGAAGATATATGAAAAGTTTTTACAGCTTTCAGTTTTAAGATTAAGGCCTTTAATTAAGAATTTTGTATTGTCATCTTAAAGTTCTAAAGGATTTTCAAAAAATCTTAAATTGACAAAATTTGTATTTCTTCAAGAATATTTTCGCAAATAATTTTAAAACAGTTAAGACTGTTTTTCCAGGTTGTTTTAAGTTTTTTTTTTATGTAGACCATCACCTTCGTAGAGTTTTGATAGAATATTTTCGCAAATTTAGTTCATTCTGATAAATTTTCAAGAATTTAAAGATATATTAAGTGTTTTTTTACAGCTTTCAGTTTTAAGATTGAGGCTTTTAGTGAAGAATTTTTTATTATCATCTTAAAGTACTAAAGGATTTTCAAAAATTCTCAAATTGACAAAATTTGTATTTCTTAAAAATTTTCCTCAAGAATATTTTCGCAAATAGTTTAAAAACAGTTTAGACTATTTTTCCAGGTTATTTTAAGTTTTCTATTTAGACAATCACCTTTGTACAGTTTAGATAGAATATTTTTGCAAATATATATATAAAAAAATAGTTTTTAAACGTAAAGACTGTATTTTCAGATCGTTTTAAGTTTTTTTTTCTTAATTTACACTCTCTTTTGAAGAGTTTTGATAAACGGCAACCTTAAAGTACCATTAAATAATTAAATAATACCTTTTTAAATCATAATTCAAAATTTTTGTGTTTTGCATTATATATTATTTTATATTTATGTGTATTTTTTAGAATGAAAGCTAAAGTATAATAAATAAATAAAAAATCAATTAAAGCATAAAAATGTGTCATCGCAAATTGACACAGAAATAAAACCATCTTTGCAAATAATTATATTTCTTTGTTTTTAGTTTTCTTAGCTACAATTATTTTCTAGTTAAAAATAATTTCCTTAAATAATGTCTTTATATATTTATTATCAACAAATATTTAAATTTAATGTTTTATTTTTGCTTCCTAATGCTTTTAAAAATTCTTAGGTGTTTAGATTTTTTTAAATTCCAATAATTCTCGATAGTTCAAAAATATTTGAAGATTTCCATACGTTTTCTAAAACAGGCATTAATGTTTGTCATATTGATTTAAATTGATTGAATGTTTTTGCTAAATATTTCAAAAGTTTTTCAAAACGTTTCAACGAATTTTTTTGTAATGTCCCAGATTTTTCTACGTTTAAATTTTGTGAAATCTCATTCGATCAGTTTTAAAATGTATGTATTCATAATCGCTTAACTTCAAGATATGCTTAATCAGGCCCACCCATCAATTTATCATAAGGGTTTATATTTTAATCATTGTCAGTCTTTTGATTTCCAAAAAAACCATAACAATGTTACTGCTGATGTTAACAAATATGATAAAGTATTGTTTTAGCTTTAGGTTAAAATATATATGTAGGGTGGGTGGGTGGCCACTATCCCACCCTCCAATTTGTATAACATAAACGACGATCTTTTTGGAAAATAAAATATATAGAAAGAGAAAATGCATAATTAATAAATTGAACAAATAAACTACCCGAATTATAATTAAGAAACATAATATACAAAGGTTATACTGGAGATCCTTGCGGAACACCTTTTTCAGAAACAAGAAAATGTAAAGGGGAATTCCATTATAAATTTAACTTACAGCAGTATTTTTAAATTTTGTTTAGATTATAAAAAATATTTTGATTAAACACAAATTTATAGTTTATAATTGTTTAGAATATTTTTCATAAAGAAAAAGGATTTCATTTGTGGAATTGATTCTCAAGAATTATGAAACATCAATGATTACAGATTTTATGTATTGATATAATTTAAACAGATTTATATGAGAGTCATAATTGAATATTTAAAGAAGACAATTTTATTATAGGTTTTATCTACATTCTTAAAGCTGTTGTGTTTTATTTTAATGGAAATAAAGAAAATTCCCTAGGCCGAAACCGACGACGCCCATCGACACCAGGAGAGATGATGACTTTTATATCTGTCGATATTCAGGAACTAAGCGATGCACTAATCTACATAAATATTTGAAATGCTTTCTTGAGCTCGAGTGCGGGCATAGTAGGTGTGTTATGCAAAATAAGTTCAGAAATGACAAGCGTACATCCACAACATCATCATATCTAAACACATCCATTCTTGATTGTGTGTGATTTTTTTTTTCTTTGTGGTTGTTGTCTGCTGGGTGTCGTCTGCGCATACGACACGGTGTGTAATTTGGGTGGGACAATTTCAACATCAATTTAATTGATGAAAATAAAATCAATATCTATCCAAGGAAATAAAAATGTTGGATCCTTTCTTTACACTTCATTTATAAAAATAGCAAATACAGTGTAAAGAAAGGATTTTTATTTTCAATTATGTAATAATTGTTATCACTTATCTGTCAATTTACAACACGGTTGTATCCTTTCTTCACACTGTATTTCTATGCTTAGATTATTGATATATTCTTCACGAAACCCAAAAAAACAAACATCGATCTATCCAAATTTTATTTTGATGTATAGGGGTTATCTTCATTATTTCCGTTCTGTTACATCGTCGGCAAAATTAAAGCTTAACGATGACTGTTTTTTTTTTCGAAACAAAATAGTGGAGATTTAGTGTAGATAATCTTAATTAATCCAAAAATAGTATAAAGAAAAGTTTGTATAGATTTTTGATAACATTTGCTTACCAAGTAGTGTACTTGTATATTCATAGCTTCTATTGATAAGGATCGTGGATAAGAAGAGAACAAAAAAATATATATAATGACGTGATGATTCGTGTGGGATACGATTCTGCAAAAATTATAAATAAATATGCAGAGCGCGGTGCAATAAATATGGAAAAGAAGGGGGAACTATAAAAGAAACGAGAGTGTGCACATGGAATAATTGTGATTGTAAGCAATGCGATGCAGATGTGTGTTTTGATAATAACGTCAGAACGGTCGTCTGTATTATTTCATGCGATGGATTAGCACATTAATAAGACACACATCGCTGGTCGCCGTTTTTGGGCTAGTCACAAGGTCAAATGGTACGGACCAGACCGGCGTGAACCATCGTCAAAAGTTAATTGGGATTTCGTTGCAATAAGTAATGCCACACCACTTATCGTTTATTTATCAGATTCGCCTATACAATGTATCAAATTATATTTATATTATAAGTTTTTCGATCGTATATTAATGTTGATTCAATTTAAATTCATTAAAATAGATAATTTATACAATTAGACAAACTAAAATTAAGTTTGAATGTTGCCCATAGGTTTAAAACATCATTAAAATATTATACAGACATTAGCAATTTTACTCTAAACGATTTTTTTTCATTAAATTCTTTTTCAGATTCCTTGTAGCAATTTTAGAATTTTTCAAAATTTATTTCTTTGAGATACTATAAATTTTTGCCCTTAAGATTTTTTGAATTTTTTTGTTAGAATTACCAATTTTCTTCCATTTTAAATAATTTATAAGAATTTTTTTTAAATTCTTCCAAATTTCTAAAAACTTTCAAATTTTACCTCCTTTAAATGTTGATGAAATTTTTATCAGAATTTCTTTTCTTTTCCTTCAAGATTTCTAGAATTTGCGATTAATTTGTCCATATTTTTTTCCTCATTGATAAAAAGTAATATTATCAATAATTTTCATGGCCTTTTCCTTCAAATTACTAAAAGTTTCTTCAAGAATTCTACAATATTATTTTTAACATCATTTCAAATGTTTGAAGGATTTTAGAGTTGTTGACAATTTCTTTACCAGATTTCTAGATTATTTCAACATTTCTTCTTATCAAAATATTCCAGTAGTTTTTGTTTTAAATTTCGAGAAATTTCTTCAAGGGTCTTAAAATTTCAATTTTCTTCTAATGATCTCATAAAATATCTGTTTCCTTGATTTTTCTTTGAAAGCTCTAAAATTTTACAGAAATTTCTTTTACAAGTTTTTAGAATTATTCAACATTTTATCTTACAAATTTCAAGAATTTCCAATCATTTTATACTTAAACTAATCAATTTTGTTTTGAATCCTTTAAATTATTAAAATATTCTTCCATATTTTACTTTTCATGAAATTCTACTTCACTTTAGAAGATTTTTTTAAAAGGATTTTACATTTTTATCAATTTCTAAACATTCTTTAATTTATTGGAAGATTTTAATGTTTTATAATTTCTTGGCATTTTTTGTTTCATCAATTCGAAATTTTCTAGTAATTTTTGCTTTAAATGTTTGTACAATTTTTTCATGGATTCCAAAATTTCTCAGCAAATGTTCTCCATATATTTCTTGCTTTATTCTCTTGGAATTTTATTGAATTTTACAGAAGTTTCAGATACCTTGAATTTTCTTTAAAAGCTCTAAAATTGTAATAAAATTTCTTGTACAGGTTTTTAGAATTATACAGCATTTTAACTTACAAATTTCAAGAATTTCCAATCATTTTATACTTAAACTAATCAATTTTGTTTTGAATCCTTTAAATTATTAAAATATTCTTTCATATTTTGCTTTTCATGAAATTCTACTTCAATTTAGAAGAATTTTCTTAAAGGATTTTAAATTTTTATTAATTTCTCAACTTAAATTTTTGGAAGATTTTAGACGTTTTATAATTTCTTGGCATTTTTTGTTTCATGAATTCGAAATTTTCTAGTAATTTTTGCTTTAAATATTTGTACAATTTTTTCATGGATTCCAAAATTTCTCAGTATTTCCTTCCTTCACTTTTAATAACAGTGTTTTAATTCAATTTCGCACAACTAAAATAAAACTGTGAATATTCTAATAATTTCTAGTTTAGATTTCCTCGTTTTTGTGTTAGTTTTAGAATATGTCAGCATTTTCTCCTTCATGTTTCTATAATTGAAAATTTTCGACTATTTCTGCATTACCTTACAAAAATTTTTATTTCATTTCTTTCAATTTCAATTAACAATTTTCTTCTATTTTTAGAAAATTTGGTGTATTTTAAAATGCTTCTTCAAAATTTCTAAAATGTTTAAATTATATCTCTTCTAATTTCCAAATTTCTTACAATTATCCTTAAGATTTCTAGAATTTGTATTAATTTTTCAGATATTTTTTTAGATTTTTCAATATTTCATTGTGAAATTAAGATTTTTTTTTAACAATTTCTGTTTCAATCTTTTAGAATTTTTGCTCAATATTTCTAATTGACTTTTCTTACAATAGTCTAATATATTTCTTGAAATTTTCTAAATACTTTTACTCGAGATTTTCATTTTCATGCCTAATAACATAAAAAAAAATTGCTTGATTCCTAGAAATTTTCAAAACTTTCTTTAATTTCAATACCTGATTGTAAATTGTTCAAAACCATCTTCTCTTAGTTTAAATATTTGTTTAATAAACAGTATACGGTTTCAAAAATGTTTTTATTTCTACGAGAGTGTTTCAGCACACAGTGGTATTTATAATCCAGTATTTTTAAATATTTATGTTATCTCATGACAATTCACAAACTTCTCTTCAAATTTACGAGATTTCTAAATTAAGTTTTTTACTTTTTTCAATTATTAAAAAAAATAAAGAATTTTTTTAGCTTTTTGTCCTCCAAACTTTTTTACACATCGTTTTTCAAGAACTTTTGCTCAGAATTTCAAAATACCATTGTCTCACAATTGTCTAATAAATTTTCTGCTTAATTCTATTGAAATTTTCTAAACACTTTCATTAGAGATTATTAGAATTATCTTAGGGAACAGCAATTTCTTCTACAAGAAAAATTTAATAATTTTCCATGATTTTATTCTAAATCTTATCAAAAGTTAAAAGCATTGACTGTTTTAGAAATCATGGAGGTATAGATTCGATGAAGCATTGTTATTTCAATAATAAAGTCCTTTTTAGAAAACTGAACTTAATTTTTTTATTAAGCAAAAAATCTATTCAAGCAAAATGTTAATGTCCCTGAAGAGTCTGTTAGACCTATCTTTTTATGATTTATTCAAATATATCCCAAATACAAACCTTTTTGATCTTCACTAGGAAGACTTACTTCACGGTGTGCTGGAAATGGTTTAACTTTAAAATTGACAATATAAAAGCTTCCGGATGTATATAAGGGTTGCTGCCATCTCAACATTATGGTAAACGGAAGGGTTTGATTGGAAGAACATAATTTGTTATTGTGAACTTCGCGCGTGCTTCTTTTGTACAAATTTTTGTAATATGTTTTTAGATGTATTGTTTTAATAAAGAAGAGCTACGATTTAAATAAAGAAATGAAGAAATGATATTCTCAAATAAAAATGACTGTATATCAGATACTAACCACATCATTAAATTGATCAAAATTTATTAAAGCATTTTTCCTCGGATTCTAAAAATTATCAAAACTTATTTCCATTCTGTGAAACTTTTTCCAGTAATTTTTATTTCTTATGTGTGCATTTTCTCATTTATGTTTCTATAACTTTCCAATATTTATATCCATGAAATTCATTAAGATTCTATTGAGATATTGTAAAATGTCAATTGAATTTTTCATAAATTTCCCTTCCAATTTGTAATACATTTCTATCTATAAAAAATTTGATGCTCCACTTTATTGGAAACTAAATTTAAAACTTCTCTTAATTTCAGGATTATTTATTAATTTATCTTTAAAGAAGAATTTCCTTCAATAATTTGTATTATTTTGTCACCATATTCTTCAAATTTCCTAGAGGTTTTTAAATCATTTTTTTAACATTTCTTCTTTTGTCCTGTCAAAAATTTCTAGTAATTTTTCTAGAATTTTCTTCATAGGTTATAGATTTTTTCAGCAATTTTTGCTTTATACTTTTACTCCGATTTTCGTTTCTGTTAATAATTTTTCAAAGAATTTTCTATTTCAGGTCTCTTGAATTTTTTTTTTTTGTGGGTTTAAGAACAGCTTTTTCACCTTCAGATTTCTGTAAATTATCCAACATTTTTGACAATTTTCAACCATTTTTTACGTTACATTTCTAAAATGTTCAAAATTTTCAATCGTTACTTTGAATATTGACTTTTCTATTGAATTGTTTATTATTTTATCAAAATTATTTATGAAATTTACGAGAACTTTCTTCAAAGATTATACATTTTCAAGTTTTTTTTTTAATTTTCATAGAGAAAAGATTTAATTTATTTAAAATCTTTTCTTGCAATTTCCAAAATATTTCAATAATTTTCTCACGATTATTTAATATATTTTCTGCTTCATTCTCTTGAAAATTTCTAAACAGGTTTCCTCGAGTTTTCTAGAACTCTAGAACTTTCCAACAGTTGCCCGGAGAGTTAAATACTCCAAAGTAAAACTCGTTTTCCTGTCCCTAACTACGTTACGATATTAAGATATAAATTGATGAATTTTATCTCTTCTATTTTCCTAATTTCTTACAATTATTTTTAAGATTCCTAGAATTTGTATTAATTTTTCAGATTTTTTTAGATTTTTCAAAATTTCATTGTGAAATTAAGATTTTTTTTTGTTTTTGCTCAATATTTCAAAATGACTTTTCTTACAATAGTCTAATATATTTCTTGAAATTTTCTAAACACTTTTCCTCGAGATTTTCATTTCCTAACCACATGAGAAATTTTTATAAATTTTTTGTATTTCTATTGATTTATTTCTTGAGTTACTTGAAGAGATAGTTTGATTGTTTCATCTTATCGAAATTTCCAATAATTTTTGCTTAGAATTATCAACTACTTTTTTCGTTTTTTTACGCATGTTTTCTCGAAAAAAATCTAAAAATGTTTAAAACTCTCTTCCAATCCCTTGAATATTAACGAACTTTTCAAAAAATTAATAAATAATTAATAAATTTATCTTTTAATATGCGTGAATGTTCTTTAAGAATTTTAGAATTTATTGTTAATTTTTTAACAGGTTTCTTTACTTGATTTCTAAAATAAGTTTCTTCAAGGATGTTATCTATTGCCATTTTCTTAACTGTTGCAAATTTTTGAAGGATTTTAGATTTATATCAATTTCTTTACTTGATTTTTCTTGATTTTTTGATTCTTTTAACCATTTCTAATATTTTGTTTCATTTTATTATATTTTAATAATGTTTACTTTAAATTTCGAAAAATGTTCATTTCTCAACTTTTTTTGGCCACGATTTCTAAAGCTTTTCTCACAATAGTCTAATATATTTACTGCTTCATTCTCTTGAAAGTTTCTTAACACTTTTCCTCTAGATTTTTATTCTGTCGGAGTTTTTCAGAGGTTTCTGTTCAAAAAAATTTTTGCTGTAAAGATTTTCAGATTTCTAGAAGTTTCTTTAAAGGCTCTGAAGACCTAAATGTTTATAAATATTTCGGGTATATTATATTTTATATTTTCGAGAATTTTATATTAAATAAAATTTTTCTTGATTCACGAAATATGTTCGTATTTTTAAATTATTATTTTCTTGATTCCTAAAAATTTTCTATTTTTTGCTTTATATTATTAAACATTTTCATGATATTTTCCCTGAATTAAAGATAATTTTCTTCAATTATTCTACTGATACCATTGTATTATTAAACATTTTTTTCAAATTTTTTGAATATTTTTAAGCAATTATTCAACAATTTTTTTAGAATTTTACAGTACTTCGCCTTATTGAAATTTTTCAGTAGTTTTTGCTTCAAATTTCGAGAAGTTTCTTCAAGGACTTTGGAATATTTTCTTCTATTCTCTTAATGTTGTATCAAGTTTTTCAGAAGTTTTACTGATGAAGATTTAAATTAAATTACACTTCGTTTGTTTAGCCAGAATCTTCAGGAAAAGTTAGTTCTAAGGGAATAAAGTAGAAGATATATTGGCCCATTGCGATAATATTACAAAAAAAATTGAAACCCGTGAAGAAAATTTGAGCAAATATTTCTGAAAATTTTTGATAAACTGCTAGAAATGATAAAAAATTATAATTTTAATTTTAATTCCAACCATGATTATAATGTTTTAGAAACAAAGTTTAAAAAATCATTATAAGTTTTCTCTCTTTTAAGCAAAATTACTTACACATGGTTTGTTTCATAATTCTCTATTTTCTCGACTAGAGAAAAAATGTGCAATTTAATTTAAACCTTCATCAGTAATAGTTCAAAATGTTTCACCAATAGATAAATAAGAAAGTCATTCAAGTTTCTTTTAAAAACTTCGTTGAATTTTATCATTATTAGTTTTTTTCAAAATTTCTTGAAGGATTTATTTTTTTTTTAAATTAATAAATTAGCATCTTTTGTTTCTTACCGAAACTTTCTATTAATTTTTTCCTCCACAAAACAAAAATTTTCTTCATGGATTCTAGTTATTTCTCTTCCAATAATATTATATTATATTATGATTTATAACATTTTTTTCTTCTTGGTTTCCAACTATTTTAAAAACTTCTTTCATTTTATGCTTTATATTATCAAAACTTATAATGAGTAATAAATTTCTGTTAAATTTAATTCTCAATTAGCAAGATTCTTCTTCTTATAAAATTTCTAAAAATTTTAAATATAATAATGTTTTGTATTTTCTAATTACAATTATTTATGATTTTATCTTTAATTTTGCGAGAATTTTCTTCAAGAATTCTAGAATTGCTATAAATTTTTCATCTTTTGTTTCAAATTTCTTGGTGGATTTTACATTTATTTTTAAACAATTTTTCTACTAATATTATTTTAGAATTTTTCAGCATTCGTGTTCTGTGTCGAAATTTTTCAGTAATTTATTGCTTCAAATTTCGAGAATTTTGCAGCAATAAAAAAATTTCTCCCAAGTTTTTAAGAGAATGAAACAAGAAATATGTTTCATTCTCTTAAAAACTTGCCGATATTTTTCAGAAGTTACTGTTAAGAAATTTTTCAGTAATTTCTGTTTCAATTTTTCTAAATTTGTTTTCAAGTTGTCTAATATTGTAAATTAACAATGTAATAGATCAATAAATTTCAATTCAATTCAATTAAAATAAAAGAGTTTCAAGAAAGTTTTGTTCATTTGAAAATGCCCAGAAATTCTAGAACCCATGAAGAAAATTTTCAAAATTTGAAGCAAAAATTACTGAGAATGAAACAAAGAATGCTGGATCTTTCTCAGTAATTTTTCCTTCAATTTTGAAAATTTCTAGAATTTCTCAGTATTTTCAAATATACACAACTTTCTTCCATTCCTACTACTAGAACTATTTATGCATTTCTTTTTCAATTTGCGAAAGTTTTCTTCAAGGGTTTTAGATTTTTTAACTAAGGATTTTTCTTAGGAATATCTTCCGGACTATTAGAATTTTTTGGTCATTACTTGAACATCTTCTCTATGTTTCCAGGAATGTTTGCTTACAGTTTCTAAAAAAAATCAACAATTTTTGTTCTAATATATATTTTTCTTTATTTTCTCATCCCTAAAATGTCCATTCTGTTGAAGTTTTCCAAACGCTTCTGTTCAAAAATTTCAGTTTCCGATTAGTGGAATATTATTTGAATTTTACAGGGATAATTTTCGTTTTCAATATTTTATCTTCTAAGTTTTAAGAGTTTCCTACTGTTTCGTGCTTAAATTTGATTTCTAAGAATTTTCAATACTTTCTTTCATTTTTTACTTTACATTATCAAAAATGTTGTTGTTAAGTAATTGTTATTTCAATAGTTTCTCTTTTTAATTGTCTTAAATTCTTATGTGTTCTACAATTTTCAGCATTTTCTTCATTTTGTTTATGTAGTTTTACAATAATTTTGAAAATTTTTGACAATTTTTGCATCATCTTGACAAAATGTTTAATAAATTTCTCTCCCAGTTAGCTATTTAAAAAAATTATGCTTCACCTTATTGGATTGAAAATATTCAAAACATTTCTAAAATTTTTGAGAGCTTTTCCTTAATTTGTTTAAATATTAGTGATCTCTGTATTATCTTAACAAATATATTTACAATATTATCTCTTAATTTGCAAAAAAATTTTGAATTCCTATCAAATTATTAGCTTTTTTGCATTTTTTTTTAAATTCATGTTTTTTGGCAATTCTACCATTATTTTTCTTCTCTCAGTATTTCTTGTTTCATTTTATTGAAACTTTCCAACAATATTTTTATAATGGTTTCTAGAATTTCTTAGCAATTTTTGTCCTAATGATCTCATATATTTCTTGCTTTAATCTCTTTTTTTTTCGCTAAAGAGTTCTAAAGTTATTCAATAATAATAATAATAATAAATATTATTTTTTAGTTTATTCTAAAGTTTTTCGGCAATATTCTTGTAATGGGCTAATATATTGTCTGCTTTATTCCCTTAGAACTTTTCTTTAAGATTCTATCTGAGTTTCTCAGAAGGTTCTGAAAACAAATTCCAGCAATTTCTTTTATTTTTCCAATTTGGAAGAATTTTCTTCAGCGATTTTAAAATTATTAATCAACTCTTCAGGATATTTTTCAGATTTTCAGGTTTTTTAGATTGTTTGAGAAAGGTTTCCAAAGGTTTTTTTACATTATTTTCTTCATCTTATCGGAATTTTTAGAAATTTGTGCTACAAAGGTCTCTAAAATTTTTTAGCAATTTTTCTCCCAATGGACTCGTTATTCTATATTTCCTCGAGATTTTGATTTCGTCAATTTTTTTAGAAATGTGGAACATTCATTAAAATAAAATCCTAACCTGAACATAAACTGAAACCCACTGTACTGAAAAATCAAAAACCATTTCATAAGCCCGTAATAAAAGTACATGACATTTTTCTGTTCCCGTTGTTTATCAGCGCCTGTCGGCGCACGAAGAGGAAAAAGGTCAGATCAGCCCAACCCCTTTGAACGTTTCCAGGTCGGATATTAATTCCCCTTTAATTACGAACCGAATCACATGAATGAATTCAATTACTCGCGAAAATATTTAAGCGTATGTGTTTCTATTTATATCCACAATCAAGATATCGTTAGTTTGTATTAGATAAGACAACGAGGAATGCGATCGGGATTTATGCTCATTCACAAAATTTTCATGGCACCTCGATAAATATCAGCACTCGATGATATGTGTTTTTTTTTTATAGAGTTAATTGAGATTCAGTGACCTGAATTAGTGCTATAGAGCTTCGTGATGTAATTCATAGTCTTTAGTCTGGAATTTTCTTATAAAATTAGGAAAATATGTAAATATAAAGAAATAATTAAAGCTACTCCATTTAGATAACACAGTTGTTTAATTTAAAGTGTGAAGAAATGATACAACAGTGTTATTTATATTCATATAGTCTTCATGAAACTTAAAAGCAATTACTTACATCTATTATCTAAAGTTTCTCCTAATTAAGTGGATAACCAACCACAATTACAATAATAATTGTTGTGAGAGAAATAATAATTCAAAGTTTTCAAAAGATATAAGTTTTAATTAAAACATACAAATGATTTAGATTAGTTTTAAGTCAAAAATTATATAGGTATTCAAAGATTTCTTCTAGTATAGGAAGAATTATTATGTAACGATAGGATGGTTCTTCCAAAAAAGTTTTTAGTATCCCAAACCGAATATTTTGATTGAAAAAGTTTTCCAAAATATTTTAACTATCACAGAACTTCGTACAAAGTACATTTAGCAAACCTTCCCTTCGATTTATTTGAGGAGTTAATTTTTATCAAATTTCTTCTTAACTTTAGAAGTGTAAAGGATTTGTCGATCATATGTGTTGGTGATGGTTGTAATTTTAGATTTTTTGGATATAAAATAAGGAAGGATATTAGTGGACGTTATAAACATCTGTCGTTCTGTAATTTAGGAAAGGTAACGCAATGTTTTAGTCATGCGGTCGAAATGGTCTGTCTGTGTGCGCCACGGAGCGATTAAATTTAAATGAAGCAAGTTGAGCGTAGACTAAAAATGCTCAACGAAGCATTGAAGAGGCAAATCTATAGACGATAATGATGGCGTTTATGAATGTGCAGTAGGAATTACAATAAAATTACTACAATTACCACTCAGCCACGAGAGTTGTGTATTATTTACAATGCAGAGATCCTAATCGGTTTATCGATGAGATTAACAATATCGTCGTCTGTGGTTTAATTTACATCATTAAATAAATTGAAAAATAAACGATTCTGAAATAAAAAATTTAAATAGTGTTTTGGGATAGAAAATTTTTAAATAAACATCTGTTTAAAACTAAATGTGTACTCACTGTAAATTTAGGTTATGTTTATAGGCTACTAAGATAACCACCCATCCTATATACGCCCTTCAGCTGTTATTATTCTCACTATTTACTGAAAATTATCGCCATTTTCAAGTGTCTTTCAATTATTTTTTGCAAAAGAATGTGTTTATTACATAAATCAATACAAATTAACTGCACAAGTATCCCATCCAGGCACATTTATTCTAGGAAACATTCGAGATGCATTAATCTAATCTGCAACGAGTGCAAAAAGTTGTAAACTGATCGGCGTGGATATTTTCATAACGTGATATTATCGTTAGGGGAAATACTTTCATTGTTTATTGATGATAATCGCGGTTTTATTAATTTTTACGCTAACAATAAAGAAAACATTATTTTGCACAATCAAAGACGTAATTCCAAGATAATAAGCAAAAAGCTGTCGATTGTTGCTTTGAAAAATTTTACCTACAAAAAGAGTTATGAATTTTTAATAATTTAATTCGATACAACGTTAAAATCATGTTTGAAATAAGAAACATTAAAACAGCTGAAATCGTTAGGTTATTCTTTTGCAAATTCTAGCACTTATTTCTAAGATTATTATCTAAGAAAATTAGCTTACCGCGCTAGAAAATTTTATCTACAAAAAAAAAATATGACTTTTCAAACATTATTTCTAAAACAATGTTAAAATCATGGTTGGAATTAAAGAGGCAAAAACAGTTGAAATAGTTACGTTATTATTTTGGAAATTCTAGGACATATTTCTAAGATCTTTAGCTAAAAAAAGCAGCTTATTGTTCTGGAAAATTTTCTCTACAGAAAAAGTTATGAATTTTTAAAAATTTCTACTGAAACAACGTTAAAATCATGGTTGAAATTAAAAAACCTATGACAGTTGAAATCATTACGTTATTATTTTGCAAATTCTAGCACCTATTTCTAAGATTATTATCTAAGAAAATCAGCTCACTGCGCTAGAAAATTTCATCTAGAAAAAAAGTTATGAATTTTTAAAATTTATTTCTAAAATAACGTTAAAATCATGGTTGGAATTAAAAAGACGAAACCAGTTTAAATAATTATATCATTGTTTTGCAAATTCTAGCACTTGTTTCTGAGTTTATTAACTAAGAAAAGCAACTTTTTTCTCTCGAAAATTTTCTCTACAGAAAAAGTTATGAATTTTAAAAATTTCTACTGAAACAACGTTAAAATCATGGTTGAAATTCAAATATCCAATAACAGTTGAAATCGTTACGTTATTATCTTGCAAATTCTATAACCTATTTTTAAGATTAGTATCTAAGATAATCAGCTTACTGTGCTAGAAAATTTTATCTAGAAAAGAAGTTATAAATTTTTAAAATTTATTTCTAAAACAACTTTAAAATCATGGTTGGAATTAAAAAGTCGAAACCAGTTGAAATAGTTATGTCATTATTTTTCAAATTCCAGCACTTGTTTCTGAGTTTATTAGCTAAGAAAAGCAACTTATTTTTCTTGAAAATTTTCTCTACTGAACAAGATATGAATTTTTAAAAATTTCTTCTGAAACAACGTTAAAATCATGGTTGGAATTAAAATCAAAAAACATTTGAAATCGTTACGTTATTGTTTTGTAACTTCTAGGACTTATTTCTAAGATTATTATCTAAGAAAATTAGATAACTGCGCTAGAAAATTTTGCCCACAAAATAATTTATGACTTTTTAAACATTATTTCTAAAACCACGTTAAAATCATGCTTGGAATTAAAAAGACGAAACCACTTAAAATAGTTACGTCATTGTTTTGCAAATTTTAATACTCATTCCTGAGATTAATAGCCGAAAAAAAGAACTTACGGTTTTGCAAAATTTTCTCTGCAGAAAAAGTTATAAATTTTTAAAAATTTCTACTGAAACAACGTTAAAATCATGGTTGAAATTAAAAATACGATAACAGTTGAAATCGTTGCGTTATTATTTTACAAATTCTAGCACTTATTTCTAAGATTATTATCTAAGAAAATCAGCTTACTGCGCTAGAAAATTTTATCTAGAAAAAAAGTTATAAATTTTTAAAATTTATTTCTAAAACAACTTTAAAATCATGGTTGGAATTAAAAAGACGAAACCAGTTTAAATAATTATGTCATTGTTTTGCAAATTCTAGAACTTGTTTCTGAGTTTATTAGCTAAGAAAAGCAACTTATTTTTCTTGAAAATTTTCTTTACTGAACAAGATATGAATTTTTCAAAATTTCTTCTGCAACAACGTTAAAATCATGGTTGAAATTAAGATCAAAAAACATTTTAAATCGTTACGTTATTGTTTTGTAACTTCTAGGACTTATTTCTAAGATTATTATCTAAGAAAATCAGCTTACTGCGCTAGAAAATTTTATCTACAAAATAAGTTATGACTTTTCAAACATTATTTCTAAAACCTCGTTAAAATCATGATTCAAATTAAAAATCCGATTACGGCTGAAATCGTTACGTTATTGATTTGCAAACTCTAGCAATTATTTCTAAGATTATTCGCTAAGAAAAGGAGCTTATTGTTCTCAAAAATTTTCTTTATAGAAAGAGTTATGATTTTTTTTAAATTTCTTCTGAAACAACGTTAAAATCATTTTTGAAATTAAAAACCCTAAAACAGTTGAAATCGTTACGTTATTATTCTGAAAATTTTAACACTTATTTCTAAGATTATTATCTATGAAAATAAGCTTACCGCGTTGGAAAATTTTATATACAAAAATAGTTAGGATTTTTTAAACCTTATTTTTAAAACTACGTTAAAATCATGGTTGGAATTAAAAAGACGAAACCAGTTAAAATAGTTACGTCATTGTATTGCAAATTTTAGACCTTATTCCTGAGATTAATAGCTGAAAGAAAGATCTTACGGTTTTGCAAAATTTTCTCTGCAGAAAAAGTTATAAATTTTAAAAAATTTCTACTGAAACAACGTTAAAATCATGGTTGAAATTAAAAATCCTATAACAGTTGAAATCGTTACGTTATTATTTTGCAAATTCTAGCACTTATTTCTAAGATTATTATCTAAGAAAATCAGCTTACTGCGCTAGAAAATTTTATCTACAAAAAAAGTTATGAATTTTTAAAGTTTATTTCTAAAACAGTTTTAAAATTATGGTTGGGATTAAAAAGACAAAACTAGTTGAAATAGTTATGTCATTGTTTTGCAAATTTTAACACTTGTTTCAGAGCTTATTAGCTAACAAAATCAACTTATTTTTCTTGAAAATTTTATCTATTGAAAAAGTTGTGAATTTTTAAAAATTTATTCTGAATCAATGTTAAAATCATGGTTAGAATTAAAAAGACGAAACCAGTTCAAATAGTTACGTTATTATTTTGCAAATAGAAAGACTTACTTCTGAGATAAATAGCTAAGTAAACCAGCTTATTGTTCTTGAAAAAATTTTCTATAGGAAAAGTTATGAATTTTTAAAAATTTCTTCTGAAACAACATTAAAATCATGGTTGAAATGGAAAATTCGATAACAATTGAAATCGTTACGACATTGTTTTGCAAATTCTAGAACTTGATTTCAAGATTATTGTCTAACAAAAATCAGCTTGAAGCGCTGGAAAATTTTGTCTGTAAAAGAAGTTATGATTTTTTAAACTCAATTTTTAAAACAGCTCTAAAATCATTGTTAGAATTAAAGAGGCAAAAGCAGTTGAAATAGTTACGTTATTATTTTGAAAATTGTAGGACTTATTTCTAAGATTATTGGCTAAGAAAAACAGCTTATTGCTTTGGAAAAATTTCTCTACAGATAAAGTTATGAATTTTTAAAAATTTCTTCTCAAACAGCGTTAAAATCATGGTTGAAATTAAAAATCCAAAAACAGTTAAAATCGTTACGTTATTGTTTTGCAAAGTCTAGCACTTATTTCTAAGGTTATTATCTAAAAAAATCAGCTTACTGCGTTAGAAAATTTTGTCTACAAAAAAAGTTATGATTTTTTAAACTTTATTTCTAAATCAACGTTAAAATCATGGTTGGAATTAAAAAAACGAAACCAGTTAAAATATGTACGTCATTGCTTTGCACATTCTAGCACTTATTTCTCAGATTATTCGCTAAGAAAATTGGCTTGCTGTTTTGGAATATTTTCTCTACAGAAAAAGTTATGAATTTTTTTAAATTTCTTCTGAAACAGCGTTAAAATCATGGTTGATATTAAAAATCCGATAACAATTGAAATCGTTATGTTACACATATTTCTGAGATTAGTATCTAAGTTAATCAGCTTAGTGTGGTAGAAAATTTTTCCTACAAAAAAGTATGATTTTTTAAACTTGATTTTTAAAACAACTCAAAAATAATGGTTAGAATTAAAGATGCATAAACAGTTGAAATAGTTACGTAATTATTTTGAAAATTTTAGGACTTATTTCTAAGATTATTGGCGAAAAAACGCAGTTATTGCTTTGGAAAAATTTCTCAACAGAAAAAGTTATTAATTATTTTTTAAATTTGTGTAATTAAATGTAAAAGGTGTTAACCGTTAATAAATAAATGAATAAATAAATTCTTCTGAAGCAATGTTAAAAACATGGTTGAAACTAAAAAACCGATAACAGTTGACATCGTTACGTCATTGTTTTTTGAAAACTCTAGCACGTATTTCTCAAATTATAATCTATGAAAAGTTGTTTTCTGATTTGAAAAATTTTGTCTCCAAAAAAAGTTATGATTTTTTGAAAATTTATTCTGAAACAACTCTAAAATTAAGTTTGGAATTAAAAGCACAAAAAAAGTTGAAACAATTACGTCATCGTTTTGCAAATTCTAGGACGTATTTCTGAGATTATAAGCTAAGGAAAGCAGCTTGTTATTTTTTAATATTTTCTCAACAAAAGAAGTTATGAATTTTTTCATATTTCTTCTAAAATAACGTTAAAATCATGGTTTAAATTAAAAATTTGAAAATTCTAGCACGTACTTCTAAGATTATAATCTATGAAATGTTGTCTTTTGATTTAAAAAAATTTGCCTTCAAAAAAAGTTATGATTTTTTGAAAATTAATTCTGAAACAACTCTAAAATTAAGTTTGGAATTAAAAGCACAAAAACAGTTGAAAAAATTACGTCATCGTTTTGCAAATTCTAGGATGTATTTGTGAGATTATTAGCCAACAAGGGCAGCTTGTTATTTTGGAAAATTTTCTCTACAAAAGAAGTTATGAATTTTTTCATATTTCTTCTGAAATAACGTTAAAATCATGATTGAAATTAAAAATCCGATAACAGTTGAAATCGTTACGTTATTGTTTTGCAAATTCTAGCACCTATTTCTAAGATTATTATCTAAGATAATCAGCTTACTGAGCTAGAAAATTTTTTCTGTAAAAAAAGTTACGATTGTTTTAAAATAAATTCTGAAACAACGTTAAAATCATGATTGGAATTAAAAACACGAAAACATTTAAAAATAGTTTCGTTATTATTTTGCAAATTCTAACCCATATTTATATGATTATAATCTAGAAAAATCAGTTTATTGCTCTAGAAAATTTTGTCTATAAAAAAAAGTTATAACCATTTTAAAAATATTATCTGAAACAAAAGCTGAAAACGTTAAGTTATTAATTTGCGATATTTGATTTTGACTAAGAAAATTCGCTTACTTCTTTTGAAAACTTTGTGTGAAACGAAGTTTCTAAAAATTCTGAAACAACAGTAAAATTATGGTTGTATGTAAAAATTCGAAAACAGTTAAAATCTTTATTTCATCGCTTTGAAATTTCTAAGAATACAGTCTATGAAAAGTTGACGTCTGATTTTAATAATTTTGTCTTATAAAAAAGTTATGAATTTTTTGAAAATTGATTCTGAAACAACGTTAAAATCATGTTTGGAATTAAAAGCACAAAAACAGTTGAAATAGTTATATCATTGTTCTGAAAACTTCTAGTACATATTTCTAAGATCATAGTTTTGTAATTTTTGAAACTCATTTTTAAGATTATAAACTAAGAAAATTTGCTTGCTAATTTGAAAAATTTTGTCTACAAAAAAGTTATGATTTTTAAATTACTTTTTTTCTGTAACAACTTTAAAATCATAGTTGCAATTAAAAACATTAAAACCATTGAATCGTTGCGCTTTAGTTTTGCCAAGTTTAGCACTTCTCTTCTGATATTATGAGTTTTAAAAAGCAGCTGATTGTTAAAAAAAATGACTATAAAAAAGTATCATAACTTTTTTATTAAATTTATTCTCAAGCAACTTTAAAATCATGGTCGCGATTAAAAACACGAAAACAATTGAAACCGCTTCGTTATTGTTTTGCAATATCGGGAACTTATTTTTAAGATTAACAGCCAAGAAAAGTTTCTTGCTGCTTTTAAAAAATGTTGTCTACAAAAGAACATTAATACAATGTAAAACACTGTTTATATATTTTTATTAATCATAGTAGAGTCAGTGCTATGTGTTAGGCTACAACTTTAACGACTCTCTCTAGTTTAAATTTGTGTGTATATGTAGGGTGGGCGGGTGGCCACTACCCACCCTCCAATCAGTAATAAATACGAGAGGAGTTGTGAGGAAATGATTTTACATTCGAAAATAGCATGTCATGAATAATACATAATTATATTCTATAATAATATAGAAAACTTTCAGTAAAACTCTCGGGTATGTTATACAGGTTAGAGGGTAGGATAGTGGCCACCCACCCACCCTACATATACAATTTTAACATAAGATAAAATCGTGTTTATTTGTTTTATTAATCATAGTAGTCACTGATATGAATTGAGCTGCAACTTTAACGCCTCTCAGTAGTTTTGGTTTTGATATATATGTAGGGTGGGTGGGTGTCCACTATCCTACCCTCCAATCAATAATATATACGTTAGGGTTTGTGATGGAAAGATTTTACATTTGATAATATCATAGCATGAATAATGCATAATTATTCTAATAATTCAAAAGATTTTCAGTAAATTTTTGGGTATGTTATATGGGTTGGAGGGTGGGACAGTGGCCGCCCACCCACCCTACATATGCTTGAAATCCAAGTTAAAACACTGATTATATGTTTTTTTTTTTATTTACCAAAATAAGAGTTAACTTAGAAGTTAATCGGCGGTCAGTAGTTTCAGTTTAAACGTAAATGTAGGGATAATAGCCACCCACCCACGCTAAAACCTACATAACATAATTCATTTTCTTACATACAATTTTCTTTTGTAATAACCCTCGCTTATTTTTATTGATTAGAGGGTGGGATAGTGGCCGCCCACCCACCCTACATATATAATTTTAACATAAGATAAAACAGCTTATATTTTTCTATTAATCATAGTAGAATCAGTGATATGTATTTAGCTGCCACTTTAACGACTAAGTAGATTATGTTTTGATGTATATGTAGAGTGGGTGGGTGGCCACTCTCCCACTCTCTAACCTACACAACACACTTGAGGGTTTTGCTTAATGTTTACTGAGATATTATAAAATTTATGTTTTAATTATTAAGCAAATATTTTTTATATACAATTTTCTTCTTTAAAAACCCTCTCGTAGTTCTATTGGTTGGAGGATGGAATAGTTGCCACCCACCCACCATACATATACAATTTTGACATAAGGTAAAATCGTGTTTATATTTTTTATTAATCATAGAAGTCAGTGATATGAATTGAGCTGCAACTTTAACGACTCTCAGTAGTTTATGTTTTAATGTATATGTAGGGTGGGTGGGTGGCCACTATCCCACTCTCCAATCAATAATACATACGACAGGGTTTTTGATGAAAAGATTTCACATTTGATAATATATCATGAATAATACTTAATTATTCTAATAATTCGGAAGATCATCAGTAAAATTTTTGGGTATGTTATACAGATTGGAGGGTGGAATAGTTGCCACCCGCCCACCCTGCATATACTTGAAATCTAAGTTAAAACACTGATTATATGTTTTTTTAATTTACCAAAATCAGTGTAAAATCTTAACTTAGAAGTTAAACGGCGGTCAGTACCTTAAAATTGAATATATATGTAGGGTGGGTGGGTGGCTACTATCTCATTCTGTAACCTACATAACGCACTTGAGGGTTTTGCTAAATGTTTACTGAGTTATTATAAAATTTATGTTTTATTTATCACGCAAACATTTTCTTATAAACAATTTTGTTTTTTAAAAACCCTCTCGTTTTATTAATTGGAGGATAGGATAGTGGCAACCCACCCACCCTACATATATAATTTTAACACAAGATAAAACCTTGTTAATATATTTATATTAATCTTAGAAGTCAGTGATATGAATTAAGCTGCAACATTGTTAGACTCTCGGTAGTTTAGGTTTTGATATATATGTAGGGTGGGTGGGTGGCCTCTAACCCGCCCTCTAATTAGTAAAACATAAGCGAAGGTTTTAATTAAAGTTGTCGAACGTAAATAAACATAACATTACTGCAATTTTCAATAGATTTATTCAAACAAATTTTTCAAATAATTTTTGATGATGTTTTACTGATTGGGGGGTGGGATAGAGGCCGCCCACCCACCCTACATATACATATAAATTTTAATTCCTTATCGTCTCGTGGTTTCCAATTACATTAATTACAAAACTTTTTGAATAAAAAAGAAATTAAAATGGTAAAAATTTTGAGTGAGGAAATTAGTAAAAATTTGATGTATCGTGGGTGGGCAGACTTAAAATCTAAATTAGATAAGAGTAGCTATAGAAAGTCATTTATATTTAAACTTAATTTTGATTTTGTTTTATTTTTTATTACATCAAGGGTTTTATTGTTTTTAGCAGTAAAATCATCAACGATTAGCAATTATAGTTATGTATATGTAGGGTGGGTGGGTGGCCACTATCCCACTCTCCAATCAGTAAAACATACAAAAGGGTTTATGATGAAAAGATTTTACATTAGATAATATTGTTTCATAAATAATGCATAATTATTCTAATAATTCAGACAACTTCCAGTTAAACTCTTGGGTATGTAATACAGGTTGATTAATTAATTAGATAAAAGTTGAAATCGGTACGTTTTTGTTTTACAATTTTTAGGACATAGCTTACTATTGTTTTGGAAAATTATGGATTTTTTAAAATTTATTCTGAAAATATATTTAAAATCATGGTTGGAATTAAATACAGCAAAACGGTTGAAATCGTTACGATAATGTTCTGCAAATTATCGAACTTATTTCTAAGGGCCGTGTTAATTTTGCAATAATAATATGGGCGGTGCGTTGGGCCCGCGTAGAAAAATAAAATGGAAACTCGTCATCTCGAGAAAGATGATATTTAAAAAATCGGAATTCCAGTGTTGTGTCGAGTGCAAACTCGCTGTGTCCACTGAGTTACCCGGTTTTCCATTTACAGTGATTCTTTCCATATATGATATACTTGATCTTTATTCTTATATAGTATCAAAGCCAAATGCGAGCTGGAAGACAGTTTTGACTAAAGGGCCTTGTAAGGTCGTCACTATAATGCTTTCTTTTTTACACTAAAGCGACGAATGCGCACAACTACCAACACGAAGATTACGCACTATTTCAATTATTATTATTGAACATATAATTATCTTAAGATGAAGAAATTTTTGATAAAAAAATTTTACTAAACGAATGGAATGAAATTCCTAGAAATAACTGAATTTATTGATGATATCACAGCGTGAAAATACGACGTATAATTATGATTGGCCATTAATTAAGCGATAATTACAATTGCATAATGTCTCGACTGTACGTGTAAAAATCGAATTATTATTATAGTGCCATGTGCGTCCGCGCGAATAAAAGATGAGAAGAGTAGAGAAGAGGAAAAAAAAAAACGCGTACTTTAATATTACATAAACAATGAACCTTGAATGCATTCAGATGCGAAATATGCAAAGTGCATGAGTATATAGGCTGATAATGGGCACAACGAGACAAAGATGCCATTGAATTCCTTCCTAGTTGTTCCTAGTTTGAAGGCGCAATGGTGAGAAAGTTGTGAGCTTTTCGCCTTTTTCCTTTTACATACGCTGGCTAATGTATACAACGCGGAATTGTTCAAGTTATTTCGATTATTATTAAGCATACACATTTCGAATTAATTTTATATGTTTACGTTTGGATAATTACATACATGTGCATCTAAATTTTAGAAGATGATTATTTATGTATATCTGTAAAATAAGGAGTTTTTCGTGAAATAAATAAATAAAATAAATATCAATTTATTGCAAATTTGCAGACTGTATCATGGACACACACTTATAACAGAGGATGAAACAAGAGTATTACTTTTATCGAATCGAAAACGTCAGGGCAAGAGAGACGTGTTTGTGGGCCAGCAAATAACTGTCGTCTGCTACGGATTGCTGTTTGATCTAGAAGCAGAAAATGCACTGGAAGCTATTTTCATTAAAACTCCGTAATTTTCCATCGCGTACGGAATACCGTTGAAATTTTACTCATTCGCGTTTCGTCTATAATACAATGGCAAATAAATGTCTTCAATTAATTAAATCATAATAAAAGCTTTTTACTTAATTGTGTAGATGTTATTAGGTTTAAAAATATTTTAAATTTAGAAAAATAAAATGTTTTATTTTAATTTTTCATGCACAACTATTTTATGAAAGTTTTTTCCAAGTAATAGTTAATCGTATTTTAATAATTGGAGGGTGGGATAGTGGCCACCCACCCACCCTACATATAAATTGAAACTTAAACCCAAACAATGATTTAAATTCCTTAAATAAATTCAACACTAACATCGCTGTATCTTTTGGGAAAATAAATTAAATAGAGAAAATAACGAAAATTTGAACGTTCATGTAGGGTGGGTTGTGATACTATCCACCCTCCAATATATAAAACATACACAAAAGTTTTAATGTCTGAACATTTAATTTTATTCAATCATCAACTTTAAATATATAGAAATAGAATACTTGAATCTCTTTTTCAAGAAATGGTTGACTTTATTTTTAAAATTGTAGGGTGGGATAGTGGATACCCACCTACCCTACATATAAAATTTAACTCAACCTAAAATATCTTAAATATTGTTAAACTAGGTAAAGATTTTTTGCAATTCTTTAAAGTTCAATGCTATTTTAACCTCATAAAATCATATTTTAAATGCTCTAATTTTGTTTTTACCTGAAATATCTTAATTATTATGACTATTTCTTCAAACTATGTTAATTTTGTATACATTTGCGGATTTTGAGGTTAATTCTTTGTGTAGTTAATTTTTAACAATTCTTTAAACCTCCGAATGTAATTTTCACCTCAACAAGTCATATTTTAAGTGCCCTAATTTTGTTTCTAGCTGTAATATCTTAGTCATTCTGACTGTTTTTTTAATACATTAATATTGAGTGCATTTGAGGAATCTGAGGTTAGTTCTTTGAGTAGTTAATTTTTTACAATTCTTTAAACCTCCGAATGTATTTTTAACCTCAACAAGTCATATTTTAAGCGCTCTCATTTTGTTTCTAGCTGAAATATCCTAATTATTATGACTATATCTTCAAACTATGTTATTGTTTAATGTATTTGCGGATTTTGAGGTTATTTCTTTGAGTAGTTACTTTTCTACAATTGATTAAAACTCCGAATGCATTTTTCACCTCAACAAGTCATATTTTAAGCGCTCTCATTTTGTTTCTAGCAGAAATATCTTAATTATTATGACTATATTTCCAAACTATGTTATTGTTTAATGTATTTGCGGATTTTGAGGTTATTTCTTTGAGTAGTTAGTTTTTTACAATTGATTATACCTCCGAATGCATTTTTCACCTCAACAAGTCATATTTTAAGCGATTTAATTTTGTTTCTAGCTGGAATATCTTAAATATTATGACTACTTCTTCAAACTATGTTAATCTTGAGTGTGTTTGTGGATTTTGAAGTTAATTCTTTGAGTAGTTAATTTTTTACAATTCTTTAAACCTCCGAATGCATTTTTCACCTCAACAAGTCATATTTTAAGTGCTCTCATTTTGTTTATAGCTGAAATATCTTAATTATTATGACTATATCTTCAAACTATGTTATTTTTTAATGTATTTACGGATTTTGGGGTTATTTCTTTGAGTAGTTACTTTTTTACAATTGTTTAAACCTCCGAATGTATTTTTCTTCTCAACAAGTCATATTTTAAGTACCCTAATTTAGTTTCTAGCTGTAATATATTAAATATTATGACTATTTCTTTAAACTACATTAATACTGAGTGCATTTGAGGATTTTGAGGTTAATTGTTTGAGTAGTTATTTTTTTACAATTTTTTAAACCTCCGAATGAAATTTTTATCACAATAAGTCATATTTTAAGTGCTCTAATTTTGTTTCTAACTGTAATATCTTAATTATTATAACTATTTTTTTAAACTACATTAATATTGAGTGCATTTGCGGATTTTGAGGTTGATTCTTTGAGTAGTTATTTTTTTACAATTCTTTAAACCTCCGAATGCCTTTTTCATCTCAACTAGTCATATTTTAAGTGCTCTCATTTTGTTTCTAGCTGTAATATCACAATTATTATGACTATTTCTTCAAACCATGTAAGTATTAAGTGTATTTGCGAATTTTGAGGTTGATTCTTTGAGTAGTTAATTTTTTACAATTCTTTAAACCTCGGAATGCATTTTTCATCTCAACAAGTCATATTTTAGGTGCTCTCATATAGTTTCTAGCTGTAACATCATATTTATTATGACTATTTCTTCAAACTATGTTAATATTGAGTGCATCTGTGGATTTTGAGGTTGATTCTTTGACTAGTTATTTTTTTACAATTCTTTAAACCTCCGAATGTAATTTTCAACTCTAAAAGTCATATTTTAAGTGCTCTAATTTTATTTCTAGCTGTAATATCATAATTATTATGACTATTTCTTGAAACCATGTTAATATTGAGTGCATTTACGGTTTTTGAGGTTAATTCATTGAGTAGTTAATTATTTACAATTGTTTAAACCTCCGAATGCATTTTTCATCTCAACAAGTCATATTTTAAGTGCTCTCATTTTGTTTCTAGCTGTAATATCTTAATTATTATGACTATTTCTTCAAACTACACTAATATTGAGTGAATTTGAGGATTTTGAGGTTAATTCTTTGAGAAATTAAATTTTTACAATTCTTTAAACCTTCGAATGCAATTTTCACCTAAACGAGTTATATTTTAAGTGCTCTAATTTTGTTTCCAGCTGTAATATCTTAATTATTATGACTGTTTCTTTAAACTATGTTAATATTGAGTACACTTGCGGATTTTTAGGTTAATTCTTTGAGTCGTTGATTTTTTACAATTCTTTAAACCTCCGAATGCATTTTTCATCTCAACAAGTCATATTTTAAGTGCTCTAATTTTGTTACCAACTGTAATATCTTAATTATTATGACTGTTTCTTTAAACTATGTTAATATTGAATGTATTTGAGGATTTTTAAGTTAATTCTTTGAGTAGTTAATTTTTTACAACTCTTTAAACCTCCGACTACAATTTTCACACCAAAAAGGAATAAACAAATCAATTAAAACAATTGAAAATAGCAGAAAAATCATTGGTAACAGATGAGAAGTTATCAACTCGAATATTTAAAAACAAATGACAATCGATAGAAACAATTCAAAATCTGAAGAATATTATAGATGAAAGTTCAAAATGTTTAATTGATTAATAAGTACAAATAAACAACAACCAGGAATAGTTAGAAACAATAAAAGGCATTTAAAATATAAAGAAAATATATATATTTTTTTCAAAATGTCTAAACAATTAAAATATTCTCGCAATAAAAAGAGAAAATTTAAATTGAAGCCATTAGAAAAGATTCTTATGTATTACTTACAAAACAGTTAAAGTATTTTCAAAATTTACCAATGACTGTTGAAAATTCGTTCAAAAAAAATTTAATTACAAAAATATTTAAAAAAAATGTGTTTTCTGAAAATAATTGAAAATAAAAGATAAACCTTATCAGACCAAAAATATAAAGAAAAGAAATTAGGAAAACAAAGAAAAGATATTTTTAAGATATTCAAAATTTGATTATTTATTTATGTATTTACTAATTTATTTATTTATTAACTTATTTATTTATTTATTTATTTATCTATTTATTTATTATAAAACACTTGATTTTTGTAAAGCGGAATTTGGCAATTGACAAAACCAGCAAAAAAAAGAAATGTAATCAAAAATCAATTTTTCATTTGATAAAAACAAACAGAAAACAATAACACATTGCCAAAAAAATTTAAAAGTTTACAATTTATAAAAACAAAAATTACCTTTTTAACAATATAACGGATAATTTTCAAGATTCTACTAAAAAAAATAAAAAAATTTACACTAAAAATAAAAGTTAAATGACAGTTGAAAGAAACAAAAAAGAAAATGGTAAGATTTAAGAAAACCAGAAAGTAATTTTCAAAAAATATTCTTAAAACAGTTAAGAATTTTCAAAATTCTATTAAAATTTCAAAAAAAAGCTGTTTAAAAATGCCATGAAAACAATTAGAAATTGGTAAAATATAATTGTCAAAAAAATAGGTTAAAATTTACAAAACCAAAAAAAAAATCAGAAACCAATTATGGAATTGACAAAAAAAAATAAAACAAAATATAGTTTAAAATTTACAAAACCAAAAAATAATTTCACAAAAACTAACTTTACAATTAATAGAATTCATTGATTTATATATATCAAGAAAATTAATGAAAATAACTTTTTCCAGTTTTTCAAAATTGCCGAAATATCTAAAATAATTTTCAAAAAATTGTTGAGAAACAGTTCAAATATTATATATCAAAAACAATTAAAAAATTGGTTTCAAAATAAGCAGAAATATTGAAAATTAGTGTATTTTTGATTACTAAAAAAATAATAATTTTAACTTTGTTATGAAGAAAATGGCAACACTGCATATACAAAGTGAAGAAATTGAAATGCGCAAAAATTTGTAAAAAAATATATTGATTAAGGAATTTGTTCAAAATCACTAGTCTTACTTATTAATGTATTTTTGACACATCAAAAAATTATTGATATAACGTAGCTGCAAGTAAACATTGAAATCTGAAATTAGAGGAAATGAAATTCGCAGTTTGTAGTTTAAAAATTTTCTAAAAAACACATCAATCACGGAATTAGTTTCAAAATCACTAAGTATACTCAGAATTAACGTAGTTTTTACATATTAAAAAATAATTGATGCAACATAGTTGCAACTTATTTGGAAACACTGTAAACTCAAATTAGAAGATGTGAAACTTGCAAGTTGTAATTTGAATATTTCTTAAAAGTAAAATTAACGGAGGAATTAGTTTCAAAATCGCTAGATATACTCAAAATTTATGTATTTTTGATATACCAAGAAATAATTGTTGTAAATAATATGACAACACTGCAAACTCAAATTAAATGAAGTGAGATATGTAGGTCGTAATTTGAAGATTTATAAAGTGTATCAATCACGGAATTAGTTTCAAAATCTCTTAATATACTTAGAATTGATGTATTTTTGTGATCCCAAAAAATAATTGTTGTAACGTATCTGTAAATAAAACACTCTGAAGTCAAATTAAGTGAAATGAAATTCGCAAGTTTTTTTAATTTAATTTTATACATATACACATAAATATACATAAATATAACCTTTGTTTATTTTTATATAGTTATAGGTAATGTGGAAATTCACCCACCCACCTTACAATTTTTTTTCCACCTATCATAAAATCTCAACTATCTATTCATATTTTGTTCTTATTGTCTAAACTTATCATAAGAATCAAATTAACTCACTTCTGTAGTTTTAGCAATTAAGTACCCGCACGTAATAAATAGAAGGAGTCATTCAACGTAAATATTCGCTGAGAAAACAAATGCGCCCGTTTTGTGATAAGCGAAAAGTGTTCACGACAGACGCGTCCGTTACACGTTCGCACATGAGCGGCTTCGAACAAGTTAATAATAACGCGAATTAAGGGCGATATAAATATGCCGATATTTCAGTCCCTGAAAACGATCATCAAAAGCGAAACGCATATGGGTCATCGGTGTCCTCATCAGCCAAACACCTTCCTTCGATGTTTTTTCTTCAGCGTGTTTACTTATCAGGTGCTTTCAGCGGCGCGGACCGAAATAATCGCAAAATGTGAACGACACTATATTTCAGAAACAGCAAATTCAATTTCAGCGTGTGATATAATTTATCATCGCGTGGAAAAATTTGTATTTCAGGAATCGCACGCCTGCTGATGTAAAATCTTTCAATTTTATTTTGTGTGTTTTAAATTACACCGTTTAAAAATTAAATTTTGCGGGAATGATTACTTTTTAATTAATAATAATTTGCGTAATTAGGATCTTACAATTCGCGCGATGCATAATCGCTTCTAATAAAATTATATTAATTTACAAACGTGCGCATTCCTGCTGAAAATAGTCGCGCATCGAGGTTGAGACATTAAATGGGGAGGACGACAGCTACCTTAAAATTATCGGTTACAGTTCACTTCCTTGTTGGATTTTCTACTGAAATACACTGCTCGAAACAACTATAAAGTATAATTACAAACCAATACTTTATCTTTAGGCTTAGAAGAATATAAATGCTTCATTTATTGGATGCTTGAAACCCTAACTTATCATTTGATAAATGCTATAAATTTATAGATAAAATAATGTAGGTGTAGTAAAAAGAAATCCATTAATTTTGCATGAAATTGAAGGCTTTAATTACCATGGTTAGAATGATCTAATTTGGGTTAAATATGCGCCGTTTTGTTCGATAACTTTGCCATTTTTAAAGTAATTTCATTATGCCTCTCTCATAGAATCCAAACAAATTGAGAGAGTCGATTTTCACAAGCCTCTCTTGAAGCAAAATTGTTCGCCATGGACATGAACAGCTGGCAATCACTTGATGCCAGGTCCGGATTATAGGTTGGGTGCATAAGAACCTCCCAACCAAGCTCCCAGCTTCTGGCGATGTGCGTGGCCTAACGTTGTCCTGACGGAACACAATTCCTCTTCTATTGGCCAAAGCTGTCTGCTACTGGGTGATTACTTCCTTCAAACGGTCTAATTGTAGATAGTACATTTTCCAGTTAAGATTTTTGTCACAGGGGAGCAGCTCACGGTAGATAATTTCCTTAGCAAAAACTTCCTAACCATCAATCCTGACTTGGCCACCGTTTTCGCTGGCTCACTACGATTCGACCACGACCATTTTTGCTTGACGTTGTAACTGATCCACCACTTCATCACCAGACACCAACTGCTTCAGAAATGGATCGATTTTATTGAGATCTACCAGCGATTCGCAGATGGAAATTCCTTTCGTATCCAGCCTTATTCAAATGGTTTCAAAGGTTTTTTTTTTTTGTGCAATATTTAGCTCTTGGACAATCGAAACAACAGTGCTTACATGACGATCGGACTCGACAATATCCATGGTTTTATCGATATATATATACCGAAATGGAATCGACGAAATATTTCTCACGTCTACAATTCGTGTATTGTAGTGAAACAATTATAGCCAATGTTTATTTTTGTCTCTTATTTTATTATATATAAACATATATTGATAAATAGAAGAAATTGATTTTATCAAGTTTCAAGACGCTGGACACATACGATGTATAAATCATCGACGGCAGAGTCAAGCGCACTCACTAGCGTATATAAATCTCCAGGTTGCAATATAGAAGATTTATGTCTGGACATATCGAACACAGTGAATGATATAGGCGAATAATGACGGCTCTAATAAAGCCATCAATCAGAAATGGTCGTAAATATATTTGCACGGAGATTTTTTTCTATTGGAAAATATACATTCACTCTTCATATATCAGAGGGTGACGACACTCCTCTAAAGAAAAAAAAAATTATTTACACGACCAGATGAAACGATTAGGACTTTAATATTTTAAAATTTTGATACTAATTATTTTTGCATTACTAAAAATGGTGATGTGGCCACCATAGTACTTTCCCTAGATTTTTCTCGAAAACTATGAGGTTTAGGTAATAATTTACTCGATTTTGGATTCTTTACAGTTACTTCTTATATAAATTTCATATGCTATAGAGGTGGCCTTTATCCCACCCTCCACTCAGTAAAACCTAATCAAAAATTATATGAAATATTTGTATGAATACATCAATTAAAAAATTCCAATTATTTTGTGTTTGTTTACATTTTACGACTTTCAACTAAAACCCTCGCTTATGTTTTACTGATTGGAGGGTGGATAGAGGCCACCCACCCACCCTACATATACATGATAACTTCAATTGATAATCGTTGATGATTTTGCTGCTAAAAACCATAAAACTCTTTATGTAATAAAAAATAAAACCAAATCAAAATTTAAGTTTAAATAGATATAACATTCTATAGCTAATATTATCTAATTTTGATTTAAAGTATGCGCACCCATCATTGATCTAATTTTTACTAATTTACTCACTCAAAAATTTTACTTTTTTATTTCCTTTTTATTCAAAAACTTTTGTAATTAATTTTATTGAAAACCGTGAGACGATAAGGAATTAAAGTTTATATGTATATGTAGGATGGGTGGGTGGCCTCTATCACACCCACCAATCAGTAAAACTACATCAAAAATTATTTGAAAAACTTGTTTGAATGAATCTATTAAAATTTGCAGTAATGTTATGTTTATTCACGTTTTACAACTTTTAATTAAAACCCTCGCTTATGTTTTACTGATTGGAGGGTGGATAGAGGCCACCCACCCACCCTACATATACATGACAACTTTAATTGCTAATAGTTGATGATTTCGCTGGTAAAAACCATAAAACTCTTTATGTAATAAAAAATAAAACCAAATCAAACTTTAAGTTTAAATATATATATATAACATTCTATAGCTAATATTTTCTAATTTTGATTTAAAGTCTGCCCACCCATAATTCATCAAATTTTTACTAATTTACTCACTCAAAAATTTTACTTTTTTATTTCCTTTTTATTCAAAAACTTTTGTAATTAATTTTATTGGAAACCTTGAGACGATAAGGAATTAAAGTTTATAGGTATATGTAGGGTGGGTGGGTGGTCTCTATCACACCCACCAATCAGTAAAACACCATCATAAATTATTTAAAAAAATTGTTTGAATAAATCTCTTAAAATTTACAGTAATAACTGTTTGTAACTGAAATTCTTTTCTCGAAACTATAGTTACATTAACAGTAAACAAGAGTTATGCTTATATAAACTCTATAAAATAAAGAAAAGGTTTGATATCGGTCACCCACCCACCCTACATATTTATTTATTATTATTTCAACTCAAACTCTTTATTTCGTTTGTTTGAAAAATCACTTCACCGTTTCTTCAGCATTCTTCAAATTTATAATCCTAAAAGACTATTGATAACTTAAATTCTCTTAAATGTGTAAGGTGGGTGGGTGGCCTCTACCCTACTTTACAACCAGATAAAAAATAAATAGAAACTATAGGAAATTCAAAAAAACACAAATGAAAACAATTCTTGCATAAATTCGATTTGATTGTATACATGTCTGCCCTATAATTTATTAATTAATGGTTGGATAGAGGACACCCACCCACCCTACATATTTTTCTCCTTTTAAATACAACTCAGTCTTTAAATTATTTTTTTAGAAAATCAACCTATTTCGTATTTTTTATTTACTAAGCTTAAAACACTGTTTGTAACTGAAATTTTCTTACATATGTAGGGTGGGTGGGTGGCCACTATCCTACTATTCAATCAGGTACAAAAGAAACAAGAGTTTTGTATATATAAAGTATAGAAATTAAAAAAAAAACTCAAATGAAAATAATTCTTGCATAAATTCGATTGCATTGTAAATATCTCTGCCCTATATTTTATTAATTAAAGGGTGGATAGAGAACACCCGCCCACCCTACATATTTTTCTCCTTTTAAATACAACTCAGTCTTTAAATTATTTTTTTAGAAAATCAACCTATTTCGTATATTTCATTTACTAAGCTTAAAACACTGTTTGTAACTGAAATTTTCATAAATATGTAGGGTGGGTGGGTGGCCACTATCCTACCCTATAACTACATGAATAATAAACAAGGGTTATATTTATAGAAACTGTATAAAATAAATTTTTTAAAAACTCAAATAAAAATTTTTGCATATTTTTATTTCACGTACAGAAATTTCTTATTTATATTCCACTAACAAAAGGATACGATTTTGGTCACCCACCCACCTTAAATATTTATTCTAATTGCAACATAAACTCTGCATTTCAATTGTTAGAAAAATCACTCCACCCTTTCTAATCTTCAAAATTGAAAACCTAAAACACTTTTTATAAGTTTTCTAGAACATGTAGGGTGGTTGGGTTGCTCTCTAACCTACTCTTCAATCAGGTACAAAAGGAACAAGAGTTTTGTTTATATAAAGTATAGAAATTAAAAAAAAAACTCAAATGAAAATAATTCTTGCATTGTAAAAATGTCTGAATTATATTTCTTTAATTAATGGGTGAATATTGGACACCCACCCACCTTACATATTTATTAATATTTCAAATACAACTCCATCTTTAAATTATTATTTTTTTTAATTCAATCCATTTTGTAAACTTAAAACACTGTTTGTAACTCAAATTTTCTTAAATTTGTAGGGTGGGTGGGTGGCCTCTATTCCACCCTATAATTACATATACAATAAATAAGGGGCATGCTAATAGAAATTACAAAAAATAAAATAAAAAACTCAAATGAAAATTCTTGCATATTTTAATTTCCCATGCAGAAATCTCTCACTTATATACGACTAATTAAAGGGTGTGATGTTGCTCACCCACCCACCGTAGATATTTATTTTTATTTCAACTAAAACTCTGTATTTCTATTGTTAAGAAAATCACTCCACATTTTTTTTCTTAAAATTTGTAAACCTAAAAGACTATTAATAACCGACATTCTCTAAAATATGTAGGTTGGGTGGGTGGCCTCTGTCATGCCCTTCAATCACATACAAAATAAATGAGTTTTGTTTGTAGAAATTATAGGAAATTAAAAATAAACTCGAATGAAAATAATTCTTGCATAAATTCGATTGCATTGTAATCATCTATGATTTATATTTCACTAATTATTGGGGTGTATTCACGACACCCACCCACCCTATATATTTTTTCTCCTTTTAAATACAACTCTGTTTTCAATTTTTTTTTAATTCAACCCATTTTGTATATGGAATTTAATAGTGTGGGTGTGTGGCATCTATTCCACCCTATAATTACACAATTAACAAGGGTTATATGTATAGGAAATGTATAAAATAAAATAGCGAGACATCTGAAGTACAACTAAACAAGTTTGGCTGCTACTCCATTCGTCAGCGCTCCGCACTGTGCAAACAAGCACTACTTTCCGGATATTCCTCGTACAATTCGGTGCTATTTTTTTGATATAACAGATAGAAAAAAAAATCAGAGGTATAAAGGTTATTTTTCGAAGAGTAAAAACATTTATAAAATTCTAGTCGTCATAGACAAAATATTGATTCAACGGATTAAACAGTGTGACGAACGAGTGGCGAAATATCGAGAGTGGAACAGATGGAACTCGTGGCCGGTCCCTTAAATATGATTGGTTTTAAAATATTTACATCTGCATACTCACGACCGGCATAGTAATAATAAACTGATGAAGTACTGACTTCATTAACGGAGAGGCGTGTTTGTTGAACCACAATATTTCCCAGAAGTCGCCTTTTAGTTATCACTGAGTCCAATAATAAATTTTGTTATTTCAAATAATAATCAAACTCGCCGGCCATATTATCCAGATAGTGGCAATTAATCAAAGATTCTATTGAAGAGTTTAATGCGCTCGTTCGTGTGATTTTGAATATAAAATTTGCGTTGAAAAGAATGTTTAACGTCTATCAAAACAGATTTTAGACAATATTGGACATCTAGTGTCTTCTTGATATTCTTCATATATTTACACCTGATATTACGGAAAACTATTTGGACAGGCTTCTTCTTGCTGAAGATAACAAATCGCATAGTTTTATCTAAAGCGTGATCGTAAAAGACACAGATTGATTGAAGCTGTTTTTCAAAAACTTGTTTTATTTGATGTTTGATTAATAATAGAAATAATCTGATTATTTACATTCATATTTAATTTTGTTGTAATCTCTATTGGGGAAAAGAGGCATAAATTAGCCGTCGACAATACTGAGGCGCGGTAATTATAGACACGGCCGAAATTGTCCAAAAAAAAGGTACTACACAAATAGACTTCACTAATGGGGAACTGCAGACGTGTTTGGAGTTATCTCGGGGAAAACGTACACCTTTCGCATTATTTATAAATTCGAGTCGAGAGAAGGAGGAGGTACGAAAAAAAAAATGAACCTAAATAATCCACAAGGTGTGTGACTCAATCCGAAAAATTTTCGGCGTGTGAAAAAAAAAATTCGCGATGTGTCACCGCGAAATAATGGGACACGTAAGAAAACGAAAAATAATACACTGACCGTTGATTGAATAATTGGTTCTAATTTTGGAAATCGTTATCTTTTTGATGATGTTGATGATGATGTATGCGTGGCGGGTGTGCCTTATGACGGTTTATTTATTCCTGCCGGTTGGCACGAAGAAGAGTCGGTTGGTTGTATCGGTGGAGGATAATCGGTACGGGTTTATAAGAGCGTGTTAAGTGGGTAAGAGAGGGTGGCGCAGTGGTGTAGAGAGTGGTATAATGATGTGTGTCAGGGCAGCATTTGGCACCAGAACCAGACACCCCGAAATAGCATCACATTATAGTCGCAATACCAAACTGTCTGCGCACGCCCGCTTTATTTACGGCACTCACTATCTGAATCACTCACTTATACTCTACACAGGGTGCTACGAATTTTATATAATTATTCAAATTATCTAATTACCTACAAAGTGAAGAAATAAATTAGAAGAAGGAATCAATAAGACAAAAATTAAACTTGAGAGGAAAATAGTGAAAGAGAAAGTATCAATTAGATTAAGAAGGTGTGGGTTTTTTAAGGAATTATATTAAAAATGTAAACCTCAATATTTAAGCAAACTATGGCTGATTTTCGAGGTGCAATGTAAGGATTGATAAAAGAAAGGAAGTGGAACGGTGATCTAGGATACCAAATTACTATAAAGGGATGTGTTAAGAGATGTGGAGCATATAAGTTTAATTTTTAAGATGGTTTCGAATGACTTACCTAGGACTGAAAGCAGGGTAACAGGGTAATCTTGATATGTCTAGAGCATCTTGATATACATGTGATGATACCCTGCTTCCATTCCTGTGTTATAATTTGGGATTAATAATTGTGGTACAATATTTGGGTAATACATTGGTGAAGGGATTTTAGAATACTTCTAGTGATATTGCCAAAAACTTTAAGCTTGATTCGTTCCAAAGTTTTTATATTAGTCACCAATTATTTTTTACGAGCTACATATTTTAGATAATGTGACTTTTTACATTTTACACTCGTAAGGAATCAACAATACAAAGTTATAAATTTATTTATTTAGCTAAGAAATTTTTGAAAATTTACAATTCTCACATTTCAATATCATTACAGTTTTTGTAAATCCATCGTTTAGTTTCTTATATAATTCATAAAGCGTTTTTGATGAGATAGTAATTTAAATCAAAATTTAATTTTTCCATAATTTTTTTTTAAATCAAATCATTTTAAGATTCCTTTTATTCAGTACGTAAGTATATTTAACGAATTGCTTTATATATATTTCTAAAGTTTCTCAACGCAGGCGCGTTTCGCCAATGCCGCATGTATACGTCTATTTTAAGCTTAGTAAATAGAAAAAATCTGGGGTAACATAGGTCGTAGATATTTACTGAATCCGTGGAACATGTGGTGGCTGTTTAATCACCAGCTTTAGCAATTATAAACAAATTAAACGTAATTGTTTACAATGGGAAACAATCTCAAGAAAATGATTTATTTTCGGAAGTTTTTTTTTTTCCCTTCGATTAAAAAGTTGTACGCTTGTTTAGTGTAAATATGATTTAATGAGTTTACGTCACAAGATGTGTACAAAAGAATTCATAGATAAATCATGAAAAACTCCAAAATTGTTTACATTATCTAATAAGTTTTTAACTTTAATTTTTGTTATTAGATTACATGAAAGAACTAAACACAAATTCTTGTTAGAAATTAAGTGTATTTGTAAGTTGTTGGGTGAATTTAAGTAAGTAAATAATTAAGCTTATTTTACCTTTTGAAATAAATAATAGACTGAAGTGAGAAATATATCTGTGCTTAATTATTTAGCAATTTGAAAGCTGTATTTTCTGAATGATTTACTATCGGATACGATATAAATCTACCGAAACATGTTGTTCGATGCGTATAAATGGTTCCTAAATTGTTTGATGATGTGCAAGGATGGATAGATGCAATTCATTTAGGTTTCAGTTTCAAGCCTCTTGACAATATCTCACCGAAATAACATATTGCCTCGTATAACAGTTTTCGGTAATTTCAATGTTTTCGTAACGTCCACATTTATCACATAAAATTGAATGCTAATATTATGTTTAAATAACAAATACAAGATTTAAATTTTTCGCCATTTATGAAATAAATGTTTAGGGTTGGTAAGAATGGAGCGTTACATGATATAATCACGTGTTTTCATTATATATCTCAAAAAATAATTAAAGTTCAGCGGACACAGTGCGAAAATTTCGTACAAAATATGGTCGGAATAGTGTTTTAACTTCGTCAACTTTGTAGAGATTAATTGAAAAATTTAGGCTGAATCAGTTGGAGATGTTAAACACACTGGTCGTCAAAAAACAAGCCGTTCTAACGTCAATATCGAAGCAGTGAGTTAGTGTGAAAATCACAGAACATCAACTCGTCGATTAAGAACAAGAATTGCAAATTTCAAGGTCAACCGTCAAAAATATCTAATATCAATTATAAAAATTTCATGTGTCGAAAACTTCAAATAATAACTGTCTTTTTTTGAAAACGTGTTGTTAAATAAAAAATGCTAAAAAACAAAAATCTCAACTGCCAAAAATATCATTCAGAAGCCTAAAATAAAACCTGTCAGAATTATAAATTTTGATTACTGTTAAAATTATATTTTTGAAAAAAGAAAATTACTAGAAATAAACAAAAAAGTCAACTGTCAAAAATACCTAGTGACAATAATAAAAATATCAGCTGTCAAAAACCAGAAATAACAACTATCAAAATAACAAATACTAAAAGTTGTCAACTGTCAAAAATATCATTTATGGAAATTTCATATACCAAAAAATGAAATAACCACTGTTAAAATTCTATATTTTCATTACTGTTAAAAATTGTATATTTGTCATCTTTCAAAAATATCAAAAAAATTACTAAAAATAAACAAAAATATCAACTTTTGATAATATGTTATGATAATTATAAAAATATCAGCTGTCAAAAACCTGAAATAAAAACTGTCAAAATTACAGATAGAAGAAAAAGGCCAACTGTCAAAAATATTTATCATTTATAGAAATGTCATCTGTCAAAAAATGAAATAACGAGTGTCGAAACTATAGATTTTGATTAGTGTTAAAAATTTCATGTTTAAAAAATGTTGTCGAACAAAACGAACTATACTGAAACAAACAAAATGTCAACTGTCAAAATTGTCAACAGCTGTCAAAATTATATATTTTGATTACTATAAAAAATGTTGAATAAACAAAAAATTACTAAAAATAAACAAAAATGTAAACTGTCAAAAAAATACCCAATGACAATTATAAAAGCAACCGCTGTAGAAAACTTAAAATAACAACTGTTAAAATTACAGATACTAAAAAAACAAACAGTCAAAAATACCTGTCATTTATGGAAATGTCGTGTGTGAAAAATTGAAAAATCCAGTGTTAAAATTCTCTATTTTAATTTATGTTGAAAATTGTATGTTTAAAAATTATTGTTCAATGAAAGGAGTTTAGTTGACAAAATGTCAACTGTCAAAAATATTAATAGCTGTCAAAATTACAAATTTTTATTACTGTTAAAAATATTACGTTAAAAAATGCTGTTGAATAAAAATGAAAATATAAAAAAAAAAAAAATGTCAACCGTCAAAAATATCTAACACCAATTGTACGTAAAAACATTATCTGTCAAAAACAAGAAATAACAACTGTCAAAATTATAGATTTTTATTACTGTTAAAAGTTTTAACTTTAAAAAATGGTTTTATCAAGGTTTATTTTATTAAGTTATCTAATGTCAATTATGAAAATGTCATTTGTCAAAAGCCTGAGAAAACAACGAGGCAAAATTATTCATTTTGATTACTGTTGTAAATATTGTTAAAAAATACTTTAAAAAAAATCAAAAATGTCAACTGTCAAATATTTCTTATGTCAAAACAAAAATCTCTCAACTGTCAAATATTTCTTAAGTCAAAACAAAAATCTCTCAACAGTCAAATATATATTTTGCTAAATAAAAAAAATACTTTAGAAAAACACAAAAACGTCAACTATCAAATATATCCAATGTCAATTATGAAAATGTCATATGCCAAAAACCTGAAATAACAACTGTCAAAATTATAGAATTGGATTACTGTTGTAAATATTGTTGAATAAAAAAAATACTTAAAACGTTAAAAATTAACAATCTCGACATTAAAAAATATCGAAAGTCATCTATGAAAATGTCATATGTCAAAAATCTGAAATGTCAACTGTCAAAATAAGAAGAAAAATACTTTAGAATAACTAAAATATCAAGTGTCAAATATGTCTAATTATGAAAATGTCATTTGCCAATGCATGAAATAATAATTGTGAAAATTATAAATTTTGATTACTGTTGTAAATGTTATTAAATAAAAAGAAAAATACTTTAGAAAAACAAAACATTTAACATCTAATGACAATTGTGAAAATGTTTTTTTGTCAAAAACCTGAAATGACAACTATCAAAAATATAGATTTTGATTACTTTGGTAAATGAAAAATCCATGAAAAAATAAAAAATCTCAACTGTCAAAAATATCTAATGTATCTAAATTATGAATACTTTAGAAAAACAAAGCATTTAACTGCAAAATACATCTAATGTATAACAACTGTCAAAATTATAGAATTTGATGATTGTTGTAAATGTAGTCAAATAAAAAGAAAAATAACGTCAAAAAATATCTAATGTCCATTTTAAAAATGCCATACGTCAAAAATCTAAAATGTCAACTGTCAAATATATCTAATGCCAATCATGAAAATGTCATATGTTAAAAACTTGAAATACCAACTATCAAAAATATAGATTTCGATTACTATTCTAAATGTTGTTGAATAAAAATCAAAATACTTTAAAAAATAAGAATCTCAACTGTCAAAAATGTCTAATATCAATTATGAAAATGTCATTTGTCAAAAACATGAAATAACAACTGTCAAAATTATAGATTTTAATTACTTTTGTAAATGTAGTTGAATAGTAGAAAAAATACTTTAAAAATACAAAAATGTCAACCGTCAGATATATCTAATGTCATATGTCAAAAACCTGAAATGACAACTGTCAAAATTGATGATTTTGATAACGGTTGTAAATATTATTGAATAAAACGAAAGTTACTGTTATAAAAATAAGAATCTCAACTGTCAAAAATATCTAATGTCAATTGTATATGTCATATGTCAAAAATCTGAAATAACAAACGTCAAAAATATAGATTTTAATTGCGGTAATAAATTTTGTTGATTAAAAAGGAAAAAACAAAAATTTCAACTGTTGACAATACCTAATGTCATGTTTGAAGATGTCACGTGTCAAAAACTTGCAATAACAAGTGTCAAAAATGTATATTTTGATTACTGTAAGAAATGTTAAATAAAAAGTCACATCTTAAAAAAAAAATTATCACCTGTTGAAAATATCTAAAGTCAGTTATGAAAATGTCACGTGTCAAAAACTTTTAACATTCTATATTTTGATTACTGTTACAAATTATAAAAAATGTTGTTGGATAAAAATATATATGATGTCAACTGTCAAAAATATCTAATGTCAATTATGAATATGTCATATGTCAAAAACTAAAACTAAACTAATAACAAATGTCCTAAATATAGATTTTAATGGATGTTAAAACTTGTGTCAAATAAAAAGAGAAAACAAAAATGGCAACTGTCAAAAGTATTTAATGTTATCTGTCAAAATCCTGAAAAATAACTGTAAAAATTATAGATTTTGGTTACTGTTAAAAATTGTACGTTTAAAAGGAACATTGTTGAATAAAAAGGAACATACTAATAAAAAGACACAAATAAGATATCTAATATCATTTACGACAATGTCATTAACTATCACAAATATAAATTTAGATTACTGTTTAAATATGTATATTTTAAAAAGTGTAGAAATGAAAATATTAAAAAGAAAGCAAAACTGGCAACTGTCAAAAATATCTTATGATTGATTATTGATTATTATTTCTTAAACCTATTTCGTAAAAATATCTTATGTCAATTATGAAAATCTGACTTGTTAAAAATCTGTAATAAGAAAATTATAGATAATTTTATATTTAAGAAATTGTTTTTGAGTAAAGAAAAGCAAAAATGTCAACTGTCAAAAATTTCTAATGTCAATTATGAAAGTGTCACCTGCCAAAAACCTTAAATAACATTCGTCAATGTTAAAGACTTTGGTTAATAATGAAAAGTTCATCTCTCAAAAACGTGCAATAACATCTGGTCAATTATGAAAATATGATCTGTCAGAAACGGGAAATAGCATTTGTTAAAAATTATGCGTTTAAATAACCTTTGCTGATTAGCAAAAGGAATACTGAGAAAAACACAAAAATGTTAACTGTCAAAAATATCTATGTCAATTATAAAAATGTCATCTTTCAAAAACATTCAATAACTACTGTATAAACTAGAAACTTTTCGTCAAAAACTTAAAACAACGACTGTCAAAATTATAGATAATAAACAAATGTCAAAATATCTTGTCCTGTTCTGCGTTACCTATCAAAAACTGTCAACTGTCAAAAATATCTAATGTTAATTAAGAAAATGTCTTCTCTCAAAATTGTGCAATAAAAATCTAGAAGAAAAATTGCTATACAATTTTAAATCCTTCGAAGAGAAAATCCATTAAAAAATTTTAGAAAATTCCTAATGACCTTTAAAATTTTTACAACTTTTGAAGAGAAATTATTTGAATAAATATAAAGGAAATTTTCTACTAATAATTTTGAAATTTTGAAGAAAAGTTTCTTAATTCTGAAAAAAAAAATATTGAAATGTTATAGAAATCTAGAAGAAAATTGCTAAAAATTCTCAAACATTTAGAGAAACATTGCTAACAAATTAAAAAAACTTCAGTGAATAGTTTCTCAATTTTAAAGAGAATTTATTGAAATATTGAGAATTTCAAAATCATGAAAGAAAACACTTAGGATTTTAAAGGGAAAGTATTGTAGTAAGAGGGAAATCTAGAAGAATATTTAAATAAAGTAAAATTCACTTTGTTAATATCACACTATTTATTTTAAAAGTGACTCGAGTTTCGATCAACAGCTGATCATTTTCAAACTTATCAAACTTATCAAACTGATCATTTTCAAACTTTAAGTTTGAAAATGATCAGCTGTTGATCGAAACTCGAGTCACTTTTAAAATAAATAGTGTGATATTAACAAAGTGAGTTTTACTTTATTTAAATATTCAAGATGTATCACGAAGTGAACGCCTCAACCATTAATCAATTAATCTAGAAGAAAATTTTAGAGACCTTGACCCTTGAACTTTGTCTATTTTTCATTTTAAAAATCTAAAAGAAAGTTGCTAAAGAAATCTAAAATCTTGATGACAGATGACAATGTTAATGATTAAATTATAATAAATGTCAGATGGTAAACGGTAGATCGGAATTAATCATGAGAAGATAAATACAATTAAAATATATTAAGAAAGTCCAAACAATTGAAACAGTTGAAATTGCTAGACAATTCTAAAGAGAAGAAAAATAATTAAAAAGACAGTTTATAATTTGAAACAGTTGAAATTTATTAACAAAAATACAATTGAGTTTTCATAAGAAAAAGAGAAAGAAAAATGCCGTTGATTTTTTTTCTGAAATCGTTTTATTTCTAAATATGAGTTTTCAATTTGTTTGAAAACTTATGAAAAAAAGAAAACCTAATGAAAGTCGACAAGATAAAACAATTGAAGTAAAAAATTCAGTTCATTTGAAAGAATACAGCTCAATTATGACAGATAACCAATGACAGTTGACAGGTGGCAGATAAGAGATGATAGATGGCAGTTGACAGATGATAGATAATAAATGATAGATGGCCGATAACAGATGACAGTTACCAGATGCCAGATGACAGTTGACAGTTGACAGATGATAAGATCAAACAAATGATAAATGACAATGAACATATGATAGATTTAGGATAACAGAAGATGTACGATAAATGAGTTGTTTAAAAAGTGTAAAGGCTAAAGATACGAAAGGAGAATGAACAAAAATGACAGAAGATAAGAGACAAAAAGATAGAAGATATCACGGATGACAGATAAATTAGATTGCAGATAAAAAATAGTGTGCAATATATTAAAGGTTAATAGATGATAGATGATATTTGATTAAGGGAATTTATTGCAGAATAAACTAAAGAAACTCTGACGCATTTGCTCTGAGTGGCAATTACTGAACATAAATTCATTTTAAATATGATTTACTCTCATTATTATTATTTTTTTAAACATGACGGTTGATTCATAATGTATATTATATGACAGATGGCAGTTGTCAAGGGATTCAGAAGAAAAAGCAAAAAAAAAGAGAAAAAAAGACAAGAGAAAGCTAAGAGTGAGTTACAAAAAGACAGAATAAATGGACCGATGTCACATGTCAGCTGATAGATAATTGATAATGGATCACAAATAGTGGACAATATATAGAAGATAACAGATGATAACAGTTAACAGTTGATGATGGTGAAAACAAATTTTAACTATAAGTTAAAATAACTGAAAGATTATTAATTTTATATTTATTATTATTATCATCGTTTGCTTTAAGAGATGACAAATGGTTCATAATATATGTAAAATGACAGATGGCAGTAGTCAAATGACAGAAAACAGGTAGTAGTTGATAGATGGTAGATGACAGATGAAGAATTACAGATGATAGATGAGAACTGACAAATGACAATTACAAAGTCGCAGATGATAGATAATAGATGACAGATGGCAGATGACAGATGATAATTAATAAATGGCAGATGTTCGATGATAATTGACAGAATACAGATCGGTTGACGATATTTAATAGATGATATATAACAGATAAATTATGACGGATAGCTGATGACAAAAGACAAATAATAGATAGAAGATGATAGATAACAAAGGGCAGATGGGAGATGATACATGGCTGATGACTAAGACACATAACAGACGATAGATTATTGATAACATATGACAGATTGTATATAATAAATGTCTGATGATAGATGGTAGATGATAACTAAATAAGACATGGTAGATGGTAAATTTCAATATGTGAATAAAAATATAGTTTTTGAATATTAAGTTGATTTTATAAAAACTTTTCACTTAATGGTAATATTAGTAATAAGTATAAGTAAACAGATAATTTGATCTGGTGGAATTATGGCACTGGATGGAGAATAATAGACTGGGAGTTCAGAGAAGCGTGCGAGAGATTAAATTGCAGTTGGATCAATGCTGAGGTGAATGATGCCCAAGAGATAACTTCCTACAACTTCTTCATCAATCGAAAGCGAATATATCCAGTGCCGGAATAGATAAGTCGCGTTATTGTTCTCGAACGCGTCGCGATTAATTGACGGATTCATTAGGTAGAAATGTTTTCATTTAATTTAATATATCTAAAGATAAACTTGATTATCGTCATAATCTCAACAAATCAATACTAAAATATTTTGAATTACGTTCCGTATTAACTTTCTTATCGATCAGATTGGAAAGTGGATGTGTTTTTTGTTGATATTTGGAGACATCAAGATATTTGGGGGGATACCAATCTTGTGCCGTAATTGTATAGTTGGCGTAGTATTTATATAGTATTTTTGTACGAGAGAGAGTCGTCGTCGCCGGCAGGTTTCCCCGTTTCGTTCGGTAGCGGCAGGCTGTATTTGGCGTTACCACCAAGCGACCGTGCGTTTATGTGTGATGAATTACAACACAACAATGCCCACCACCATCACCACCACCGGCGGCAGCCTCTTCGGGATCCTCTGCGACGGACGAAGAGAGCGCAGCGCGCGCGCGAGAGAGCTTTAAGTTTATGGAGGTTTGGCCGTCTTGATAATTCGATCTACCGCGGTTAACGCTTTCCCATAGCGCGACAATTTCATATGTAAACTGACTCTGTCCAGACCACCGACTTGGTCATGCTAAATACAATTCTCTGCCTCTTGCCTCCTTTGCCTTTTTGCACACGCCGCTCCACTTCGCCTTTCCCAGGCCGTTGTTTCTGTTTGTGTGTGTCTTTTCCGACCAATTTACCTTTCGTCTGGAACGGGGCCGAAACAAGACGACCAAAAATAATCATTAAAAAAAAAAAGGTGAACTGTATTAGATCACCAAAGACGTCGCGAACAGCTATATTTCGCACGACGGAAACACGCTGGGTGTTCGATTTGTAAAAGAAATATAACAATAATTTCTTAAGAATAAATTTATTAAACGTTTACACACCCTACATACATTTTAGCCATTCAAATTATATGTGAAGGTTCAATTTTGACTTTTGATATTTTTATCATCAAATAATTAAATAACTTAACTATATAAATTCAACTCTAGTTTCTACTTTACTTATAATTGACAATCAGAAAATGCTATAATTTTGCCATTTTCGATAGATCATATTTCTATAGTTTTCTGGTAATAACAAGTTTAACAGCTGATTTTTCGTTAACAGTAATCCTTTCTATTTCTTGAATCACTTTCTCATTTATCATTTGGTGAAACATTTTAAACTATTACTAATAAAGGTTTAAATTAAATTACACTTGCTTTGTTTCACAATTTTTCTAATTGATTAATTAATAATTAACTCTCGAACAATTACGATGAGATAAGAAATGCTGAAAGAAATATTTTTGGAAAAAAATTGTGTAAATAAAAATGCTGAAAATTCTAAAGCAAAATTTCTAGGAATTTACCCATTAAAATTTTCTTTCATTTCCAAAAATTTTAATTACAAACCCTTAATATTTTCCAGAATTTCTTGCTTTATTTTATCAAGATTTTCTAGAATTTATAATGGAAGAAATTCTGGAAAACTGCTAATATTTTTTCAACGAATTAAAACTTTAAAAAAATAGTCTCGCAAAATTTTCTAGAATTGATAAATGAAGTTTTCTAAAAAAAAAAAACAAGCAAATTTGAATAAGATAATATTAGAAATGATTGAAGTTTCTAAAAATTAAAAAAATACAGTGAATTCCTGAAGTCTTGAAGAAAATTATATGATATGATATGATATGAGTTTATTGGCCCTTTACATTGTATTTACAATATGAGACACGTCAAAATACACATTAAAATTTAAAAAAATAAATAGCAAAGTTACTAAAAATAATACAGAATAAAACGCATTCAACTTAGGCAAATAAAAAAGACAATATAAATTATATGATTTACCTCAACTTAACATTTCCACTCAACAATATTAACTAAAAAGTCCTGTATACAATAAAATGCATTTCGGCAGAGAAATGATTTTAATCTTATTTTAAATTGTTTATTGGATAATTGCATCATTGCGCCAGGTAATTTATTATACAAAGTTATTCCACTGTTTTGTGGAGATTTATTACAGAAGAGGTGCTTGTGTTTTGGCTGAGTTAATTTTTCTTTATTACGAGTTGGATAGTCATGGACGTCACTGTGTTTTTCAAATTTTGATTTATTAAAATGTATATAACACAAATTCTTCAATTAGGGTGAGAAGAAAATTTTCTGCAAATTTTAAAGACTGGAAAGAAAAACTGTGTAAAAAGTTTGAACACTCGATAATTTCTAAGAAACTTCATTAAAAAAACTTTCTTCACGAATTATTAACATTTTTTTATAAAATTAAAATCCAAAAAAATAAATAATTGACTCTGGACAAAGTTTCTTAAAATGAGGACGTTTCTACAAGTTTTCTAAAAAATCAAGCAAATTTGAATAAGATAAAACAAGATATAATGTAAGTTTCTAAAAATTAAAAATTAAATCCGGAAATTTACAGAACACTTGAGGAAAATTCTTTAATTAGGGCGTGACGAAAAATTGCTGGACAATTTTAAAGACTGGAAAAAACTGTTGAAAATGCTTGAACCCCCCACAATTTCTAAAAAAAACTACAGTTACAATTAAACAATGTTTAGGGAATTTTTTAAAAAATATTCTTGCATTTTTGTGTTAGAAATGATGGAATATTTTACGAATCTTAAACTTTAGCAATAGTCAAAAAAATATCAAAATTTTTAATTTTTTTCTTACAAGTTTAGAACTTTATGAAAAAAATATTTTTGTATTCTCTCTGTGGTCATTTGTTGTGTATCTACTATAATATATTCACTACTTTTAAAAACCATTTTGCCTTCCAACTTTGCTCTTCTTCTTCAATGTCCTTTATATAATGATTTGTGTATTTAAAATATGGTTATTTGTTTATTAAATTGCTTTTATAGAATAGTAAAAAATCAAAAATAAAAGAAATTCTATGTTTGATCTAAATTATTGCAGATTTCTGCCATCATATGTAATTTTCTACATGTAATCAGTTTTTTGTTGTCTACAAGTTATAACTTACGTTCTGTCATCTGACATTTATTATTTAACTTAGTAGTATCTCTTATCTCTCATTTGCTTTTTAACGCGGATTTTCTATGTATGAACTAAAGTTTTGTTATTTTTTGCTATCATCTGTCATGTTTTTTTTGTCATCCGTTATCTATTACCTGTCATTTGTCATCTTCAATCGCCTGTCTTCTATTTTTTTCTCATTTGTTATCTTGTAAGGTGTGAGTTAAAGCTCTCAAAGTGATTTTTTATATAATCTAATTTGTTGACAATTTCTAGAAGCTTTTACCTTAAGTTTGTAATTTACCATTTATCAACTGCTCTATTTTCTGTTATTTGTTGTTTGTTGTTTTGCTTCATGTATCTGTCTCCTGTTACCTATATGATAATGGATGATAATTAATAAAATAAATTTTATATCTTTTATCTCGAATTCATCTAGAGTTATTCCGTCTCAACTATCATCTATTGCTTCTTATCTATCTTCCTTCTTCTTTCTTTTGTAATTATGGAGGCTTTCACTTCGTGATACATTTTGATAATTCAAAAAAGTGATTAATGAAATGAATTTTGTATTTACAGATGAACTTTTTTTTCAAATCCAGGTTATAGATAGATATTTTAAATGTTTTCTGTTAACTACAGTGTATTGTTTTCTGTAATCTATAATTTTTCATCTATCTAGCTATATTAATAGCCCTCAACTTTTTTAATCTTCTCTTGCATTTTTAACAGTTTTTCCATAATTACTTATCGGAATATTATAAAAATGTCTTTTTTACATTTTAGAAATCTGGAATCTGCAGAAATATTTCATTTATTTTCCTCGACTTTTAATGCAATTAGTTAATTAAGTTGTGAAAATTTTGTATAAAGATTCTTAAATTAGATTTAGGCAGAATTTTGCTCCAAATTATGATTTTTTTATGATTTGGAAATTTGTACACATTTGTAAGAAATATGTTGAAAATTTAATGAAGGAGTTTATTAGAATTTTAAACAATCTTTCTTTGAAATTTTTTAAAAATTTTCAGCATATTTCTTCCAAATTCTTATAAAACGCAAACATTTCTTGTTTTATTTTATCGGCAATTTTCTCTGCGGACTGTAAGAAGTTGGAAAAATACTCCACATTATTCCTCAAAATTTTTAGAATTTTTCAGTTCAGAATTCCTGTTTTCAATTTATCGAAACTTTTCAAAAATATCTATTTTTCAATATTTCTTGCTTTCCCTTATCGAAATTTTCCAGAAATATATTTTTCATCATTCTAAAACTCTCTTTAAACGTTCTATAATTGTTCATTTCCATTTTTCCAAAAAAAAATTCCAGGATATTCTCTTTTACCCTTTGCTTTTTTAGGGGCTATTAGAATTTTTCAACAGTTTCTCTTCCATTTTGTCAAATTGTACAATATTTTCTAGATTTATTTTTAATCATCCTTTAACTTATCAAAATTGTCCAACAATTTTAAGGATTCTAGAATGTTTTAGGCATTTCTTCATTAAATTAGAATTTCATCCATAAAGTTTTAAAATTTCCTGTGTGTCTTTAAAAAAAATTCATTAAGGGTTCTAAATTTCCCAGAAATTTTTCGACACTTTCTTTTTTGGTATTCTTTAAAAAAAATCATCAATTAATTAATTTCTAGAATTCTAAAATAAGAAATGCTGGAATCTCCTGAAAATCCTGAAAATCAGAACAAAAATTAGTTGATGAATCTCTAGAAGAAAAATCTTGTAACTTGAAAAAAGCAGTTTTTGGAATATTCACATAAAATAATGTAATAAAGGAGTTTTCGAAAATTCTAGGAGTAGATGCTAGAAAATTGTAGAAATTTTTATTATTAAAAAATATTCATAGAACATTGAATCTGCTAAAAAGTACTAGAATTTTTGACGAAGGGTCAAAATAGCGTTCCAAGACATCATTGTTTTGAAAAAATAGTTGAAGAACCTCTAGAAGAAAATTCTCCTAATTTGGAAATGAGTTTATTGGAAAATTTACATAAAATAGGAATTAGGAAGAATCCACTTGTTTTGTTTCATATATTTACTATCGGTTTCCTGACACGTGTTTCGGCGATTGCTCGCCATTCTCAAAGGAGAATTTTATAATCTTAGATTAATTTTTATACTCCTTTGAGAATGGCGAGTAATCGCGGAAACACGTGTCAGGAAACTGATAGTAAATATATGAAACAAAACAAGTGTATTCTTCCTAATTCCTCTCCAGTGAGTTATATGTTTCATCAAGAGTGTAGCAAAGCAAGTTTCAATTATATTTACATAAAATAAGGAAGGAAAGGAAGAAATTCGCAAAAGATGTAAGAGAATTTTATAAAAGAAAGTCATTAGAAAATAAAAATTCCTAGAATATAATAGAATTTTTGATATTTCCGAAAAGTGAACCAAAACAACACTACAAGAGAAATAGAACCATCCAAATACATTTTCACCCACCAAAATGTTAACACTATGATTAAATAATTTTTGGAATTCTAAAAGAAGAAATGCTGGAGAATCCTGAAAATCTGAAAGAAATATTACTAAAAATCTCTAGTAAACAGTTTTTGTAATTTTTAAAAGAAGCTACGAAAATATTCACATAAAATAAAGCAATGAAGAGAGACATTTTTAAAAGATGTAAAAGAAGTTGCTTTATTATTTTTTATTGAAGAAAATTCACATAAAATAGGAAAACTATGTATGAAATTCTCTAAAGTTGTTAGTAGGAAAATTGTGAATACTTACAGAAAATTCATAGAAAATTGTTAGAAAGTAGGAGAATACTTAGTTTAAAAAGTGATGCAAAAAATCACTACAAGAAGAAAATACTATTATATTACGCAAACCTAGTTTAAGCAAAAATTCGGACGCAATTATCATTTTGGACACTTCTCTGAAAATAAAGACATATTATTATTATTATTATTATTATTACTAGAAACATCCTGAAAACTTTGAAGTAAAATGCTTGAAGAGGCTCTAGATAAAAATTCTTGTAATTTAGAAGAGAAGTTATTCCAGCAACTACTCTTCTAAATTACTAGAATATTTTTCTAGAGCCTCTTCAACCATTTTACATGAAATAGGAAAATAAAGGAGGAAATTCTCTAAAGATGTAAGAGAAGTTGCAGACTTAGGAAAAACTAAAATTTTTGACGAAAAGTCCCAAAATTGACTCAAAACAAGATCCAAATAAGTTTTTAACCATCGGCACGCGAACAATATGATTAATGAATTTCTTGAAGGAAAAATGCTGGAAAATCCTGGAAATCACCAGGAGAAAAAGTTTAAGGACCTCTAGAGGAAAATTCCGGTGACTGTAAAGATGAAGTTCCTCAAATATTCAATTAAAGTAAAACAAGAAAGGAGAACATTCCCAAGAAATGTTACAAAATCAGAAAAAATATAGCTGAAGAATCTCTAGAAGCAAATTTTCGTAATTTAGAGCTGACATTTTCTGTCACTTACCACATGTGTATTTTTTATCTGTTATCTATCAATTGTCAGATCTGAGTGGATAGCGTAGTAAATTCTGTTTTTCTTACTTTCCATATTTTATCAATGTTTAGTAACTATCATTTGGAAATTGTAATATGTCGGATGAATATAATAAGGACACCATTGAGTTGCTCTGATGAGGCTAACGAGGGTCGAAACCGGTCCCTAGCTGTTGTTGCCAAGGTAACAATGTTTAAAAGATAAATAATTACACTGGCAATTGAATTGAATTAAAGGATCCGATTGATAAAACTTAAACGTTGGTGAATGGTAGTGTAATAATAAAAAAAACTAATTAAACTCAAATCGCGTAACCGAGCGAATCATTAACCATTGATACTGTATACGATGAAAATAATAATAAAAAAAAAACATAGAATAGAACGACGGCGAACAAGTGTGAAGTTTTTTCCATCGTGATTTTTATTGTTTGGAAAATGACAAAATTAAACCAACAGACCGTATATCCATCCATATCTCCTACCGATTCTCCTTTTTTTTTTCGTGTTTTGTTTTTATTCAGTTTAGAAACAATGCATCATCACGTTACAATGATTCCGATTAAAATTGGATGGACGTTGCCGCAATGTGCTGTGATTTTCCCAACAGAATTATGTAAATTTATTAATTAAATAATTATCAATTTAAAATATTAATTAAATTATATATAAAAAACGTTAAATGAAAATAATTTTTAAATTTTTATACCACTATTTATTGTATAATATGCACAAACAAAGTTTACAATATATTATCAATTTTGACACAACTATAGTTTCGACCTTTGCAGGTCATTATCAAGTGTTGAATTAAATTATATATATATGAACCTCTTTCGCCAAAATTTTTATGTATTATTCGATTTTATATGTACTTTTATGAAGTCCAAAAAATAAAATAAAGAATTAGGAATAATTTTAAAAAATGTAAAATATAATTTATAGAATTTAACTAAGAACACCTTATCCATCTGTCTGTACAATAAATGTACGGCATTAAAATAACAGATTCAACAGGGATTAATAAGGTCAAGAGCGTAGACATTGACTTGTGCTAGAAATACTTATACTGTATCGCCTCTTGTGTTTTAATAGAAATTCGCACGCACTCGAAAACTGGATTACCTAACACGAATAATAATAATAATAATCGGAAAAATTTCCAGTCGCATTCGGCATAAAATTTATCCATCCATCCAACCAACCAACCAACCCATCCATCCAGCAGGCCAGGTAAGATAGGCCTCTTGTGAATTCGTAAGTTGCGTTGATGTCCTGTGCCAGTTTTTATACATTACCTAAAAGTATAAACTTGCTCGTGTACAAATCTATACATGATCAAACTCAACAGTGAGTGCAGCAGGCCATTTAAAAGTGCCCACGTGACCCCAATATATAAACCTTATTGTCTCATGAATACGTATTAATTGTCCGGTACATATGGTCATGTCAACGGATGGTGGACTTTTTGAGCACTGCCCGCCCAAAATGCCGCTAAAGATTATCTTACGGTACTCGTCGCTTCTTGCCAGAAAAATAAAAGGAACCAACCTTTTTTGTTTTTTTTTTGAAATTTTATTTTCGCCAACTTATACGCCTTCCCAAACGGACGCACTCATTGTTTATATATTATACGTTTGGACAGCAGTCTGAGACGCTTATTAAACCTCACCAACAGTTTTATTATTGCTTGCAAAGTTATATTTTTAATAAAGCCACATTATTTTTGAAATATACTCAAGCAAACAAAAAATTTGTTGACTATCAAAAATAGTTAAAACAGTTAGAAACTGCTAAAAATAAGATTTAATATTTCTAAACTAGGTTAAAAGTTTCCAAAATTATTTGTAACTATTAAAATATAGTTGAATGTTACCTGATATGATCAGTCTAAAAATAATAGTTGAGTTTATCAGAGGTGTAGGAAAAATTAAAAATTACATAATTAATTTAAAATGGCAGAAGCTGTCAAAATCAGAAACAAATGTTACGGATATTTTTGCTTATTAAAAACTGTCAAAGAATATTTTGCAGTATTTTTTTTTTAATTTGGGCATTTACAAATTATAATTGTCTACTAAACTATAATTTGTAAATGCCCAAATTAAAAAAAAAAATACTGCAAAAAGTTCTTTTAACTCTCTAAACATGTTGTTGAAAGAAACACAAATTTTACTTTCAAGAAACATTCAAATAACATACATGAACTTCAACTGACTAATCTTAAAAAGTTTTTAAACTGTCAAAAATTAAGAAAAAGTGGAGTAATAAAACAAATGCTATATAGCAAAACCCATAAATCCCAATTAAGATTAAAAGAATTATGAAAATTGATTTTATTTATTATTATTATTTGTCACAAATGACAATTAATACAAACAAAAACAAAATGATTTATGATGATTGGAAATATGCAATAGTTGCAATTAAAGAAAATAGAAAGAAACATTAGAGAATGAAAAGGATTTTCTCAATTGATGATCCGTTCGCATCCCGAGATTTTGTTTTAAGTGTCGTTTGTCCAACGAGTATCTTTGTCAACCTTTCTCGTCTATTATATGTTATTTAAATTATGTATGATAGATGACAGATGATAGATGGACGATGAATGACATATAAATATAACAGAGGACAAACATCAACAATTGTCATGTTTAAAAAGCTAGAATTAACATTGTTAATCGTTTTTTATTTGTAGCTTATCATTACAGAAGAAAATATATAATATAGATGATAGATGACAGGTGTAAGCTATTATACAAAGTTTACAATAAAACGTAAATGTTAAAAATCGAAAAGAAAATATGTCATGAAGTATTGATAACAGGTAATAGACAATAGATGATAGATGATTGATAATTGATGATAGATGATAGATGATAGATGATATATGATAGATGATACACGATAGATGACTTATAACAGAAGATAATATTATTGAATATTATTGATTTATTTTTTTTACATATTCACTTTAAAAAAAATAACAATTCATATAAATTTATAAACTGCTTTAGGCAATATTTTAGCCTTTGCTGGCATATTTTGCTCATTTTGTATGAGACTATTATGTTTAATATTTCATGTCATTTTTTAACGTCTAAGAGAAAACAGTTGTTAGATAACAGTTAGATAATAACAGATGATAAAACTGTAAAGTTAACTGTCACCTATAATTCTTAATGTCATTTTTTATTTGTTATTTACTATCTGCCATTTATTAACTATTATATATCATGTGCCATTTACACCTATTATGTGTCATATTTCATCACATATTGTTTGATTTTGAATAAGGATAGATGATAGGTGATAGAAGACTTATAACAGAAGATAATGGGTAACGTGTAAGAAAAAATAGTAGGAAAATAACAGTCAGATAATTACTGATGATAAAACTTAACAATGTTTAACATTAATTAACTGTCATTGGTTATTTCTTATTTACTATCTGCCCTTTATTAATGACACATGTCATCATATCCTTTTTGACTTTGAATGAAATTACTCTCTTCGTATATATATTTTTTGAATTTGTAATCTGCAATAGGTCAGCTGTTATCTGTCAACTGTCAACTGTTATTTTTTATTTGTTATCTCTGAACTATCACACGTTACTTAATATCTGTAAACTGTTATAAGTCAATTATTATCTGTTAATTTTCATCACAATAATATATTTTTTTAAATTTAAAATGAAAGCACAGTTTTATCACCGGTAATTATTCATCTGCCAAATGTAATCTATCAATTATTAACTATAATCTATTAACTGAGTATTTTGAAGTGTCGTCTACAAACTACATATGATAATAGATGATAGATGATAAATTTATCTATCATTTATAATCATCATCTATTATCATATATAGTTTGTAGACGGCACTTCAGATGACAGACGATAGATGATAGATTATAGATGATAGCTGTTAGATGATAAATGATTTTATATAAAAATAATTTAATAGGAAAAGAAATATTAAACATTTTGTAAGTTCTAAAAAATTTATTTCAAACTTTGAAATTTACTAAAAACCTGTTGAAATCTGCAATATGTCAGCTGCCATCCGTCAACTGTCAACTGTTGTTTTTTATCTGTTATCTCTCAATTGTCACACGTCACTTAATATCTGCAATCTGTGATTGGTTAATTATTATCTGTTAAATTAAAACACAATGATTTTTTTAAATTTAAAATGAAAGCACGGTTTTATTATTGGTAATTATTCATCTGTTAATCTGTCAATGATCAACTATAATCTATTAACTGAGAACTTTGAAGGGTCATCTTCAAACTGTCTTTTGTCATTTTTCTCTCTGTCATCTATCAACTTTCATCCGTTATTTATTATCTATAATCTATTATTTTTTACGTGTTATGTGTTAATTATTATCTGTTAGCTGCGTTCACATGATAAAAAAATGTATAAAATAGATGATGATGTTATTATACAGAGCTTACAACACGTTTAAGTTGATGATAGATGATAGATGGTGTTTGGTAGATATTAGATGATAGATGGTAAATGATTATAGATGATAGATTATAGATGACAAATAACAGTCAACAATAGGTAACATGAATAAGAAAACAGATGGTAGTTACAGTTAAATAATTGCAGATGATAGAATTGTAAACTTAACAAATGTGTCAACTGCTTTCTATCATCTTCTAACATAAATGATAGATGATAGAGGGTAGGTGATAGATGGTAAATGATAGATGATAGATTATAGATGACTTATAGCAGACAACAAGATGGCAGATGGCAGTTAACAGTTAAATAATTACATATAATAGAGTTGTAAACCTAACAAATATGTCAACTGCCATCTGTCATCTTCTTATGTCATCAACTGTCATGTGTCATTTGTTATATATTGTCTGGCATTAATTATATCATAGATTATTCTAGTTTATTTCTAAATAAAATATTCTCTTGGTGTATATATTTTTCAATTTGCGGTCTGTAACTGTCAACTGTTTATCAATTTATACACGTCACTTAATATCGGTTATTTGAGATTTGTCAATTATTATCTGTTAACATTAATCATATCAATACTTTTTTTAAATTTCATATGAAAATGCCTTTCAACCGTTTTCTTGTAGGTAGTTATTCATCTGTCAATTATTAAGTGAGAACTCTAAACTGTCATCTTTAAAAAAGTTTTGTCCATCATTTTCTATCTGTCATATATCTTAGAGTTATTTATTATCTATAATCTATATATCTCTTACCTGTTTTGTGTTAACTGCTATCTCTCAATCTTCTTATCTTGTCTTCACACCACAAAGAAATATATATGAAATAGATGATAGATGATAAATGACAGCAGTGGGCTATTATACACAGTTTACAACAGAACGTAAAAGTGATAGAGGATTAACGTCAGATTAAAGACGATAATTAATAGATGATAGATGATGATATATGATAGATGATTAGATGATAGGTGATAGATGATAGATGATAGGTGATAGATGATAGATGATAGATGATGGATGATAGATGATAGATGATAGATGATAGATGATAGATGATAGATGATAGATGATAGATTGATAGATGATAGATGATAGATGATTTTAAAAAAATAATTGATAATAGGAAAATAAGTATATTAAAATTGTTCTGAATAAAAAAATTATTTAAAAATATAAACTATCAACTGTTATTTTTCAGCTGTTATCTCTCGACTGCCACACGTCACTTAATATCTCTAATCTGTCATTAATCAATTATCATCTGTTAACTTTCATCACAATAATACTTTGTTTAAATTTAAAATAAAAGCACGTTTTTATCGTCGGTAAGTATTCATCTGCCAAATGTAATCTGTCAATTATTAATCTATTAACTGAGAACGTTAATGTGTGATCTTCAAACTGTCATCTGTCTTTTTTTGTTTGTTGTCATCTATTATTATCTGTCAGCTACATTCACATGATAAAAAAAAAATGTATAAAATAGATGATAGATGACAGGTGACAGCTATTATACAGAGTTTACAATAACACATATATGTTTAATGATAGATGATAGATAATAGATAGAATATTGATGATAGATGGTAAATGATAGATGATAAATGATTATAGATGATAGATTATGGATGACTAATAACAGACAACAATAGGAAAAGTGTATAGGGAAACAGATGGTAGTTACAGTTAAATAATTGCAGATGATAGAGTTGTAAACTTAATAAATATGTCAACTGCTTTCTGACATCTTCTAACGTAAATGATAGATGATAGATGGAAGATAGGTGATAGATTATAGATAACTAATAACAGACAACACTAGGTAACTTGCAGCACAAAACAGATGGCACTTAACAATTAAACACTTACAGATGATAGAGTTGTAAACTGAACAAATATATCAACTATTATCTGTCATCTTCTAACATCATCAACTGTCATTTGTTATGTACTGTCTGACATTCATTAACTGTCATATATTATGATATGGATTATTGTATTTTATTTTTAGTTAAAATACTCTTTTAGAATGTATACCTTTTAATTTGTGATCTGTGTACTGATCTTCTCTTTATCTGTTGTCTATCAATTGCCACATATCACTTAATATCTGTAACCTGTTTGTCAATTATCATCTGTTAACTTTACTCATATTAATACTTTTTTTAAATTTCATATGAAAATGCCCTTCTGTCGTTTTCTCGTCCGTGATTATTCATCTGCCAAATGTAATCTGTCAATTATTAATTGAAAACTCTAAACTGTCATCTTTAAAAAAGTTTTGTCTATCATTTTCTATCTGTCATCTATCATAAGTTATTTATTATCTATAATCTATATATCTCTTACCTGTTTTGTGTTAATTGTTGTCTCTCAATCGTCTTATCTTGTCACAAAAATATATATAAAATAAAGAATAGATGATAAATGACAGATGATAGATGATAAATGATAGATGTCAGATGACAGATGACAAAGACAGATTGCAGATGACAGATGACAGATGATAGATGACAAACAGTAACGTTTAGCAGAAAACAGATGGTAGACAATAGTTTAATAAATATCAGATGATGGAATTGTAAACTTAACAGATCTGGCAACTGCCATCTGTCATTAACTGTCATTTGTTATTTACTATCTGCCATTTATTAACTGTTATATTATAAAACATGTGTCATTTTCAATTAGTATGTATCATGTGTCATCGCATGGATTATTCTCTTTAATTTTGAATAGAAATACTCTATTAGTATGTATATTTTCAATTGGTTCTCTGCAATCTGTCACCTGTTACGTTTTATCTGCTATCTATCAACTGTCACATGTTACTTGATATCTATAGTCTGTGAAATATTATCTGTTAATTTTAATCATATTAATACTGTTTAAATTTTAATTCTACGGTTTTCTCGTCCGCTATTATTTATATGTTAAATGTAACAGATGATCGACGATAGATGATAGAGGATAGATTATAGATGATAGATGATTGTGTTGTATAGATGATAGATAATAGATTAATTAGGAGAAGTAAAATTTTTGTTATGTTCCATTTCTTTATTTTCAGATAACTGACACGCGTTTCGGTCCTTGTGGATCATTATCAAAGTTAAAACATTTTTTTAACACGTGTCAGTTATCTGAATATAAAGTAATGGAGCATAACAGGAGTTTTACTTCTCCTAATTTAAAAATTTGGTTCCATCAAGAGAGTAGCAGAACAAGTATCGATTAGATAATAGATGTTTGATGACTTATAAAAGATGGCAATAGATAATATGTAACAGAAAACAGTTGGTTGATAACATCAAACTCTAAACTGTTATTTGTCATCTAACAACTGGCATCTGTTATTTATTTATTTTTAATCTATTATTATTTCACTTATTCATTTTTTACTTTACAATATCCTGTTAATTTTAGATATTAAATTTTGTTTACATTTTATGTCATAATTTATATTTTTCAACTGTATATACATGGTGAAATACCTTTGAACTATCAACTGTTATAAGATATCTATCTACTTATTTTCTGTAATCTACCATTGGCGTTAAAATTTGTAGAGGAATGCTACTTCTTGGTCTTCAAGGTCAAAAAATTTCTATTTATGTCTCGTTCTCGTTTCTAAAACTAATAAATTGAATACAAAGAGATGAAAATTTCCTTTAAACAGTTTTTTGACATTAAAATTGGTAGAGGAAAAACGTTTTTGCTTGCTACTTCAATGATTCTTGACTGTCAAGGCCATTTTTACACACGCTCCAAATTGTGGTTATTTACTGTCCATTTTATTTTGCCGTTAACTATAATAGACTCTGTGTACTTTATTTTAAATAGAACTTTAGGATAATGTTTTCGTGTTTATCTTATTATTAGTTAATTTTCTACAACGTAAAGGACATTTTATTAAACCGAATACTTCTTCTAAACTGATAACGCTACTAATAACTAAGTTACGCAAATTTAAACTATTCTTGTTTTTGTTTCGTACGCTAAATAAAGGAAAACCTTATAGATTAGACAGCTTTTGGCCTTTAAGGTCCTTACCTCCAATGCGTGGACTAAGTTTTTGAATCACTCTCGAAACTATTTCAATTTTTCTGGACACATACAAAACTATACTTTGTATGATTTTTTTAATAGAACTGGTAAAACAAGGTAGATTAGATTTAAGATACAAATCAACTAACCCTAATACATCCTTTAAACTAATGTTACTGATACTACTAATTGTGTAAAATTTAAACTATTCCTCTTTCTTTTTGGTAGCATTTTTCGTTCGCTAAAATTAATAATTTTCTTTATACAAATTCGGTAGGTTGTCTTTTAATGTCATTTTCCCACAAGCTAAATTTTTGGACAACTTCCACACTTTATCTGTTCAATACCTGACAAAACTTTCAAGCTCTAGATTGTATTCATTTCGTTTCAGGTTTTTATTTTAGTGTAGAACTTTTGGAGTGCACTTCGATTTTAATAAAATGATGATAAATATTTCGATAAAAAATTTAACAACCGTTTGGTAGTAAATTGTCGGCGTAACCGTAAATTACGTCGGTGAACACTTGTTGCCGTCGTGAGTGCCAAAAAGTGTCAGATTCGTTGCGCGTGCTTTATAAAACACACTAATTGCAGCTTTTATGGAGTTGATGAGTATTAATTGGCGGGCCAGGCCATTATTCCCGGCCGGGCGAATTTTTAATTATCACCATAAAAATGCAAATGGTGGAGAGCGAGAGAGCACAGGACGACGACGACGACGACGAAACGGGTCGAATCGGATTCACATTCGGGCCCGAGTTATGAATGAACAATTTAACTGTGTAAATTAAACAATGTTGAAAATTCACTGTGCGTTTAATATACGAGGGACGGTAGGAAAGTAGTGGCAGTTTGTACCGTGCGGAGCGCTGATGAATAGAGATGTTTGCTAACATGTGTAGCATGTGTAACAGATGTATTTCAATGGTAACTAGGCTGCTTACGTGAGCGTTTATAATTTTTATAATTTAATAAAATTTCAAATAGTTGTCATTGTGATTAGATTTCTTAACACTATAAATACGGAATTACTATATTCATCGTCAATTGAAGGAGGTTTATGAAGAAAATGTTATCAATATATCGTCTGTTCGGAGCTTATGTCGTAATTTCAACTTATAATGTCGAGCCATTAGCCAATACGGACGAACTTTCAACCATCCACCCCATAGTCCGGATTTAGCTCCTTCACATTATTATCTCAAGGAATTTTTGGCAGAAAAGAAATTTGAAGGAGATAAAGAAAGAAGTTAATTAGAAGATTTATTAAAACACTTGGTTTTGTTTCACTATTAAAGATAACATCTGAGTGGTGTAGATTGAAATCGATACTGGTTTTTGAACTTAAGTGGTATAGGGTAAAGATAGTACTTTCAGTAGTAATTACTACTATACTTCCAGTACTTTCAGTAGTAATGACTGCTGGAAGTACTATCTTTACCCTATACCTCTTATATTAAAGATAAGTTGTGGTTTCGTGTCTCAATACACTGGCGACAGGAGGAATATCAAGATTCTAATGTATTTAGAAAAATTATTTTTTTTAAATTATAAATTCGAGAACGTGAACCAATTTAGAAATCGTAAATCAAATTTATAAACGCAGTGCGAATGTACTTATGTTAATTGAATCGCTATATTGCGGTTATTAACTAATTGGTATTTAATGTTTTGATTGATTGCTTTATAGACAGATGTGTAGCAATGCGAAGTCGTTAGTGTATTAATTGCGGATAAAATGAAGCGCTTTTTCTCCACCGGGACCGTAATAAGAGTGTCCGTGTAGAAACGTCTAGATATTTGTAGAATTGTGGTAGAAGTGGATATATTGAGTAGCGATACGTTTACAGTAGCAATGTGCGCGCGTTTATTTTGTTTTTTTTTCTTTTTTTTTTTTAATTCTACGATAAAAATATAAATGAACTCGCTCGTTTGATACAACCTTGACCATAAACAGACTGACATAGGACGCGTTGGGAATAATGAGAATTAATTAAATTGTATAGGTCATCCCGCGGTTCATACGAGATAAGTAAACTATTAGTCGTCTCTCTCGTCAGCGTGCAATTGGTGTTAAATAAGGACGGGCAGCGATGCGTCGTATAAATAAAAACCTAATGGGATGTACAATGGAAATTGCAGACTGCTTGGCTCTTCTCTTCTCCGGCCGTTCGTTCTCTTGTCCTGACGTTTGGTCGTGTTCAACACATGCCCACCCGTGCTACACTTATTAATTAATTTATGCCCACATCTTCATCCATTGTCTCTCGTGCGATTCGGCGATTCAGTAAATGCCGCGAGATGGAAATAGATGGACGTGTGAATGAATCGGCCCAACAATTAATCGCTCCTACACACTTAAATCACTATGTTTTGACTATCGCGTCGACCCGTTCCACCATTATACGTAATTTAGACCAATTTTTAGTATTCCATTTTGGAAAAAAAAAACGTCAAATCTAAAGAATTTAAGCTACCTTGATATTACAAAAAAAATCTAAGTAGGCCTTGACGATAATTAAAGTCTTATATGAAAATCCAACAGTAGATTGTTGGTTAGTGAAAAAAAAAAACAAGTAAACCTTCTACAAGTGTATGAAATTTTGAGTCTAATTTCAAAATCCGACAATAGATTTGAGGTATTTAATCGATATCATTTAATAAAATACTGACACAGTATATATTTTCAATGCAGTATTTAATCGATATAATAAACTCAGATGATTGAATCTGAACTGAATTTCAGTTCAGCCTTCTCTGATCTCGAAAGTATGACCAAATATACGAAAATCCCAAATTAATTGCTACTAAGCTAACATGAGTTAACCTAAAAGAAATTGTCTTTAAAAAATTATGTTTAAAAAATAGTTTTCAGCAAAATGGGCTTTTACAAAAAACATTTATATAAAATTCAAAACTGTTTTTTACAGATCTCTTTTTTTCGACAATTTTTAAGCAAATTTAATTTATTTTAAATCTTAAAGATGTTTTTTCTTCTAGCAAAATTTGTAATAATTTATAAGAAACTTATAATTCTTTTATTAATTTTAAACTCTATAATTCCCATTTTATTATATTTCACTTGTTTCAACTGTTTCTTCGATTTTTTTAATTTTTTTTTTTATTTTATTTTACATTTTAACGATTTTTAAGTATAGTTATGAACTGATTTTTAGAAAAATATTTATTTGAAGTTTTGAAACGTTTTGAAGGAAATTTGGGAAATAAGTTTTAAATATTTTCAAAATGTAATTTAACAATAATTCAATTAGGAACTTTATCAAATGAAAAAATAAAACTTACTTTGTTAATATCACACACCATGTGTGTGACTTTTATCATTTGATAACGTTCCTGATTCAAGATGTATCGCAAATGTATGGCTTCAACCATCCAATAAAATAATTCAATTGTTTTTTTTTTAACACTTTTAGTTGTCAATGAATTTTAAAATAAATTTCAGCAAAATTTCAAAATTCAGTTGTTTCTTTCTTTTATGAAAATTTTCAACCGTTTTTTTTAAAGAATTTCTCTTGTTGTTTTCAACAATTTTTTAAGCAACTTTTCAACTTATTTTCTAAATGTAACTTTTTTAAATAAATTTATTTCATTCTACAATTTTTTTTAAATTGACTTTTAATTAAATTTCAAAAAATTTTAAGCTAATTAATTTATTTTTGAAACTTTTAGCTGTTTTTTAGCAATATATTGTATTTTTTGTATGTGGCTCACGTTAATAAAATGAATTGAATTAAATTGAAATGATTTTTATAATACAATTTCTATTAGAATTTTTTCCATATTTTCAATTGCTTTTTGAAAGAAAAATGTTTTCTAAATTTTCAATTTTTTGTGTAGAATATCAACAAATTTTTATCTGATGTAATTTAATTTTGAATCTTACAACTGTTTTTTAATAAAAATCATTCTTTCAATTGTTTTCTTTAGTAAAAAAAATTCAAGAAAAATTTTCAACTGTATATTTATTTTCTAAACAATCAATTGTCGTTTTTTTATTAATTTTTAACTGGTTTCGAGTCAATTGCTTCTTTCGTAATTTTCTATTGTTTATTGTTTTTCAATTTTAAATTTCCACTGTTTGAAATTTTTGAAAGTTAGTTTCTTTTAATTTGAATCGTTCTTAAGCATATTTGAAAATCAGTTTAAAACGTTTTCAAAATGTTTTATTGGTTTTTTTAAATTAGATTTTTTTGTTTATTTGTTTTATACCTTTTAAAATACATTTATAACAGAAAACTTATCACTTTTCTTGGATCTTAAAGACATTCATTTCGTGGTACATTTCGATATTAAGAATAGAAAAAACACTTTTACTTTTTTATACCACTTTAAACTTTATTTTGCAGTGACTAGTTTCGACTACAGAGTAATCATTATCAAACTTGCCGTGTAGTCAAAACTAGTCACTGCAAAATAAAGTCTAAAACGGTATAAAAAAGTAAAAGTGTTTTCTTTATTCCTAATTAACAGTTTTCATTATTGATTTTTTTAAATAATTTCTCATATTTTAAGCAAATATGTAATAAGTTTTCAAATGTTTTTGTTTGTAAACAAGATTTGTTGTTTTTTTGTTTTTTCTTAAAAGACAATTTTTATCTTAACTGTTTTTATTACAATATTTTCGATATTTTTAAACAAATTTAATTTATATTTTAATGTATTCAACTGTATATTTAGGCAAATTAAACTTTTTTAAATGATCATATTTACCAATTCTACAATTTTTCTTTATCTTTTCTTTGATTTTCAATATTGAACACTTTTAAAGCTGTTTTCATTTGTGTTTTAATTAGTTTGCTTGCTTTTTTTAGCAAAATTAGTTTTTAAATAAATATTAATTCACTTTTTAAAATTTACAATAGGTTTTTTTTTGTAAAAATTTTGAAACAAATTTCAATTTTTTTTAACTGTATATTTATTTCCTTGATAAATTTTAATGCCCTTTTTCTTTTCAATTTACAACTGTTTTCAAATCAATATTTTTTCTTTGTTTATTGTTTTTTTTTTAATTTTAAATAGTATTGAAAGAAATTACCTTATTTAAATCGCTTTTAAGCATATTTGGAATTAAGTTTAAAATGTTTTCAGAATGTACTTCACTTGTTTTTTTTTTCTTCTTCCAAAAAATAAACTGTTTTTGGAGCTTTTTTGTTTTTAATAATTTCTTTAATTTCTTTAAGCAAATAATAAGTCAAGTATATTTTTATAAACATGAGGTCAACGTATAGACAATTGAGGTAGGTCAAGAACACGCTAGGCTAACGTTCAGACTGTTGTGGTAGGTCAAGGGTACGCTAGGTCAATGTGCAGACTGTTGTGCTAGGTCAATAATACGCTAGATTAATACATATACTGTTGTGGTAGGTCATGGGTACGTTAGGTTAATTTAGAATACATTGTGGTAGGTCAAGAGTACGCTAGGATAATACATATTTTTGGAATAGGTTAAGATTGGGTGCAGCTGATATATTATAGGCTGTTGTGGTAGGTTATGATTACCCTGGGTTAAGGAATAAACTATACAACTATAATAATAATAATTAATAAATTATTGTAGTAAATCAAATTGTTTGAAAATAATTAAATCACACTCAAGTAAAAAAAGTAAAATTTTAATTTCTATCTTTAAACTTCACAGATTAATATTTACGAAATGCTTAATTAATAAATTCAGCTTTTACTTTTTTTAAAGAATTTAAAAAATTCTAAAAACAATTGTACCAAAAAAAAACTCAAATTAACGAATCATAATTTTAATGGTTAGACAAATGCCAAAGCACAGATGATATATGACAGATGACAGATGCTGGATGACAAAATAATAGATAGCAGATAACAAATGACTTGTGACAAATAACAAATAACAGATGACAATTGATAGGTTGAAAAATGATAATAAATGACAGACGATGAATGATAAATAACAAATCATTATAACATATAATACCCAAAATTAAATTAAATTAAAGTTAATAAAAAATTCTGTGTTGAAAATGTTTCCAAAAAATATTGAAATACATTTTCTCCAAATTTAAATTTTAAATACTGTTTCAATGCATAATGAAACAAAACAAGATGTAAATGGCAGATGACAAATGACAGATATGAGATAACAGACGACTGTTGACAGATGACTAATAACAAATGACAAATAACATATGAATGACAGATAACAGATAAGAAACAACAGATGTCAGCTGACTAATGATAAATGACAGATAGAAGATGGCAAGTGACATACAGACAAATGACAGCTGATTGATAAAACATTGACAGATTTTTTAGAAATATAGAACAATTCCAACTGAAATATGAATAATGGCAGATAGAGAATGACAAATGGCAGGTGATTAATGAGAAAAAAAATTTCTCGAAATTTAGGCAAATGACTAAAAAATGGTCGATAGTAAAAGCCAAGTGACACATTATAACTGACTATTAAAAAGTGTAAGATAGATGGTGTCAAATGTCATATAGACCAATGACTAATGTAAGATAACGGGTAGAAGATGGCAAGTGACATATAGATAAGTGACAGCTGACAAATGAAAAATGATAAATAGAAAATGACAAGTGACATATAGACAAATGGCAGCTGATTTGAAGGATTTTTTAGAAATTTAGACAAATGACAAGTGACAAATAAAAATGTCAAATAAATAATGGAATGTGACATATAGATAAATAACAGCTGATTAATAAAAAATGACCTTTTTTTAGAAATATAGACAAATGACAACTGACAATTGAAAAATGACAGATAGAAATGACAGTTGATTAATAAAAATTGACTGTATTTCTAGAAATTTAGACAAATGACAAATGAAAAATTACAGATAAATGATGGAAAGTGGCAAATGAAAAGCAGCAAAAGAATAGACCAATGACAGCTGACCAATAAAAAATAAGAGATAGAAGATGGCAATTGACATATAAACCAATGATAACTGACTAATGTAAAATGACAGATAGAAGATGGCAAGTGACATATAGACAAATGATAGCTGATAAATAAAAAATGTCAAATAGAAGATGGCAATTGACATATAGACAAATAGCAGCTGATTAATAAAACATGACTAATTTTTAGAAATTTTAACAAATGACAACTGATAAATAAAAAATGACAGATAAAAAATGGCAAGTGACATATAGACAAATGACAGCTAATAAATAAAAAATGACGAATTTTCTAGAAATTTGGACAATTGACAAATTAAATATGGCAGATAAAAGATGGAGAGTATCAAACAACTGATTAATGAAAGGTGACAGATAGATGATAGCAAATGACATATAGACCAATGACAACTGACTAATGTAAAATTAGACATAGAAGATGACAGGTAATATATAGTCAATTGACAGCTGATAAATAAAAGAATGTCAAAGAGAAAATAGCAAGTAACATATAGACAAGTGACAGCTGATTAATAAAAAAAATACCTTTATTTAATTTAGACAAATGACAACTGACAAATGAAAAATGGCAGATAGAAAATGACAAGTGACATAGACAAATGATTAATTGATTAATAATAAATGACCGAATTTCAAAAATTTAGACAAAAAATAAATACAAATGAAAAATGACAGATAGAAGATGGAATGTGTCAAGTGACAACTGACTAATGAAAAGTGACAGATAGAAGATGGCAAATGACATATAGACCAATGACAACTGACTAATAAAAAATAAGAGATAGAAGATGGCAAGTGACATATAGACCAATGACAGCTGATGGCAATTAGAAAATGACTGAGTTTCTAGAAATTTAGACAAATGACAAATGAAAAATGCCACAAGTAACATATAGCGCACTAAATTTCAAATGACTTAAAATATTGTTTTGTTCGTTTGTTCGTAACAAAACACAGTATGAATCTGTTGAGTAGTCACCAAAAAATTCCAGAGATTAAAGAAACTTATTATACTTTTTTACGTGTACTATTTTTTATGTATACGATTTAAAAAAAAACAATTTCTTCAAATGTATCCAAAAATCTCCAATATCTAAAAATATAATTGAGCTTTCTTGATGTAGTCTTTTAAAGATTTGTGTAAATCAAGAAAGCTCAATTATATTTTTAGATTTTGGAGATTACAGAAATCAAAAGAAAATTAAAAGTTAAAGTTTTTTTCTATGATGAATAATATATTTCTAATCGTTGTAAACGAACTAAAGGATTTTATAAACATTTTATTAATAAATTTCTATTACTTCTTTTCAATTTTAATTATTTTTATAGGTTTCAAATGTTTTTAAAAGATTTCAAAAATTAAAATAATTCTTTCTCTTTTGAAAAAAAAAAATTAAGGTTGTTTAGTAAATATATAGTAAATTCCAAAATACCAATTTAATAAAATTTAAAAAAATTCGAAATCAACCTAGTGCCTCATTATAAGCAACCCTTAATATTAAAAAATTTTCTCCACGTGATAAACAGGAACCAAATTCAACAAATATATCAATAAATAGTTTAGTAATTATAATCACTTTTTTATATTCATCAAAAAGTAGAATATAATAAATTAATAAATTTAAATGAGTTCATTTTTTTTATTTATTTTCTATATATTTCATGTCTTTTAGATTTTTTTATAGTAGATAATTCTTAACAAAATGATAGTTTCATTTATATTTTTAAAACAAATACAATTTGGAAAAAACTTTAGTGATTAAAAATAATGAAAAAAATTGGTGAAAATTAATTTAAAACAGTTGAACAAAGTGAAAAATTGCCAAACTATTGTCTTCTTTTTACATTTATATTAACTTTCCCCGTACTCCAATCCAAAAAAGATTAATAATAAAAAACAAGTTAATAAAAAATGATTGTAAAAAACAGTAGAGATTTATTTAAAAAAAAACATTATATTGCAAATTTCGATTATCGAAAAAAAAACAAGTTGTTGAAAAGCTTTTGAAAATGTATTGAACATTTTTTAAGCAAATATAATTTGTTTCAGAAGATTTTAACTGTTTTTCGTTTCATACTGAATTTTAATGTTTTTTTTTTATTTGTTACTTCTGTAAGAAATGGTTTACTTTAATTGTTTGTCTTCAAAACGAATTAACTGTTGAAAATGTATGTCTCTTAGAAAGTTTTCAAATCGATTTTTTTAATTTTAATTTTTTTTCATATTTTTAAGTGCTTTATCATTTTTTTAAACAAAATTCAAAACAGTTTGAAATGTTTTATCTGAAAAGAAAATCCACAACTGTTTTTCTTTTCAAATTTTCTATTGTTTTTTATTTGACAATAATTAAACAAATTTAATTTATTGTTTCAATCTCTCAACTACTTTAGAACAAATATATTTGGAACAAATACATTTTAATAAAATGTATTAAATTCCTTTAGTTCGTTGTTAAATTTTAAAATACATTTTAATTTAAAATAAGAGTTAGTCCGTCCGTTTGGGCTATCGACCTTCGGTCTTACTCCCCTCATGTTTTTTTTTTTAATTTTCAGCAAAATTCATTATTTTTAAAACATGTTTTCGTTATAGAAAATGTTTTTTTTTACTTTAATAGTGATACTTTTGTTTAAACTAAATTCAAAACAATTGAAATATTTTGTTTGTTAAAGAAAGTTATCTGTTTTTTTACAGATATTCTGTTGTTTCGTTTTTCGACAATTTTTAAGGGAATTTAATTTATTTAACTATTTTTTTAGCATTTTTTTTAATTTCATACTTTTTTACATTTTAAAAGATTTTTAATAGTTACTTTTCTATTTTCAACTTTTTGTTGTAAAAATGTTTCGGCAAATTTTAATTCTTTTAGAAGTTTATGTTTCTTTTTTAATAAATTTCAAATGATTTTTTGTTTCGGTTTTCAGCTGTTTTTCCGGCTTCTTTTATTGTTTATTGTTTTTTCTTAAATCTTTCTTTAAATTATAACCGTTTTTAAATAAGTTTTAAAATGCCTTTTTTTCAAATTTGAATCGTTCATAAGCAAATTTAAAGAAAACTTTTAAATGTTTTCAAAATGCGCTGTAAAATTTTTTCCAAGTGTTTTAAGTGTTTGTTTTATTATCAGTTTTCTTTAATATTAGTTTTTTTAATTTCTTCTATTTGTATGCAAATAATAAGTAAAGTATATTTCTAGTACCTTTTCAACTGTTTTCTTTTGTAAACAAATATCAGTGATTTCCTGTTACTGTTTTTGACAATTTTTTAAGCAAATTAGTTTCATTTAAATTATTATTAACTGTTAATTAGAAGGTTACTTAAACAATTGGTTTTGTTTTACTATTTTTATATTTCTCCGAATATAAAATAATGAAATATAAAAATAGTAATACAAAACCAAATGTTCAATTAATTATCTAATTAACATAAAAATGTTTCAAGTTAAGTGTGAATTTAATTCATCATTTTCAACTATTTTTTTATTAGTTTCGCAAATTTTACTTTCTCAAATTTATGTTTTATTCTACAAAAAAATTAATTTATTTTTATTACTTTTTAATAATTTCTTCTATTTATAAGCAGAAGATAAGCAGGGTAAAGAGTAAGTTTTCTTTCTGTCAAAATTCTTTTCAGAAAATCTGTTTTATTTTTACAAATTATCTTTTGTTTTCGTAATTTTTTAAACAAATTTAATTTAATTTTGAATGTTTTGAACTATAGCATATTTATTTTATTTGTAATGATTTTTATTCATTTTACAAAGTTTTATTTGATTTTTCGACATTTTTTCATGTTTTAAACTGGATTTTTCATCTTTCAAAATTGTTTTGAGTTTTTCATTGATTTTTGGACATATTTTTAGCGAATTTTGTATGTTTTCAACTGCTTTTCTTTTTAGAAAATTAAATGATTTAATTAAATTCTTTTTCATTTTCCATTTTGTTTACTTTTTAATTTACAATCGTTTACAGTTTTTTTTAATTGTATATTCCTTAAATTTTAATTGTTTTTTTTTTTTAATTTCAACTGTTTTTTGAATCATTAGTTTCTTCTTTGATCATTTTTCTGTTAATGTTACTTTTAAGAAAATTGTCGTTTTCAATTTTAAATTTTTCCTGTCTTTAAATAAGTTTTAAAATATTTATTTAAATTTGAAAAAAAAAACATATTCAGAAATAGTAAAGACAAACCTTTCTCAGTTCAAAAAAAAATGGTCAAACATATTACTATTTTTTTCTAATTACTTTTTATTCGTAACTTTCTCAATTATTATTTTAAACAATTTAACAATTGAACTGCCCAAATTATTGAACTGAATTAAACGAACAAAATATTATTTTATGGAATTAAGTTCGTATATCTCTGGTCATGTAAAAATCGCTAAAGATGTTTGAATGAGGTCAACGTTCAGACTATTGTGGTAGGTCAAGAGTACGCTAGGTTGATATGTAGACTGTTGTGGTAGGTCAAGGGTACGCTATTTTAACATAACAGAAGAGAGATTTATGTCAGATAGAAGATGACAAGTGATATTAGACAAATGAAAAATGCAAGATAGAAGATGACAAGTGATATATAGACCAATGACAGCTGACTAATAAAAACTGACAGATAGAAGAAGGTAAGTGAAATACAGACAAATGAAAAATGACAGATAGAAGATGGCAAGTGGCATGTAGACAAATAGACAGCTGACTAAAAAATATAACAGATAGAAGGTGACAAGTGATATATAGACAAATGACAGCTGACAAATGAAAAACGTAAGATGACAAGTGACAAATATATAAATGACAACTGACAAATAAAAAATAACAGATAGAAGATGGCATGTGACACCTAGACAAATAACATCTGACTACTAAAAAATGACAGATATATGACAAATGACATATAGACAAATCACAGCTAAGAAATAAAAAATGATAGATATGAGATGGCAAGTGATATAGACAAATTGGCAGCTGACAATTGTTGTCATGTGATTTGAGTAAATTTCTAAAAAAATCTGTCATTTATGACAAATAGAAGATGGCAAGTAACATATAGACAAATGAAAAATGACAGATAGAAAATCCCAAGTGACATATAAACAAATGACAGATGACAAATATAAAATGACGGATAGAAGATGGTGAGTGACATATAGAGAAATAACAACTGACTGAAAAATGTACCAGCCAAAATATCATCCTAAAAAAATATTTTAAATTAAGTAGAGAATTAATTAATCATACTCAAAAGCACAGTTTTCTTGAAGACTAGAAAAAAAAAATTTGTAAATGTTTGTTACTGGAAAAAAAATTGAAATAGACGTTAAGTAACTATTTTGTGGAATTAAAATCTTCTGTGAAATAATTTTGATCGTGCAGTTTTTCCGGAACGTTCGATCGCGGAAAATTATGAAAGAAAACTCCTTTATCATATAAACAGGCGATCGGTTTACATTATACGGCGTAAACAAACGTTATAAATATAAATTGGTGCGGCATTGAGGTTCTTGAAAATTGCGAAAAACCGGCGCTTGTATATTTTCACAAGAAAGTCGATCCAATGTCACCGCTACGCCATACGCGAGGAGAGAGAGGAAGTGCTCCTGTAAACACTAAAAAAATCTATATGTATCAAGTGTGTAAGTGCACCTCGAGTGCCGTCAGCGTCCACTTGAAGATCCTTAAATCATTAGATCGAGCATTGACACCTACTTGATATAATTATAATTTGTGGTAATAAATACATGATTATAACCTGAAACTTCACAGTATATTATAAAATGCAAAAAATGAAAATATCTTTGCAGAAAATTTATTTTAAACAATAATATTCTTCCAATGCTTAAAAATGTTACCTTAAAATCAATACACACCTCTTAATTGTTGAATATATGAATACAGTTAGTGGCGTATTTTGTCCACTTCTAAAACAAAATTAAACACTCCCTTATAAGTGACACTAATAATAATAGTTTGACAATATTTCTCTTACTGTTGCTTTGTAACAAGAACAATATTTTGAAATAATGTATTCTTATTCTTATTCTAATATTTAATGCAGATATTATAAAGTATTTAAAACTAGTAATAATCAAAACGTAAAAAATTAAAGCTCCAGATAAAAAGTACCTAATAATAAAGGTTGATTCAATAAAATGAGAGCTTTGTGTTCAAGAAATAGGTATTCTTCTTTTTTTTGTACAGAAAGCTCACATTTTAATATTTATAGATCACTGAGATAATAAGAGATCTAAGGCAGATGTTATTAATAAACATCCTTGTCACAAAAACGCAACAACTAAATTATTCACAATTGAAGGAAAAAATAACGTCTCTCAAATATTTTTAGAAAATATCTGAACGACATTTTAACCATATTATTAAGTTTATTAAATGAACAAACAAGCTTTTTGAAAATTTTTGTAATAATTTTCCCTACGAGTGTATATAAATACATAAGTGAGACATTTCGTTTCGGTGTGGTCTTGGAAAACCTCTCGCGGATTTCATGAATGCGCGACACGCGGAGGAGCGGGCGTCACATTAAATATAGGTCCCCTCTTAAAATATAAATCAAAATACGTTTTCCCAAACCGAAAATACACAACCGCATTATTACATTAAACAAAATCTATTTATACCGGTCGTTCCTCCTGGATACGGATTTTTCTCCACGCTCCCGTCGAAATTAAGAGTGTCTGGCCGAAGTGAAAAATCTCCCGTGTGTTTAAGAGAGGCACTGTTGACTCCTGAGGAGACGTTACTACCGTACCCTCCAGATGTTTACGCACGACGAAGACGACGACGACGACGCGCGTCTCTTCTACGGTTTTTTTTTGCCGCGCGAGTTATGAATAGAATTAAAAGTAGAACAAACATGCATTCGGATACGCGCATTCATCAGTGAATGCGATGAAGGTGTCTTCTGGGGAGTGGTCCAAAAACTAACTACAGAATTAAATTAATCGACCGAAAAAATAATTCCATATAAGAATTTTTTTAATAATTCCAAAAAAATATTTTCATATTTTTTTCAATCTTAAATTTACAATCAATCTGTATTAGCCTAGTATTACGAGGGATAGTAGGAAAGTAATACACGTTTATACCGTGAATACAGTGGCCGCCGGATGTGTGCTAACATGTATTAATCAATTAGATGATTAATTAAAACACTTGTGGAACAAACATTTTATTTTAACTATTAATTTATAACAAAACACTTTTGTATGATTTATTGGTTGGAGGGTGGGATAGAGGCCACCCACCCACCCTACATATGCATTGGTACTTTCATCACTGTAACTGTTTTATTAGCCTGAAACAAAAAAACAAGAATTATGTAGATAATGTTAATAATTTTATAAGCACTCTTGTAGTTAAAATCTAAGAATATATGTAGGGTGGGTGGGTGGCCACTATCCCACCCTCCAGTATTGAATCATAAGCAACGAATTTCTTATGTTAAAAAAAATAAAAAAGAGAATTGTTTCTGTTAAATCCACACAAATTCTTATTCGTAATCAAATTGTTATTTAATAAATTGTAGTGAGTTTTCTTATTAAAAAAGAAGAGTTTTAATAAGAAATGCTGATATTTTTTTTACAAAACCGCTAGTAATGATTTAATATTCAACACTCGTGATTAATTTATTCATCGGGGGTGGAATAGAGGACACCCACCCACCCTACATATGAAATGATTCTCTTATGAAAAAATATTAAAAAAGAGATTGTTTTTCTGTTAAATCTACCAAAATTCTTGCTTGTAATGATAATAATATTCAACAAAACAAGTGTGTATGATTTTTGGTTGGAAGGTTGGATAGAGGCCACCCACCCACCTTGCATACGTATTGATACTTTCATCACTGTAACAGTTTTAGTTTCCTATATCAAAAAACAAAAATTATGTAGATGATGTTAAAGATTTTATAAGCACTCCTGTAGATTAAGTCTAATTATGTATGTAGGGTGGGTGGGTGGCCTCGATCCCACCCTTCGGCCTTAATTCATAAGCGACGATTCTCTTATGAAAAATATTTAAAAAGAGATTGTTTTTCTGTTAAATTCACAAAAATTATTTATCGTAATCAAATTGGTATTTAGTGAAATATTCATTTATGATATATTGATTGGAGGGTGGGATAGAGATCACCCACCCACAATTTTCACCACTGCAACTATTTATTTCGCTAAAACAAAAACAAAACTTTTGTGGGTGATTTTTAATAATTTTATAAGCACTATTGTAATTTAAGTTTTTAATATATATGTAGGGTGGGTGGGTGGCCACTATACCACCCTCCAGTTTTAAATTATTAGAGAAGGTTTTCTTATTAAAAAATATGAGTTTATATGTTGAATTTTGAATAAAACCGCCTGTAAAGAAATTAATATTTAACAAAACCCTCATGTGTGATATATTGGTTGGAGGGTGGGATAGAGGCCACCCACCCACCCTACATATGCATTGATACTTTCATCACCGTAACTGTTTTAGTAGCCTGAAATAAAACAGAAATTATGTAGGGGATGATAATAATTTTATAAGCACTCTTGTAGCTTAAATCTAATTATATATGTAGGGTGGGTGGGTGGCCTCCATCCCACCCTCCAATTTTGAATCATAAGCAACGAATTTCTCATGATAATGTTTTCTGTTAAATTTAGAAAAATTCTTGTTCCTAATCAAATTGTTACTTAATAAAATTTTCATATACGATCATATTGAAGAGCAGTTTTAAATGATTAGAATAGGTTTTCTTATTCAAACAGATGAGTTTATATGCTAAATTTAGAATAAAATCGCTTGTAATGAAATTAATATTCAACAAAACTCTCGTGTATGATTTATTGGTTGAAGGGTGGAATAGAGGCCACCCACCCACCCTCCATATACATTGATACTTTCATCACTGTAACTGTTTTAGTAGCCTAAAACAAAAACCAAGAATTATATAAATGATGTAAATAATTTTATAAGCACTCTTGTAACTTAAGTCTGCTTATATATGAAGGGTGGGTGGGTGGCCACTATCCCACCCTCAAACCCTGATTCATAAACGACGATTCTCCTATAAATATTATTAAAAAAAAATATTTTTCTGTTAAATCCACCAAAAGTCATGCTCGTAAACAAATTGGTGTTCAGTAAAATATTCACATATGATCTATAGACTAGAGGATGGGATAGAGATCACCCACCCACCTTAATACAATATAATTTTCACTACTGCAACTATTTATTTCGCTGATACAAAAACAAAAGTTTTGCGTATGATTTTTAATAATTTTATAAGCACTATTGTAATTTATTTTTTTAATTTATGTAGGGTGGGTGGGTGTACACTATCCCACCCTCCAGTTTTAAATTATTAGAGTAGGTTTCCTTATTAAAAAAGATGAGTTTATATGCTGATTTTAGAAGAAAAGCGGCTTGTAATGAAATTAAAATTTAACAAAACCCTCGTGTATGATTTATTGGTTGGAGGGTGGAATAGTGGCCACCCACCCACCCTACATATGCATTGGTACTTTCATCACTGTAACTGTTTTAGTAGCCTGAAACAAGAACAAGAATTATGTAGATGATGTAAATAATTTTATAAGCACGTTTGTAGCTTAAATCTAATTATATATGTAGGGTGGGTGGGTGGCCACTATCCCACCCTCCAATTTTAAATCATAAACGACGATTTTCTCATGATAAAAATTAAAAAAGAGAATTTTTTCTGCTAAATCCACTAAAATTCTTGCTTGTAATCAAATTGGTATTTAGTAAAATATTCATTGGAGGGTGACCTCTATCCCACCCTTCAACCTATAGACTTTAAACTTTTTTAATAACTTTTAGAAAAAGTTAAACTGTAGCCTATAAATTAAAACTGGAGGGTAGATAGTAGCCACCCAACCACCCTACATATAAAATTTAAGCTACACTATAACTGTTCTAATAAAATCAGTAACATCTTCATTATTTTTGCTTTTATTTCAGAAAACATAAACAGTTACAGTCATATAAATATCTATACATATGTAGGGTGGGTGGGTGGCCTCTATCCCACCCTCTAAGCTGAAGATCATAGAACAAGGGTTTGTTGTAGTTAAATTACAAGCCAAATTATTGTGGATTTAGTATTCCAACTTGTCTGATTTAATATTTTCTATAATCATCAAACAGACGCTTATAATTTAAAACTTTAGAATTGGAGTGACCACCCACCCACCCTATATATTAAATGAAAACTACACTACAACAGTGCTTACAAAATCAGCAACATCTTCATAATTTTTGCTTTTGTTACAGAAAACAAAAACAGTTATAGTGATAAAATTATCTATATATATGTAGGGTGGGTGGGTGGCCTCTATTCCACCCTCTAAGTTAAAGATCATAGAACAAGAATTTGTTGTAATCACATTTATACAAGCCAAATTATTGTTTGTTTAGTATTCCAATTTGTCTTATTTATTATTTTCTTTAATAATCGAACAAACGCTTATAACTTAAAACTGAAGAGTGTGATAGTGGACACCCACCCACCCTTCATATATAATAATATTGAAACTACAACAGTGGTTATAAAATTATTAACACCATCTTCATGATAATTGATATTATTTCAGGATATAAGCACAGTTATAGCGGTGAAAGTATAAATGCATATGTAATCTGTGAATTGTTTTTTTTTTTTCTTATTTTTAATAAATAAATTATCAACAATTGATTTTTGATTAAATTTTAACAGATTTGAAGGAAATTCTCAAGTTTTAAAAAATGTTTTGTAGTTCATTTAAAATGATTTTTCATAAAAGTGCACCGTTTAAAATTAATCCTTTTTAATATTTAATTGTTTTTTAATTACAAAATTTTAACTTTTTTTATTTAAACCTTTAAATTTTTAAGTTTTCAATAGTTTTTGTTTGTCAATTTGCATATTCTTTGATAAAATTTCAACTGTTTTTGTAAAATTTCTTGTATTGCTTAAAACTGTTTTTACTCAATTTTTTATATAATATTTCAACTGTTTCAATTTAAATCTTATAATGTGTCTTTAAGAAAGTTTCCAATTGTATTTTACTGGCAAATTTATTATTATTTTTTCATTTAAGTGTTTTAGAAAAAAATTCCATTTTCCTAATTTTTTAGAAAGATTTTTTTTATCTTAGCGAATTCAATTGTTTTTCCTTTATGTTTAAGAATAAAATTACACCGTTTTTAATTAATATTAAAAAGTTTTGATGAACATTTTCAAATGGACGTTTGGCAATTGTCGTTTTTCTTGATTAACTAAATAAAATAAACTCAAAATATCTTTTATCGAAATTTTCATTGTCTGTAACAAATTTCAATTGTTTTAACAAAATTTTAACCATTTTATATATATTGCTAAGAAGTTTTTCATATCAAATTATTGTTGGTAAATTCAAATCATTTAAGTTCAACTCTTTTAAATAAAATTCTACATTTAAGTTTTCTATTATTTTTAGCAATATTTAATTGGGTTTTATCTTTGGCAAAATTTTAACTGTTAACGGTGTAGGCTTCTACTTCGTTATACATTATTCTTCACAAATAAGAAACACTTTAATTTTGTTTTTATAACACTGACTTTATTTAGTCGAAACTGTAGTCACTAAATAAAGTCAGTGTTATCCAAAGAAAGTCAAAAAGTTTTTTATTTGTGAAAATTTTAATTGTTTGGAATTAAAAAAAATATCACTTTGAAGAAGTGTTTATTTTTGCAGTAAATTTCAATTGTTTTAAAATAAAATTTCAACTTCAAAGTTTTAAATTATTTTTGCTTATCAATTTGCATTTTATTTCATTTTTTTAAATGAAATTTCAGATCTCCTAAATAAATTTATAATATTTTTCAAATCTCAAAATTTATTTTAAACAGTTGAAATATTATCTAACCGAAATGAAATTTTGTTAATTTCTTTTGCCTGTTTGATAATATTTCGACGGTTTAAAATAAGTCTTGGAATATTCCTTCAAGAAAAAAAAAATGTATTTTGTTGGCAAATTTCAATTTTTCAAATTTAAGAGTTTTAAGAAATTTTCTTTTTCTGATAGAATTTTATGAAAATATTATAATGTCTAAAGTTTTTTGTCTTGATAATTTCAATTGTTTTTATTGGATTTTTGTTTTAAATAAAATTTCAATTAATCTTCAAATGTTTTTTCTGAAATTTTTTAAATGGATTTTTAACAATATTTTCTTTTTCTGATAGAATTTTTTAAAAAACATTATAACGTCTACTAAAGAAGATTTCAATAGTTTTTTGTCTTGGAAAAATTCAATTTTTTTATTGGATTTTTTTTAAATAAAATTTCAATTAATCTTCAAATTTTTCAAATGGATTTTTACCAATATTCAATTATTTCCTTCTTTGATTAAGTACTTAAAATAGACTCAAAATGTCTTTTTTTTAAAGTTTTCATTTTGTTGAGCAAATTTCAATTGTGTTTTTTTTTAAATAAAATTTCAACCATTTTAAAAATATTTTGAGGAAATTTTCAATTGTTTTTACTTTTCAAGTTACAATTGTTTGATTTAAAATTAAATTTGAACGTTTTTTGATAATATTTTACCTGTTTTAAATAAATCGTAAAGGAAGATTTCAAATGTATGTTTTTTTTTTCTTTAAGGAAGATTTCAAAAAGAATGGTTACGACTGTTACTACGTGGTAATCCGTACCTAAATTTTCTTTTTCTGATAGAATTTTAAGAAAACATTATAATGTCTAAAGAAGATTTCAATAGTTTTTTGTCGTGTTAATTTCAATTGTATTTATTGGATTTTCTTTTAAATAAAATTTCAATTAATCTTCAAATGTTTTTCTGAAATTTTTCAAATGGTTTTTACCAATATTTAATTGATTCCTTCTTTGATAAGTACTTGAAATAAACTTAAATTGTCTTTTTAAAGAAGTTTTCATTTTTTTGAGCAAATTTCAATTGTGTGTTTTTTTAATAAAATTTCAACCGTTTTAAAAATATTTTGAGGAAGTGTTCAATTGTTTTTACTTTTAAAGTTACAATTGTTTTGTTTCAAATTAAATATTAACTGTTTTTTGATAATATTTCACCTATTTTTATAAATCGTAAAGATAGATTTCAAATGTATGTTTTTTTTTTCTTTAAGGAAGATTTCAAAAAGAATGGTTACGACCGTTACTACGTGGTAATCTATACCTAAATTTTCTTTGAACAATGAATAAAACACTTACTATGTTTTTAACCACTATAATTATAGTGGTTAAAAACATAGTAAGTGTTTTATTCATTGTTCATTATGAATTACCACATAGTAACGGTCGCAACCATCATTATGAATAAATTTTCTTTTTCTAATAAAATTTTAAGAAAACATTATAATGTCTAAAGAAGATTACAATAGTTTTTATGTCTAATGGTAAATTCAATTGTTTTTATTGGATTTTTTTAAAATAAAATTTCAATTAATCTTCAAATGTTTTTCTGAAATTTTTCAAATAAATTTTTACCAATATTCAATTGATTCCTTCTTTGATTCAGTACTTGAAATAAACTCAAAATGTCTTTTTAAAGTAGTTTTCGATTTTTTTCAGTAAATTTCAATTGTGTGTTTTTTTAAATAAAATTTCAACCATTTTAAAAATATTTTGAGGACGTTTTCAATTGTTTTGACTTTTAAAGTAACAATTGTCTTATTTCAAATTAAATTTTAACTGTTTTTTGATAATATTTCACCTGTTTTAAGTAAATCGTAAATGAAGATTTCAAATGTATGTTTTCTTTTCTTTAAGGAAGATTTCGAAAAGAATGGTTACGACCGTTACTACGTGGTAATCCATACTTAAATTTTCTTTTTCTGATAAAATTTTAAGAAAACATTATTATGTCTACTAAAGAAGATTTCAATAGTTTTTTGTCTTGGTAATTTCAATTGTATTTATTGGATTTTCTTTAAAATAAAATTTCAATTAATCTTCAAATGTTTTTCTGAAATTTTTCAAATGGATTTTTACCAATATTCAATTGATTCCTTCTTTGATTCAGTACTTGAAATAAACTCAAAATGTTTTTTTAAAGTAGTTTTCGATTTTTTCAGTAAATTTCAATTGTGTGTTTTTTTAAATAAAATTTCAACCATTTTAAAAATATTTTGAGGAAGATTTCAATTGTTTTTACTTTTCAAGCTACAATTGTCTTGTTTCAAATAAAATTTGAACTGTTTTTAATAATATTTCACCTGTTTTAATAAATCGTAAAGAAAGATTTCAAATGTATGTTTTTTTTTCTTTAAGGAAGATTTCAAAAAGAATGGTTACGACCGTTACTACGTGGTAATCCGTACCTAAATTTTCTTTTTCTAATAGAATTTTAAGAAAACAATATTATGTCTACTAAAGAAGATTTCAATAGTTTTTATGTCTTGGTAAATTCAATTGTTTTTATTGGATTTTCTTTAAAATAAAATTTCAATTAATCTGAAATTTTTCAAATGGATTTTTACCAATATTCAATTGTTTCCTTCTTTGATTAAGTACTTGAAATAAACTTAAATCGTCTTTTTAAAGAAGTTTTCATTTTGTTGAGCAAATTTCAATTGTGTTTTTTTTTAAATAAAATTTCAATTGTTTTTACTTTTCAAGCTACAATTTTCTTATTTCAAATTAAATTTGAACTGTTTTTTTTGATAATATTTCACCTGTTTTAAATAAATAAAGTAAAGGAAGATTTCAAATGTATTTTTTCTTTAAGGAAGATTTCAAAAAGAATGGTTACGACCGTTACTACGTGGTAATCCATACCTAAATTTTCTTTTTCTGATAAAATTTTAAGAAAACATTATAACGTCTAAAGAAGATTACAATAGTTTTTATGTCTAATGGTAAAATCAATTGTTTTTATTGGATTTTTTTAAATAAAATTTCAATTAATCTTCAAATGTTTTTCTGAAATTTTTCAAATGGATTTTTACCAATATTCAATTGTTTGCTTCTTTGATTAAGTACTTGAAATAAACTTAAATTGTCTTTTTAAAGTAGTTTTCATTTTTTTGAACAAATTTCAATTTTAAGTTTTTTTAAATAAAATTTCAACCATTTTAAAATATTTTGAGGGAATTTTTCAATTGTTTTAACTTTTCAATTTACAATTCTCTTGTTTCAAATCAAATTTTAACTGTTTTTTGTTAATATTTCATCTGTTTTAATAAATCGTAAAAGAAGATTACAAATGTATTTTTTTCTGTAAGGAAGATTTCAAAAAGAATGGTTACGACCGTTACTACGTGGTAATCAATACCTAAATTTTCTTTTTCTGATAGAATTTTAAGAAAACAATATAATGTCTAAAGAAGATTACAATAGTTTTTATGTCTAATGGTAAATTCAATTGTTTCTATTGAATATTTTTAAAATAAAATTTGAACTAATCTTCAAATGTTTTTCTGAAATTTTTCAAATGGATTTTTACCAATATTCAATTGTTTCCTTTTTTGATTAAGTACTTAAAATAGACCCAAAATGTCTTTTTAAAAAAGTTTTAATTTTTTTGAGCAAATTTCAATTGTGTTTTTTCAAAATAAAATTTCAACCATTTTAAAAATATTTTGAGGACGTTTTCAATTGTTTTTACTTTTAAAGTTACAATTTTCTTGTTTCAAATTAAATTAGAACTGTTTTTTGATAATATTTAACCTGTTTTAAATAAATCATAAAGGAAGATTTCAAATGTATTTTTTTCTGTAAAAAAGATTTTAAAGAGAATGGTTACGACCGTTACTACGTGGTAATTCATACTTACACTGAATTGAAAAGTTCACTATGTTTTAACCACAAAGATTTCAAATGTATTTTGTAAATCGTAAAGAAAGATTATAATTTTTTTTTTCTTTAAAGAAGATTTGAAATGTTTTTTTTTTTTTCTTTAAGGAAGATTTCAAAGAGAATGGTTGCGACCGTTACTACATGGTAATTCATACTTACAGTTAATTGAAAAATTCACTATGTTTTAACCACAACGATTTCAAATGTATTTTGTTATTAAATTTTATTATTTTAATTTTAGTATTTTAAGAAATTTTCTTTACTTACTATAATTTTGAGAATATTTTAAGTAAATTTTAAGAAAGTTTTAAGAAAATTTTATAACGTCTGAGGAATTAATCGTTTTTTTTAGCAATTTCAATTGTTTACTTATTAATAATTATTGTCACCTATTATTCGGACTAATATAGACCGGTTTCGAGTTTTGGGTCTCATCAGTACGGTATTGTCGTCGATAAATTTACCATAATGGTTAATAAAACTATTTAATAAGAAATTATTTAAAACAAATATCGTTTAACAAATAAAATTTGTACATCATTTTCATCAATTTAGAAATTACTTAACACCTACCACCTCGTGCCAGTGGTGCTGCAATAGAGAGCTCTGTTAGGACGTAATCGGACTCTCACTCTCGCGCACGAGCCGTACGAAAATTTAAAGAAACTTTATGCCCCCCTAAAACGGATTTTATAGGGTATTATCTTTACTGGCCGTACTTTCCTAAAAACATTTGATCTATTTTCGAAAGCTTTTTATACTTAAGTCAATAACCCAGTCAAAACATTTTGCGTAATTGGAGAGAAAATTAAGGCCACATTTATGTGCTACACTTACGTCTGCTGTATACACAAGTTACAAGAATTATATTTTCGATCTTTACACACACACACACACACACACATAATTCTGCATGCTTATGCATTCGTTACTTATGTACTTACGTAAATATTATGTTCACAATATGAAGAAGAACATTGACGTTTTACATAAGTATAAGAGATTAATTAAGAAATTAAGTGTTTAACATCTGAATTGTGTGAAACTTTGTTAAAGTTAAAGCACCAATAAATATTTGTATTTAAGTTATTAAGATAATGCTCCTTTAAACCAGATTTTGTCAGGTAGAATAAGAAATATTTAAGGGTGGTAAATGAAACTTATAGGTTGATAATTTATAAAGTTTTTATTGTCTAAATTGTTTCACTACATAGTGGCAGATGACAACGACATTCTCAATCCAATATTTAACACTATTTTCAAATATTGGTTTGAGGAGGTCTGCAGAGTTTATTTAAAAGTTTTGATGATATTTATAAGAAGCAAATATTTTTGAATTAGTATCATGAAAAAATAATCAAGAAAACTGTGAAGATTGCCAGAATGTTTTCATATAGAGATATTTTCTTAACGTCTATCGAGACACACCAAAATAAAAAAAAATATCAGACGCAAAATATTCAACACACGATCACTCATCCGTGTCTAAATTTATTAAAACCCATTTTTTTTTCAAGTTCAATCACTCTTAATCTAGAAGTAGACTCAAAATATTTAACACGGTGCGATCGTTCAACCCGAGCCAAAGTTATACCAATTTTTCAGCGTTTCTCCCTCCCCTCTTCGCTCGCTAGTGACAGTGGAGGAAAATATAATCCCCGAGACGTCAACAAGTGCATTTAGAAATAATATTTTGATGTGGACGTGTGTAAACACCGTGTCCAAATTCGATTTTGCCCATTTATTTATAAAGCGACCGTTAAATAAAGGTCAATTGAATTAATTGCATTTAATTTCGGATGTGCGGTCATAACTGCGGATTAACGAGTATTTTCGTAGACATCTTGAAAACAATAACAGTAATTAAGAGGGCCATTAGAGGTAAAATATCACTCTTTAATCCTGACGGAGACGGTTTTTTTTAACGCGATCGGATAATCCCTCGGCCACAAATCAACAAGGATGACAAAAGTGTACAAGTTATTTTCATTCTGCTTGCTATATAATTTTCAGAATTGCAATAATAACAGTTCTAGTATGTGAAATTAAAATTTATCTTATTTTTGAAGACCAGAGAATTTCTTTCTAACAGGGAATGCGACCATAGAGACTTAATTGTATAATCAAATGACAATAGCACTTAATTCTTTGAGATTACTTTTAAAACTAATCTAGTGATAACTACATGAATTATTTAATCAATTAAGAATGTAAAACTTTAAAAACCATACAATTCCATTCCCTTCCATTCAACTACTCTACGCTGATGAGATCCAAAATAGATCGAAACCGGTCTTACAACTGTTATTGGCTGGGAAGTAAGTGCTAATTGAAAATCTTTTGCCTTTATTAATCCGTTTTACACTTATAAATTAAAGACCACACAGTAGCTCAAACACAGATAGAACGAATATTTATGTAATTACATAAAAAGTAACCACCGCCCGACATAAATTACCTCACCGTTGTGTATTTATTTAAGCATATTATACAAACATTTAAGTTCCATCAGTCATAAATAAATGATACAGCGGCAGCGTCTCGTGAGAGCGGCGTTTATTTTTCCAGGCGGTGGCTGCTGCCACCCACTACACAAAAAAAAGGAAGAAAATTGTCTCATTGTGTTCCGTACAGGATTTCGTATTATGAAATTTAATAATTTTCCTGTTTAAAGCCGAGGCGAGCGGCTGCATGCCGCTTATTTTTAGATGTCTGGAAATACCTCAAGACGCTGCCTGTCAGAATCGTGCCCGAACCCACCAAAATATTGAGTTTACGCACTTTTTCCCACAAAACTCCACAATATCGCCCCTCCGTCCAAAAGCCCAAAGCTCGGACTTTCAGCGGCGAATGAGCGTCGCGACGCTCCGACGTTCGGATCAATTTTGACCGTTCGGATTTACTCGGAATTGATGAATTGGCCGCTAATTATATTCGCCGTGAGTGTTGATGCAATTTTCCTATTAGTAAACTACGTCCTGGAAATTTGACAAAATTTTTATTTCCACATCATTACAAATTAAATTTTCAAATTGGACACAAAATCGAATTTAAAGTGCCACCATTCTGTTTCCGGTTATCTTACAACAAATATCGTCTAGTATATCAAAAAATACATTAATTCTAAGTGAATCTACAATTTTTAAGACAATTATTAAGGTGATGTATTTTTTAGAATTTTTCAAATTGCAAGAAGAGATTTTCCTAAACTCAAAGTCGAATTTAAAGTGACGCCATTTTGTTTCCTGTTGTCTTACATCAAATATCTTCTGGTATATCAAAAATACATTAATTCTAAGTGAATCTACAATTTTCAAGACAATTATTAAGGTGATGTATTTTTTAGAATTTTTCAAATTGCAAAACGCGTATTTCCTAAACTCAAAGTCGAGTTTAAAGTGTCGCCATTTTGTTTCTGCTTGTCTTACATCAAATATCTTCTGGTATATCAAAAATATATTAATTCTAAGTGAATCTACAATTTTCAAGACAATTATTAAGGTGATGTATTTTTTAGTATTTTTCAAATTGCAAGAAGAGAATTTCCTAAACTCAAAGTCGAATTTAAAGTGACGCCATTTTGTTTCCTGTTGTCTTACATCAAATATCTTCTGGTATATCAAAAATACATTAACTCTAAGTGAATTTACAATTTTCAAGACAATTATTAAGGTGATGTATTTTTTAGTATTTTTCAAATTGCAAGAAGAGAATTTCCTAAACTCAAAGTCGAATTTAAAGTGACGCCATTTTGTTTCCTGTTGTCTTACATCAAATATCTTCTGGTATATCAAAAATACATTAACTCTAAGTGAATTTACAATTTTCAAGACAATTATTAAGGTGATGTATTTTTTAGTATTTTTCAAATTGCAAGAAGAGAATTTCCTAAACTCAAAGTCGAATTTAAAGTGACGCCATTTTGTTTCCTGTTGTCTTACATCAAGTATCTTCTGGTATATCAAAAATACATTAACTCTAAGTGAATTTACAATTTTCAAGATAATTATTAAGGTGATGTATATTTTAGAATTTTTCAAATTGAAAGACGCGAATTTCCTAAACTCAAAGTCGAGTTTAAAGTGTCGCCATTTTGTTTCTGCTTGACTGACATCAAATATCTTCTAGTGTATCAAAAAATACATTAATTCTAAGTGAATATATAATTTTTGAAGTCAATAATTAAAGTGATGTATTTTTTAGAATTTTTCAAATTGATAGACACGAATTTCTTAAACTCAAAGTCGAATTTAAAGTGACGCCATTTTGTTTCCTGTTGTCTTACATCAAATATCTTCTGGTATATCAAAAATACATTAATTCTAAGTGAATCTACAATTTTCAAGACAATTATTAAGGTGCTGTATTTTTTAGTATTTTTCAAATTGCAAGAAGAGAATTTCCTAAACTCTAAGTCGAATTTAAAGTGACGCCATTTTGTTTCCTGTTGTCTTACATCAAATATCTTCTGGTATATCAAAAATACATTAACTCTAAGTGAATCTACAATTTTCAAGACAATTATTAAAGTGATGTATTTTTTAGTATTTTTCAAATTGCAAGAAGAGAATTTCCTAAACTCAAAGTCGAATTTAAAGTGACGCCATTTTGTTTCCTGTTGTCTTACATCAAATATCTTCTGGTATATCAAAAATACATTAATTCTAAGTGAATCTACAATTTTCAAGACAATTATTAAGGTGATGTATTTTTTAGAATTTTTCAAATTGCAAAACGCGTATTTCCTAAACTCAAAGTCGAGTTTAAAGTGTCGCCATTTTGTTTCTGCTTGTCTTACATCAAATATCTTCTGGTATATCAAAAATATATTAATTCTAAGTGAATCTACAATTTTCAAGACAATTATTAAGGTGATGTATTTTTTAGTATTTTTCAAATTGCAAGAAGAGAATTTCCTAAACTCAAAGTCGAATTTAAAGTGACGCCATTTTGTTTCCTGTTGTCTTACATCAAATATCTTCTGGTATATCAAAAATACATTAACTCTAAGTGAATTTACAATTTTCAAGACAATTATTAAGGTGATGTATTTTTTAGTATTTTTCAAATTGCAAGAAGAGAATTTCCTAAACTCAAAGTCGAATTTAAAGTGACGCCATTTTGTTTCCGGTTGTCTTACATCAAATATCTTCTGGTATATCAAAAATACATTAACTCTAAGTGAATTTACAATTTTCAAGACAATTATTAAGGTGATGTATTTTTTAGTATTTTTCAAATTGCAAGAAGAGAATTTCCTAAACTCAAAGTCGAATTTAAAGTGACGCCATTTTGTTTCCTGTTGTCTTACATCAAGTATCTTCTGGTATATCAAAAATACATTAACTCTAAGTGAATTTACAATTTTCAAGATAATTATTAAGGTGATGTATATTTTAGAATTTTTCAAATTGAAAGACGCGAATTTCCTAAACTCAAAGTCGAGTTTAAAGTGTCGCCATTTTGTTTCTGCTTGACTGACATCAAATATCTTCTAGTGTATCAAAAAATACATTAATTCTAAGTGAATATATAATTTTTGAAGTCAATAATTAAAGTGATGTATTTTTTAGAATTTTTCAAATTGATAGACACGAATTTCTTAAACTCAAAGTCGAATTTAAAGTGACGCCATTTTGTTTCCTGTTGTCTTACATCAAATATCTTCTGGTATATCAAAAATACATTAATTCTAAGTGAATCTACAATTTTCAAGACAATTATTAAGGTGCTGTATTTTTTAGTATTTTTCAAATTGCAAGAAGAGAATTTCCTAAACTCTAAGTCGAATTTAAAGTGACGCCATTTTGTTTCCTGTTGTCTTACATCAAATATCTTCTGGTATATCAAAAATACATTAACTCTAAGTGAATCTACAATTTTCAAGACAATTATTAAAGTGATGTATTTTTTAGTATTTTTCAAATTGCAAGAAGAGAATTTCCTAAACTCTAAGTCGAATTTAAAGTGACGCCATTTTGTTTCCTGTTGTCTTACATCAAATGTCTTCTGGTATATCAAAAATACATTAACTCTAAGTGAATCTACAATTTTCAAGATAATTATTAAGGTGATGTATTTTTTAGAATTTTTCAAATTGCAAGACGCGAATTTTCTAAACTCAAAATCGAGTTTAAAGTGCCGCCATTTTGTTTCCGGTTGACTTACAACAAATAGCTTTGGTATATCAAAAAATACATTAGTTCTAAGTGAATCTACAATTTTCCAAGTCAATAATAAAGGTGATGTATTTTTAGAATTTTTCAAATTAAAAGACGCGAATTTTCTAAACTCAAAGTCGAGTTTAAAGTGCCACCATTTTGTTTTCAATCGTCTTACATCAAATATCTTCTAGTATATCAAAAATACATTAACTCTAAGTAAATCTACAATTTTCAAGACAATTATTAAGGTGATGTATTTTTTAGTATTTTTCAAATTGCAAGAAGAGAATTTCCTAAACTCTTAAGTCGAATTTAAAGTGACGCCATTTTGTTTCCTGTTGTCTTACATCAAATATCTTCTGGTATATCAAAAATACATTAACTCTAAGCGAATCTACAATTTTCAAGACAATTATTAAGGTGATGTGTTTTTTAATATTTTTCAAATTGCAAGAAGAGAATTTCCTAAACTCAAAGTCGAATTTAAAGTGACGCCATTTTGTTTCCTGTGGTCTTACATCAAATATCTTCTGGTATATCAAAAATACATTAATTCTAAGTGAATCTACAATTTTCAAGACAATTATTAAGGTGATGTATTTTTTAGTATTTTTCAAATTGCAAGAAGAGAATTTCCTAAACTCTAAGTCGAATTTAAAGTGACGCCATTTTGTTTCCTGTTGTCTTACATCAAATATCTTCTGGTATATCAAAAATATATTAATTCTAAGTGAATCTACAATTTTCAAGACAATTATTAAGGTGATGTATTTTTTAGTATTTTTCAAATTGCAAGAAGAGAATTTCCTAAACTCTAAGTCGAATTTAAAGTGACGCCATTTTGTTTCCTGTTGTCTTACATCAAATATCTTCTGGTATATCAAAAATACATTAATTCTAAGTGAATCTACAATTTTCAAGACAATTATTAAGGTGATGTATTTTTTAGTATTTTTCAAATTGCAAGAAGAGAATTTCCTAAACTCTAAGTCGAATTTAAAGTGACGCCATTTTGTTTCCTGTTGTCTTACATCAAATATCTTCTGGTATATCAAAAATACATTAATTTTAAGTGAATCTACAATTTTCAAGACAATTATTAAGGTGATGTATTTTTTTAGAATTTTTCGAATTGCAAGAAGAGAATTTCCTAAAGTCAAAGTCGAATTTAAAGTGACGCCATTTTGTTTCCTGTTGTCTTACATAAAGTATCTTCTGGTATATCAAAAATACATTAATTCTAAGTGAATCTACAATTTACAAGACAATTATTAAGGTGATGTATTTTTTAGTATTTTTCAAATTGCAAGAAGAGAATTTCCTAAACTCAAAGTCGAATTTAAAGTGACGCCATTTTGTTTCCTGTTGTCTTACATCAAATATCTTCTGGTATATCAAAAATACATTAATTTTAAGTGAATCTACAATTTTCAAAACAATTATTAAGGTGGTGTATTTTTTAGTATTTTTCAAATTGAGAGAAGAGAATTTCCTAAACTCAAAGTCGAATTTAAAATGACGCCATTTTGTTTTTGGTTGACTTACATTAAATATCTTCTACTATATTAAAAAATATAATAATTCTAATTGAATCTACAATTTTTAAAGTCAATAATTGAGGTAAAGTATTTTTTAGAATTTTTCAATTTGAAAGACGCGAATTTCCTAAACTCAAAGTCGAGTTTAAAGTGTCGACATTTTGTTTCCGGTTGTCTTACATAAAATACCTTCTGGTATATCAAAAAATACAATAATTCTAAGTGAATAAACAATTTTTCAAGTCAATAATTAAGGCGATGTATTTTTTAGAGTTTCAAAATAAAAGACAGAAATTTCCTAAACTCAAAATTGAGCTTAAAGTGTTGTTATTTTGATTGAGATTTTTAATAAGGACTTTTAGATTCCGAAAATATTTAATACCCAATAATGAAAAACAAACATTGACCGATTGAATTGTGTTTTTTTTTGTTTGAGGTAAATATTCGACCGTTCCAATTAACAACGTAGAGAAAAAAAAAGCATAAACGCTGCTATGTAAACATTGTGATTCCGCCAAAACTGTTTCGCATCTGGACTTAGCTCGTTTTATTTAGTCTCCTAGCTATAAATAAGCGATCAATTTAATTTAAAGACGTGGAAAGAGTCTGAAAAATGAGTCACCGCTCGCGCTTCGGCCAAAAAGCGCTTCAGACCGATGGGAAATCCTCTATCATTCACTTATAAATAATAAATTTGTTATGGGCCCGTAACACGATAGCACCTATTTTCCGAAGGATCGTTTTTAATGGGAAGACCGTTGTATTTCAATGCCAACGAAAACACACAAGTTGGCAGAAACGTTATTGTTGGGCGCTGCGAAATTTGCAACGCGGATTAAATCAGTTGTGTTGTTTGTGTGTATGTGTATTTGTGTGTGTGTGCCGTATCAAAATAGATCGGATGAGCAATTGTAGATGTAAAGTAAGTGCTGCAGAATAGTCCGGCCGAGTGCATTTCCTAAATCGATCGAAGGATACATTCCTCTCGGCGGCCAAGGAAAAAGTCCATCTCCATCTCCGCGGATATTTATCGCGATAGTGTCAGCCAAAAATTTAAATGACCAAACTGATGACTCAAACCTATAGGAAAACACTTATTTTACTATTGGGTTCTAAGGACGAATGCACGTGGAGACTGAAGCCAGCTTTGGTTACTTACTATGATAGATATGAAACCAGTATTATCTATTTTTACAAAAAAATATATATGTTGTAGAGAATGCAGCTCAAGGACAATGGATGATTAAGTGAAGGAAGGTCATTCTAAAAGTTTCCAAGAATTGTTGTTATTGAGGGTAATAATATGAGTTTTCAAACATCACTACGATATTTGTTTTGGCAATGGAAACGTAATTGTAAAAGTTTTATTGTGGTAGTGGAGTTTCAATAAAACTCATTTGCTTTAGGTGTAATTTTGGTTAAAAGCTTTTGTACTAGAGTTTTGCCATATTTTCAAACTTCCTCAAAGAATTATTTCTTGTTTGAAATACTAATTGGGATAGAGGCCACCCACCCACCCTACATATATATTGACAATTTCGCCACTGTAATTGTTTTTGTTTCCTGGAATAAAATCAAAAATCATGATGATGGTGTTAATAACTTTATAAGCACTGTTGTAGTTTAAATTTCATTGTATTTGTAGGGTGGGTGGCCACTATCCTACCCTCCAATTTTTGATTATAAGCGACGATTTGAACACACAAAAATCTTATAAAACAAGAGAAGGTAAAATGTTAAATTTGGTAAATAATTGGGTATAAATAAATTGATTTTTAACAAAACCCTGTTTTATGATTTATAGGTTGGAGGGTGGGATAGAGGCCACCCACCCACCCTACATATATATTGACACTTTCGCCACTGAATTGTTTTTGTTTCCTGACAAAATCAAAAATCTTGAAGATGGTGTTAATAATTTTATAACACTGTTGTAGTTAGAATTTCATTGTCTATGTAGGGTGGGTGGGTGGCCACTATCCTACCCTCCAATTCTTGATTATAAGCGACGGTTTGAACTTACAAAATTGTTATTAAACAAGAGAAGGTAAAATGCTAAATCTGGTAAATAATTGGGTGTAATCAAATTGATTTTTATCAAAACCATGTTTTATGATTAATAGGTTGGAGGGTGGGATAGAGGCCACCCACCCACCCTACATATATATTGACACTTTCGCCACTGAATTGTTTCTGTTTCCTGAAATAAAATCAAAAATCATGAAGATGGTTTAATAACTTTATAAGCACTGCTGTAGTCTAAATTTTATTGTATATTTAGGGTGGGTGGGTGGCCACTATTCTATCCTCTAATTCTTGATTATAATCGACAGTTTGAACATACAAAAAATCTTATAAAACAAGAGAAGATAAAATGTTAAATCTGGTAAATAATTGGGTGTAATCAAATTGATTTTCAACAAAACCCTGGTTTATGATTTGTAGGTTAGAGGGTTGGATAGAGGCCACCCACCCACCCTACATACATATTGACACTTTCGCCACTGTAATTGTTTTTGTTTCCTGGAATAAAGTTAAAAATCTTGAAGATGGTGTTAATAATTTTATAAGCACTGTTGTAGTTTGAATTTCATTGTATATGTAGGGTGGGTGGGTGGCCACTATCCTACCCTCTAATTCTTGATTATAAGCGACGGTTTGAACTTACAAAAATCTTATAAAACAAGAGAAGGTAAAATGTTAAATCTGGTAAATAATTGGGTGTAATCAAATTGATTTTTAACAAAACCCTGTTTTATCATTTATAGGTTGGAGGGTGGGATAGAGGCCACCCACCCACCCTACATGTATATTGACACTTTCGCCACTGAATTGTTTCTGTTTCCTGACATAAAATCAAAAATCATGATGATGGTTTTAATAATTTTATAAGCACTCTTGTACTTTAAATTTCATTGTATATGTAGGGTGGGTGGGTGGCCACTATCCTACCCTCTAATTCTTGATTATAGGCGACGGTTTGAACTTACAAAAATCTTACAAAACAAGAGAAGTAAAATGTTAAATCTGGTAAATAATTGGGTGTAAACAAATTGATTTTTAACAAAACCCTGTTTTATGATTTATAGGTTGGAGGGTGGGATAGAGGCCACCCACCCACCCTACATATATATTGGCACTTTCGCTACTATAATTTTTTTGTTTTCTGAAAAAATGCAAAAATCATGAAGATGCTGTTAATAATTTTATAAGCACTGTTGTAGCTTGAATTTCATTGTATATGTAGGGTGGGTGGGTGGCCACTATCCTACCCTCCAATTCTTGATTATAAGCGACGGTTTGAATTTACAAAAATCTTATAAAACAAGAGAAGGTAAAATGTTAAATCTGGTAAATAAGTGGATGTAATCAAATTGCTTTTAACAAAACCCTGTTTTATGATTTATAGGTTGGAGGGTGGGATAGAGGCCACCCACCCACCCTACATATATATTGACACTTTCGCCAATGTAATTGTTTTTGTTTCCTGGAATAAAATCAAAAATCATGAAGATGGTTTTAATAATTTTATAAGCACTGTTGTAGCTTGAATTTCATTGTATATGTAGGGTGGGTGGGTGGCCACTATCCTACCCTCCAATTCTTGAATTTAGGCGACGGTTTGAATTTACAAAAATCTTATTAAACAAGAGAAGGTAAAATGTTAAATCTGGTAAATAATTAGGTGTAATCAAGTTGATTTTTAACAAAACCCTATTTTATGATTTGTAGGTTGGAGGGTGGGATAGAGGCCACCCACCCACCCTACATATATATTGACACTTTCGCCACTGTAATTGTTTTTGTTTCCTGACATAAAATCAAAAATCATGAAGATGGTTTTAATAATTTTATAAGCACTGTTGTAGTTTAAATTTCATTGTATATGTAGGGTGGGTGGGTGGCCACTATCCTACCCTCCAATTCTTGATTATAAGCGACGGTTTGAATTTACAAAAATCTTATAAAACAAGAGAAGGTAAAATGTTAAATCTGGTAAATAAGTGGGTATAATCAAATTGATTTTTAACTAAACCCTGTTTTATGATTTATTGGTTGGAGGGTGGGATAGAGGCCACCCACCCACCCTACATATATATTGACACTTTCGCCACTTTAATTGTTTTTGTTTCCTGGAATAAAATCAAATACCATGAAAATTGTTTTAATAACTTTATAAGCACTGTTGTAGTTTAAATTTCATTGTATATGTAGGGTGGGTGGGTGGCCACTATCCTACCCTAGAATTCTTGATTATAAGCGACGGTTTGAACTTACAAAATCTTATAAAACAAGAGAAGGTAAAATGTTAAATCTGGTAAATAATTTGGTGTAATCAAATTGATTTTTAACAAAACCCTGTTTTATCATTTGCAGGTTGGAGGGTGTGATAGAGGCCACCCACCCACCCTACATATAAATTGACACTATCGCCACTCTAATTGTTTTTGTTTCCTGGAATAAAATGAAAATTCATGATGATGGTTTTAATAATTTTATAAGCACTGTTGTACTGTAAATTTAATTGCATATGTAGGGTGGGTTGGTGGCCACTATCCTACCTTCCAATTCTTGATTATAGGCGACGGTTTGAATTTACAAGAATTTTATTAAACAAAAGTAGGTAAAATGTTAAATCTGGTAAATAATTGGGTGTAAACAAATTGAATTTTAACAAAACCCTGTTTTATGATTTATAGGTTGGAGAGTAGGATAGAGGCCACCCACCCACCCTACATATATATTGACACATTCGCCACTCTAATTGTTTTTGTTTCCTGGAATAAAATCAAAAATCATGATGATGGTGTTAAAAACTTAATAAGCACTGTTGTAGCTTGAATTTCATTGTATATGTAGGGTGGGTGGGTGGCCACTATCCTACCCTCCAATTCTTGATTACAGGCGACGGTTTGAACTTACAAAATTCATATAAAACAAGAGAAGGTTAAATGTTAAATCTGGTAAATAAGTGGATGTAATCAAATTGCTTTTAACAAAACCCTGTTTTATGATTTATAGGTTGGAGGGTGGGATAGAGGCCACCCACCCACCCTACATATATATTGACACTTTCGCCAATGTAATTGTTTTTGTTTCCTGGAATAAAATCAAAAATCATGAAGATGGTTTTAATAATTTTATAAGCACTGTTGTAGCTTGAATTTCATTGTATATGTAGGGTGGGTGGGTGGCCACTATCCTACCCTCCAATTCTTGAATTTAGGCGACGGTTTGAATTTACAAAAATCTTATTAAACAAGAGAAGGTAAAATGTTAAATCTGGTAAATAATTAGGTGTAATCAAGTTGATTTTTAACAAAACCCTATTTTATGATTTGTAGGTTGGAGGGTGGGATAGAGGCCACCCACCCACCCTACATATATATTGACACTTTCGCCACTGTAATTGTTTTTGTTTCCTGACATAAAATCAAAAATCATGAAGATGGTTTTAATAATTTTATAAGCACTGTTGTAGTTTAAATTTCATTGTATATGTAGGGTGGGTGGGTGGCCACTATCCTACCCTCCAATTTTTGATTATAAGCGACGGTTTGAATTTACAAAAATCTTATAAAACAAGAGAAGGTAAAATGTTAAATCTGGTAAATAAGTGGGTGTAATCAAGTTGATTTTTAACAAAACCCTATTTTATAATTTGTAGGTTGGAGGGTGGGATAGAGGCCACCCACCCACCCTACATATATATTGACACTTTCGCCACTGTAATTGTTTTTGTTTCCTGGAATAAAATCAAAAATCATGATGATGGTGTTAATAACGTTATAAGCACTGTTGTAGCTTGAACTTCATTGTATATGTAGGGTGGGTGGGTGTCCACTATCCTACCCTCAAATTATTGATTATAAGCGACGGTTTGAATTAACAAAATTGTAATTAAACAAGAGAAGGTAAAATGTTAAATCTGATAAATAATTGGGTGTAAACAAATTGATTTTTAACAAAACCCTGCTCTATGATTTGTAGGTTGGAGGGTGGGATAGAGGCCACCCACCCACCCTACATATATATTGATACTTTCGCCACTGTAATTATGTTTGTTTCCTAAAATAAAATCAAAAATTATGAAGATGGTGATTATAATTTTATAAGCACTGTTGTAGTTTAAATTTTATAGTGGATGTAAGGTGGGTGGGTGGCCACTATCTCACCCTCCAGTTTTAAATTTTAGCCGAAGGTTTTAATATATATTTTTTTAAGATGGCAGTTTAATTCCTAAATTCAGTACAATTTTGTTTGTAATCAAATTAATATTCAACAAAATCCTGTCGTATGATCTACAAAAATAAATCGACAATCTAGGAAGGAAAACTTCTTAGTTTGATATATTGTTGAAAAAGTATTCACAGCTAAAAAACAAATGACAAACTAACACTATACTGTTATTAGTTTTTCCAAAATTGTCCAACAATTGTCATAATAGTGACCAACAATGACCCTCGACTAGTTTTCACGAATTTTTAGGAAAATGTTTGATATATTGTTGGAAAAGCATTTAAAATATTCACAGCGTTAAAACAAATGACAACTTGACACTAGAATGTCATTAGTTTGTTTCAGAATTATCCATCAAATTTCATAATAGTGACCAACACTAACACACGTCTACTTTTTATGAATTTTCAGGAAAACCTTTTATTGGATTTTGATGTATTGCCGATAAAGCATCCAATACATTCGCTGCTGGGTAACAAATGACAATCTAACACTATACTGTTATTAGTTTTATCAGAAATTTCCACTAAATTTCATAATAGTAACCAACACTAACCCTCGATTAATTTTTATGAATTTTCAGGAAAACATTTAGTTGGATTTTGATATATTGTTGAAAATGCACTTGAAACATTCACAGCTAAAAAATATACGACGATCTAACACTATTTTGTTATTAGTTTTTCCAGAATTTTTCATCAATTTTCATAATAGTGACCAACACTAATCGTCTAGTTTTCATGAATTTTCAGAAAAACGTTTTGTTGGATTTTGATGTATGGTTAATGATAGCATCCAAAACATTCACAACTATGAAACAAATGACAATCTGACGCTATACTACCATTAATTTTTCCAGAAATTTTCACCCAATTCATAATAGTGACCAATACTAATACACGTCTTTATGAATTTTATTGAATTTTGATGTATTGTTGAAAAAGCATTCAAAACATTCATAGCTATAAAACAAATGACAACTTGACACCATAATGTCATTAGTTTTTCCAGAATTATCCATCAATTTTCTTAGTAGTGACCAACACTAATCCTCGACTAGTTTTCATGAATTTCCAAGAAAACATTTTATTGGATTTTGTTGTATTGTTGAAAAGGCATTCAAAACATTCACAGCTATAAAACAAATGACAACTTGACACTATAATGTCATTAGTTTTTCCAAAATTTTCCATCAAATTCAATAATAGTGGCCAATACTAACACACGACTAGTTTAAATGAATTTTCTGAAAAACGTTTTGTTTGATTTTGATGTATTGTAGAAAAAGCATTCAAAACATTTAAATCTATAAAACAAATGACAACTTGACACTATAATGTCATTAGTTTGACCAGAATATTTTTTTTTGGCAAAATCAATCGGTAGTCTGGCTCTTGAGAATTTTGACGCTATGGAGCGTTTTTGAAAGACAGTACGTGTAAGAGTTTTACAAAAAAATATGATTTAGCAACTGCAGCTGGATTTTTTACTTAACTTAAATGAAGCTTTAACCATACCTCTCATTTGATAATAGGTTTTAATTTGTCTACTATATACAATTTATTTTTATTGTTTTATTGTATTTTTTTAATATCTGAACAAGTTTTAACTCTTCTAATCTTATCTTTCTGAAAAAAAAATCATGTCAGATATATTTATAAACAATATGTTTCTGGAGGTACCAATTCAATCTATTATTTATTTATACCAATCAATAGACTAATTTCCAAAAATTACTGATTACCAAATAACTTACTGATTTTGGGCAAATAAATAATACAATCTCTAGTCAAATGTAGGATGAAACTAATCGAAGAAGAGTTTCTTCTTTTCGATTCAAAAATATCGTCGTTCCAAAAAATTTTGCTCGAATTGTAAAAAAAAAGAATTGTTTACGTTGGCCCAAAACGCGACGCTCATTGAACCCTTTTCCCCGTGAACTACTTACACTTCTTGCCAATATTATTTTTATGGGACGGGTACATCATTATGCAAGATGCGCTTTGTGTATTACGATGTGAAAGTGGAAATTGCCTCTCGGCATGTTTTTAATTTCACCGGAGACGCGTCGAATGCATTTTCCGACGCACTTTCCTACCGAAAGCATCAAGGAAACTCTTCAGTGAATATTCTTATAATAAAGTAAATATCAAATTTTCCAATAAGTCCATTAACGTTAAGTTCTCATGATCAAAACGTCAAATAATTAAATGAAATAGAATAAACCACAAATTACTGACGTAAAAATTTGTGGTAAAAAACATCTTTACATGAGTCACAATTAATATCCATTAATCATGTTTTCAATTAATATCTCCGTATATTATAAATTATGATTAATTCAATAAGCGATTGCGAAACGGTCTTCACTTAAATCATCCTTAAGCGGAGACGTTCGCAATTTCGCCGTCGTTTTACAAAATTTGGTAAAACGATTAAAGTCGCGCCGGCCGCAAAGCTTTGATGTGCTGCTGACCGCAACCTCCTCGTCGATGTCAACACCATCACACAATTCGAGTGCAGCAAATAATTGCAATTGCATTTGCAAAAACATATGCGCCGCCCGAAGGTTGATCCACCACATTAAACTCGACAGATTACAATTTTGCGCAGCATTCATAGATTTTCCGTTGCGTAATCGCAATTAAATTTTTGTGAAAATTATCTATAAAAAAAAAATCTCTCAACTCTTCATTCCCTTATCAAATCCCATTGTCTTTTATATAAATGTAATTAGAAATGGTTTCTTTTCTTCCTTACGTTTACGGTCCGATACGCTAATAAATATTTATAAAAATGCGCTATTTCGGAATGAAGAAATTACTCACTTAACGTACGTAAATAGTTTCCTGCAGTGTGAGAATACACTTTTAGTTGGTTGGCTTTCTCACAATGCCTTATAGAGGGACTTCTGTATTTGGATTATTTCAATAGAAATGTATTGGGAAGGAGGAAGAAGAAAAAACGATAGTTGATCTGCTATTGAATTCGATAGAATAATCTTTGTATTACGATCTTTATTAATTATTTGATAACGCCAGTTCAAATAGATTTTGTTTTGTTTTTTATAAAAATATTACTGAAAAATGTTTGATTGAGTAGTTCAATAGGATTAGTTATATTTCATTATTCATTTATATTACATACTGATTTAGCATTCAAACTTTTTATTAGGAAACCGTTGATTATGATTTTAAATTGGAGGGTAGGATAGTGGCCACCCACCCACCCTACATATGCAATGAATTTTAAACTAAATCAGTGTTTATTAATATCTTCATAATTTACAGTTACAGTGGTGATAGTATCGATATATATGTAGAGTGGGTGGGTGGCCTCTATCCACCCTCCAAGCTATAGATCGTACGATAGGACTTTATTGAAGATTTAATTACAAATAAAAATTTTCTGGATTGAGCATTTAATGTTCTCTTTTTAAATGTATCATTTTGTTTAATTTTGGCGGGTGGGATTTAAGCCGCCCGCCCGCCCTACATATACAATGAGATAATAAATTAATAAAAATAATTTCAAGAAGAAAAAAACACACCATACTCAAAGAAGAACAAAGGAAAATTATTGAAAGATTGATTAAGAAAAAATCCAATTTCCTTCCCAGAAAATAATTGAAAATTGCAAAGAAAAATAGTTAACAAATCAATTAAAAACAACGGAAAATCTTTTAAAAATCTTCTATAAGGAGGTGAAATTTATTTATTTAAAAACCTTTGAAATTTGCTGAGAAAAATAGTTTAAATCTTAAAAATAAATTGTTAGAAAACAAAATATTGCAACAATAATTTATTATAAAAGATTTGAAAATATTGGGCATTTCCGTAACAAAATATTTCCATTTTTAACACTTTAATTTATTTAATTTCTTAATTCTTAATTTAATTTCGGCCATTTTTCAAAGAAGAAACATTTGAATTAAGAAGCAATTTTGTTTTGTTTACACAAGCATACGTTTCTTTTGTTTAACCAATTAAAGCTGAGCTCAAAATTGTTGGACAAAAAACAATTGGACAGAATAGAGGAAAATTTCTTAAAAAGAAGAAACCAAGAAAATTTGTCAAAAAAATAATTGAAAAATTACAACGAAAGAAATTGGAAAACCTTCTGAAAAACATTAAAAAAACTTCTTTAAGAAAATACAATTTATTTATTTTAAAACAAAAACACCTTTGAGATTTTCTAAAAAACAATATTATAAATAGTTTAAAGAAAACAAATTTAAATCCGCTTCAGAATAAATGTTTCTTTACAAAAAAATAAAAACAAAATTGAAAATTAAAGCATTTTCTAAGCTATTTGGAAAAATAGTTCAAAATTAAGATCATTGAAAAGCTTCATAAAAAATATTACTTTTAAAAGAAGACTAAAAATCACTCAAACAAAGCAAAGTTTGAAAGTTTAAAGTAAACAATTCATTTAAAAAAATATAAGAAATCTTTCCAAAACCCAATTGAAAATATGCAAAAAAACAAATTTTAAAGAGTATTATAAATTAAATTTTAACTACTTTATAATACTGTTTAATATTTGTTTTTTTTTTTGGCAATATTTAATTTTTTAAATGAATTGTTTTTTTTTAACTTTCAAACAAAAAAACAGTTGAAAATCTGGTAAAAACATTTAAAACTACTTTTAAAACAGTTGAAATTTTACTTAATATTGAGATTTGTTAAGGAAAAAAAATTTTATCTAAAAATTGCTTTAACATAATTTACAAGAACAAGTAGAATATAGGGAAATTTCTCGAGGAAAGAAAAAATTGATTAAGTTAAAAAAGAAACATTAGAAAATTACTCAAAATAATAATTGAAAAATTGTTATAAAAACTCGCTAAAATTAGCTATAATAAAGGAAACGTTAAAATCTCTTAAAAATCATTAAACCCCTTCAGAAAAACGTATAACAGCTAAAATTTTTACGAAAAAAAACCTTTTGAGGCTTTATAAGAACAAAAAATGCCTTAAAAAAAGTTTATATTTTAATATTTTTTACAAACCAGTTAAAAACATTATAAAATCACTTTCAAATTTTCTTGAAGACAATTACGTTTGTTCAAAAAAAGTAAAAAAACCTTTCTAATAATTCGATAATAAAGATTTTAAAACAGTTTTCTGGGAACACTAAAATTATTTTTTTTTTAAAAACAGTTAGTTCTAAAATAAAATCTAAAATGCTCAGCAGAAATTGGTTGGATAAAATAATAATTAAACAGTATAAATTATGCTTCAAATAGTTTTAAAAAATTTGTTAGTATTAGGTAGTAGAAATATTTCTCAAAAAAAAAATAATTGATTAAGAGAAAAAATATGCCAAAAAATATAATAATTGCAAAACATTAGCTATGCACTTGTTAAAAAGTTGCTGAAATCAAAACCAAAATTAAAATATTCGAAGATATTTATCAAAAAAGAAACAGTTAATAATAGAAGGTAATTTACCAAAATACAATTGAAAAACTGCAAAGAAAAATAGCTAAAAACAAACTCGATTTTTCAATTAATTCAAAAATCAATTAAAAACCTTCTGAAAACATTCAAAACATTTTGAAATTTTATAAATAAAACCTTTCGAGATTTACTAACAAAAAAATTTCTTTAAAAAATTAATTAAAAATGGTTCAAGATAAATATTAATTACAAAATATTTAAAATCATCATAAAAAAACACTAATAAATTTACTAAAAATCATTAAGTTTAAAAAACAAACAATTGAAGTTACAAACGGATATTTGGCTAAAAAAAATACTCAATTTTTTTTTCTATATAGGAAAAGTAAAAATTGCCAAAAAGACAATTGATAAACTTGCTAAAATACCTAAAATCTCTTAAAAACCATTAAAAACCATTATAAAACAATATTACAGTCCTCTTAAAACAGTTGAAATTTCATTAAAAAAACAATTAAGATACGCCAAAAAAATTTTTCAAAAAAATTGTTAATTTTTTATTATGAATTATTATAAATCAGTAAAAACGGTTTAAAAAAACACATTTAAATCTTCTTAAAGACGGTTACGTTTAAAAAAAAACATTTGAACTTACCTAACGAAACATATTACCAATCTTTTTTTAACTTTGTGTTTTAAAATCTTTCAACTAAAAGCTTACTTTCTTTTGTTTTCAAAACAGTTAAACAGTTAAAAACTAAAGACTTCAAAGCTAAGCTAATGATGGTTAGATAAAAAAATAAAACAATTTGACTTTCCTTTAAAAACGCATATTACAATTACCTAAAAACAGTTGAAATTTCATTTAAAAAAACAATTGAGAAAATATTTCTCTAAGAAAATTGTTAAATTTTCATTATCAATATTTATTACAAATTAGTAAAAACGATCTAAAAAACACTTTAAAGTCTTCTTAAAGATGGTTACGTTAATAAAACATTTAAACATAACGAAACTTATTTCCAATCTTTTTTAAATTGTTAAGTTTTGAAATCTTTCTAAAAGCTTACTTTCTTTTGTTTACAAAACAGTTAAAAACTATACACTCTAAATCTAAGCTAATGATGGTTAGATAAAAAAAGAACAATTAGACTATCCTAAAAAATTGATAATTTAAGAAATCTGCTTAGAAATAGTTTTTAAGAAAATATTTTTTTAAAGTAGTCAAAATTTAAAAATATTTTTAAACACCCTCAAAGAAAAACAGAGGAAACTATATCAAAAAAAGAAACAATGAATAATAATAATAATAATATACTTATTTATTAAGAAAAATCCATAAGAAAATTTCCCAAAAATTCAATTGAAAAAGTGCAAAGAAAAATAGTTTTAAATTTATTAAAGTAACTAATTTTTTTTTAACATTTGATTGATTGACAACCTGTTAATAACAATTAAAAACCTTCTCAAAAAATTTAAAAGTCCTCTTCAAACATTTGAAGTTTTATAATAAAAATAAAACTTTGAGATTTGCTAAGAAACAATGTTTTTCTCTGTTTTTCTTTGCCCAAAATATGTTCAATTTTTCTAAGTTAAATATTTACTACAAGCCAGTTGAAAATGTACTAAAGAATTCTCTAAAATTGACTTGAAAACGATTTAGCAGGAAAAAAAAATTGAACTTAGCTTAGAAAAATTCTTAAAAATTAAAAAAAGGTTTATAAGAAAAAAAATTACTATTTTTTACAAAAGCAAACAATAATGATTTTAAAGATAAGTTTAAAATAGTTGCATTAAAATAAACAATTGTGCAGAACAGAGGAAAAATTCTTTAAGAAAAGGAAGGAAACAAAAATTTTTTTCAAAAAGTTCTTTGAAAAATTGGAACGAACATGTTATAAAGGTATTAAAAGTAGCATCAATTTATAAAAAATCTATTGAAATTGATTAAGAAAAACCCAGAGGAAATTTGCAATAAAAAAACCTAATTGAAAAATCGTAATGGAAAATAATAATATAAACTTGTTAAAAAGTTGGCGAAATTACAAAAAATGATTAAAATTGAAAAACCCTTACAAACGATTAAAAACCTTCAAAGAGTTGAAATTTTTAACAAATAAATCTTTAAGATTTGCTAAAAAAAATATTTCTCAAAAAAATTGGCTAAAAAAGAGTAACAGAAAATATTTTTTTAAGTAATCAAAATTGAAACATATTTTTAAAATAACTCAAAGAAAAACAGAAGAAAATATCTCAAAAAAGAAACAATTAATAATAATCATAATGATATTCTTAATTATTAAGAAAAAAAATTGCTAAAAAATCAATTGAAAAAGTGTAAAGAAAAATAGCTTTAAATTTGTTAAACTAAAATTTAAAAAAAATATTTGATTGATTGACAACCTGTTAATAATAATTAAAACCCTACTGAAAAACATTTAAAAGTCCTCTTCAAACAGTTGAAGTTTTATAATAAAAAAAAAACCTTTGAGATTTGTTAAGAAACATTTTTTTTTTCTTAAGTATTGCCCAAAACTTGTTCAAATTTTCTAAGATAAATATTTACTATAAAACAGTTGAAAATGTTCTAAAGAACTTTAAAATTTGAAAACGATTGGGCATTTTTCAGGAAAAAAAAAGATTTGAACTTAGCTTAGAAAAATTCTTTAAAATTAAAAAAGTTTTCTAAGAAAAAAAAATCCTATTGTTTACAATAGCAAACAATTAAGCTAATGACTTTAAAAGAAAGTTCAAAATAGTTGGATTAAAATAAACAATTGTACAGAACAAAGGAAAAAGGAAACAAGAAAATTTTCCATAAAGTCATTTGAAAAATTGAAACGAAAAATTGTTATAAACGTATTAAAAAGATGCATACATTTAAAAAAAATCTATTGAAATTGATTAAGAAAAACCAGAAGAAAATTTGCAACAAAAAACCTAATTGAAAAATCGTAACGAAAAATAGTTATATTAATTTGTTCAAAAGTTGGCGAAATTAAAAAAAATGATTAAAATTGAAAAACCGTTAAAAAACAATTAAAAACCTTCAAAGAGTTAAAATTTGAACAAATAAAACTTTGAGATTTGCTAAGCAAAAAATATTTCTCTAAAAAATGGCTGCAAAAAGTTTACACTTTCAAAAAGATAAAAATTTTATTACAAAAAAGCTGATAAAGTTTAGAAAAAACACTTTGATAGTAACTTAAAAACCGGGGTTTTTTTCAGAAAAATAAAACAATTGAACTAACCTAAGAAATATTTCATATTGTGTTATTTCTATATTACAATATATTTCACCACGAGCTACATGAGAAACTGATTCAAGAAATAACCTAAGAAAAAATATTTCAAATCTTTTCCTTGAAAGCTAACTAAAAAAACTAATTAAAAATTAACTTTTCTTCACAAAACATTTAATCAGATAAAAAATAGATACTCAAAATTCAAGTTGAAAACAATTGGTTTAAAAAAAATCAATTATCTTTCCTAAGAAAGTTAATTAAGAAAATTAGCAAAACAATTTGAAGCTTTCTAAAAAATTACAGAAACTGTTCAATCATTTAAAATCTTAAACGGTTAACCTCTTAGGCTGAACTTAGGCTTAAAAATACAATTCGACTTTCCTAAAAAAGAAAAACATTTGAAAACTTAACAGAAAAAAAAGTTTAGTAATTTGATTAATTAATAAGATACTAAAAACCTTTCTTTACAAATTTTATTTAAGTTCACAGATATATATTTCGGGCACAAAGCGACCATTATCAATGTTTTTTTTTAGTGCTTTATTAATTAAGTTTAGTAATTGTTGGACAGGATAATATTATTAAACATTTCTTAAAAAATGTTTATCATTAATTGCACGCTATAAAAAAAATCCTATAATTAATTAAATTACACTCATTGCAACGAATCAAGTGTTTAAGTATTAAGGAGTATTTAGCATAAAATTTTGGCGCCCGACATGGGGCCGCAACGAACTTATAAACGAAGAACTGAATGGATGCCTATAAAATTAAATTTAACAAATCACAGTTACTATCAAGGATGATTGTTTTACTATAGTTAGAGAAGGTTTGTTTGTAATACAAATTTATTTCAATTTCGTATAAATTAATTCTGGACACCGACGGATAAATCCGTACGTTACGTTACAAGTGGGCGTTGAAAGTTGATTACAAAAGGGAACTTCTTGGCATCGGCTGGGATTAATCACACACAACAAACAACACGCGACTGATGATTATGAGGCGGCGCTGCGACAAAATGCACTTTCCGTGCGGATTTCGTCCGGCCGGACGGACCAACGTATTAAATGGGTTAAAAATACGGTTCCTATTTTTGTTTATCAGGTCGCCGATCAAATTAGTTCGTAATTTTCGGCGTAACGGCAAATGCACCATGGTAACATTTACATAAATGAAACAAAACAAATAAAAACCTATTGTGGATTTAATCTTGAAGCTCTTCAAACTGTTTCTACACAAATAAATTAGGTGTATCAAATTTTATTAACTTTATTGATAATTTCATTTTAACAGGATGGCGCAACTACATCTTTTCTCGATTTCCTCCATTGAGAAATCTAATAACTGGTAAATAAAACTAAAATAAACTCAATAGCTAATGGAAGCATAGTAATGATCCTATTATCAGATGAAACACTAAAAATAAACTAATAACGTACTTTATTTTCTTGGCCATTATAAACACACGCCTGAACAGCACAGTCAATACCAGCGAAACATAAATTTACATACAGACACTAGAAATACAATTAAACGTGTTAGCACACATCCAACGGCTACTCCATTCGCCAGCGCTCCACACCATGCATATGTATTACTTTCTTACTATCCCTCGTAGTTGAAAATTATATTAAGATGATTTATTTAATTAACGAATTATCTAATTACTTTTGGCACGTTTTATAATTCTCTTCAAGTCGAATTTAATATTTAATATTTAAAAAAGAAGACAAAATAAAACGAATTCGATACAGTCTTTAGTTCATCCACATGGCTCAATTGAACGCACTCACAGGACGTTCTCTTTGTCCCATTAATTAATATGTTGTTAACTTACTTTTATAATTATTTAATTGACAGAATTGGTTCGACTAATTGCGACGAGACACTGAAATCGTAATTGAGTTTCAATGGGGGCGCTCCACTCTACGTTTCTTTTTCATTAATTCCTTTTGGTAAACGCTGCAGCGATGATAATAATAAATAAGACGCGGCTGAAAATTATTTATAGTCCTCCACGTCTGATGTTGAATGATTTATATAAACAATTGGTGAAGTGAAATGACGTGTACGCTAATGAACAATCGAGTCTTTTGTGGTGTGTTCGACAGTTAATTCAACTCTATTTAGATGAGAGAAAATATTTATTAAATAATGTTACAGTAAACACAAAAATAAGTAATTCTTAACTTGATTAAAATAATTAGAAACCTTTCTTCTCTATTTTAATAGTGAAAAAAGGTTTCTAATTGTTTCTAATCGAAAATGTAAACGCCTCCAAAATTCAAGGAGTTTCTAATTGTTTCAATCAACTTCATATAACTCAATGAATCCAAATAAGTAATATTTCTTGGCCAATAAATGATAAGGGAAATCACCAAAAATTTAAATATAAATTATCGATGAATTAGAGTAGTTTACACCTAAATTCAGCAAAATTCTAAAACTTGTTCATGTTAGCATTAGTAATGTTAGTTTTGTAAAATCTTAAAAATCATCCGAAACCAACTAATGTTAAATTAATTAGAGTTAGATGAAGATAAACTTGATTATAAAATATTTCAAATAAACTTTGTAAAGAAAGTTTTTAGTGCTTTATTTTATAATTACTAATCTTTAGAGCATCTGCATAAAAATAATATTTCTTGCAATAAATGAATTTGAAATCAACCTATTTCAAACATTCCAAAAATTTAACCACATCCTGTAGACAATCCATAACATCTTAGTAATCCTACCAAGATGTCATAAATAATCTCTAGTTTTTTACAATGTTTATTTCAGTTGAGTTACAAGATTCAGCACTTTGTACCCAAGTCAAGTCTTCACGGCTTCGTCCACTATAGCGAATTAATTGGATTTGCGTTATGATTAATATTAATTTAACTCGCTATGTCCTCGTAAACATTCAACTCAAGATTCATACGGTGCATTAGCAGCTACACACACACTGGAAACGCGATGCATCACCATTACTATTATTATTGCACTCGCAGTTGACAAACCTGGGAATAATTCGTGGAGGGTTCACCCTCAAAAGGCACGAGTAAATTAATACTAATCTGTAGATGAGGGTCTTAATGGTTGTATGATGGTAGCAGGAACTAGAAGCTATTCCGCACGGAGTTTATGCCGGTGTTTACACGGGGGGCCCCAAATAAAAGTCCATCCAATTCGCGTTCGCGTTCCGACTTAATGAGGCGCACCTAAGCGTTGCAGACGATTCTATTGATTTCGAGATGGAAATGATGGCCGTAAACAAAAATTGTTTTCAGGAACGCTTTCAGCCGAATTAGACTTTATGTCTCGGCAGGGCCCCCAAGTTACGAGTTGGAACGAGACGTTTTGCCTTTTTAGACAAACAAGTACGAAAAGAAATCTAATGGATATTTAAATTCTTTTAAAAAATAATAGAAAATTTATTTCTGAGGTTAGTTACATTTAAATAAATATGAATTCAATTATGAGATATTTTTTATTATATTATAACCTACCATTAATCAATATGACATAACTATTGATGGTTTGAGTTTAGGTGAAGTATTTTGAAAATGAAAATGGCACTCAGTTTACTCCTTACTTCACTTCACAACTTCACAACAAATGAAGGAAAGAATAAACTGAGTGTCATTTTCATTATGACATTTGACATCTATCTGCATATTTATTTCGTCTTACAGTTTAAATGTTTTATCATCTGTTATCTATTATTTGTCGTCTTGTGATTCGTATCAAGTTTATAATAAAATTATCATATATAAATTACATACATCATCTGTCATTTAACATGTATCAACTTTCATCTGCCATCTGTCAACTTTTATCTGTCATCTAATAAATATAATGTCTTGTCGGTAAATAATCCGAATGTTAATAGTATCAATTATATTCTGATAGGTAAACTGTTATTATTCATTGATCTCTTATCATGTCATTCATCACCTGTAATCTTTCATCTATCATCATCTGTCTTATGTCACTTGCATATTTCATTTCTATCATCTGTCATCTGTCATTCGTTGTGTTATCTGTTAGCAATGGTGTTTTTGTTTAATTAATACTAGTATAATCAAAGTAATAATTTACAGTAGTCGAAAAAGTATGTTGAAGTTGAAATTGATTATTTTTTTTGTCATAATATAAGTCTACCAAAAATGGTATTAACAGTTTTAAATAAGATAGATATTTAAATTAAACGATCGTTCAATACATGAAAACAGTTATTGGAAGATACTTTGTTTAAATAAGATTCACTAGGTAAATAGCGCCCACCCACCAATTGATATACTATATAAACTGTAGGATATATGTTTCCTATGATTTAAATCTATTTCATATTAGTGTTAATAATAAT